>VWZU01014496.1:730670-777335 GCA_013397095.1 Sterrhoptilus dennistouni | reverse complement strand
TTCCTCATTAAGCTTCTTTGTGTGGTGATTCTTCCCTCCTTGCTTTTCAGCAGCTCAGTGATGTGGAAACTGATCCATCCAGGGCAGAAGCAGGCAGGATTTCTGATTCAGCAAACTTTATTCCCGCATTTAGATCTCAGTGGTAAGGAAATCTCAAAGGCTTTGTCTGCCATAGTCATTTCAAGTTACACAAACATACCACAACCAAATATATTTAAAACCCTCAGATCTGCAGTCTCCATGGATCTTAAATTTAGTGACCTTAGGAGGGCTTAAACTCAGTATAAACCTGTGATTTCAAACTAAATATCCTTAGTTGGTTTAAATGTCCTCTGGAAGCTGGCCAAGAGGAGGTAAGGATGTATATAAGACTGGGTGTTTGGGGAGGAAATAGATAATAAAATACAGTTATTTTGGTGCAAACAGGTTAGGGAAAAAATAAAATGTTCACCTGGGGAATTTCAGTGTAACAATTTATTTATTAAGGAAAGCCCTTTGGCCAGTCCATGGCTATCACTTGATGGAACAACAAAAGAGAAAGAATAATCTCTGTTTTCACCCACTGGCTTGGCCTTTACTTTGCAAACCTGGGCTGCAGGTTCCCAGTGGATGTTTACTCTGTACAAGCCTCCCTTTCCAAGAGCTTCCAGAGGGGCCAAGGACTTTGTGAGTTTGGAGATCTGATTCCTTTTCCTCCCCTGTCATCCCATCAAAACAGCAATGGTGGCAGATAGGGTGATGCTTTGGGGTATGAGGTGAAATCCTGGAGCCTGATAAATTGATGTCCAAAGTCGTCTCTGCACTTCCATGTGGGTAAACTGTTGGGATGAGATATTTTACAGGACCTTTTCAGGTGCTCAGAGCTCTCATTTCTCACCCACTCTCCTGGGGGTGGATGTGGGCTGTAATCACACTCAAATTCACCTCGAGGTAAAAATAGGGATATTTCCTGCCCTCTGTATTTAGAGTTGAATGTAATATGTCCATAATGCCTCATAACTCGAGCTGTGGGGAGTGGTTTCTTTGCTCTGTGCTGTCAGTGGGCTCATCCATGTGGTGCTTTAGAGCTGGGGCTTTGCAGGGAGAAGAGGAGGAGGAGGGGGAAGATGAAGCTGTTTATTTCAGCATCTCTTACCACATATTCTCGCACTGAGCACCTTGGCAACCTACTGAGCATCACGTTCTCCTCACATGGCTGCACTCCAGCTGGGGGCCTCATTCTGCTTAAACTCGCAGATCATCATTTAAAGAAATGTTTAAAAAGTAAGGTGTGAGTTGGTGTGAGCTCGCTCAGCGCTGTCTGAACGTGGCAGCAGCCGAGGAATGCACCTCGACTTCCCGTCATCGCCGAGCTTTGCTTTTGGCACCGGGGCTGGGGACAATTCCCGCAGGCAGAAAAAGGGGGCGTTGGTACAGCAGCGATGGGGAACTCCGAGCTCTGTTTTCCCAGCCAGCCTGAGGCTGTGAAAGTCAAGAGATGCTCGTGGGGCGCTTCCCCCACCTGCCCTGGCCAAAGCCGGGCTCAGGTGTCCCTGCGGGAGCCCTGCAGCGGGAGGGGCTGTGCTGACAGCGCTGGCCCCGGGTGCCAAGGCCCGGCTCTAAATCCGGCTGCGGGAAGAGCTGCAGGGGAGATAAGGGAGAGCAGAGCTGGGCTCTCACAGCCCCGGGGCGAGCAGCAGAGCTCAGCACGCCCAGCACAGCACTACCATAGTAGGAAGCAGCCACCAGCAGCTCAGCCCGATGTGTTAACCCACCCTCCATCATCCTATAGAGCTGCCGGGCCATGGAATTCGACCCTTGTATTTTTAAACCTCACACTGTTCAGTTTGAAGGGTCTCAGATGTGTCACCTCATTTGGATAATGCTGTTTGCCAGGAGGGTGCTGCTATCAGGGCCTGTAGGCTAAGAGGCATTACATTTAATGTAAAACACATTCCTAAGTTGTCTCTTATTCCAAATAAAATCTGGTGTTTGGGCTTTGGAAATTCCAGCTTTTACACCCACCCTGGGAGTGCTTTAGCCTTGCCCAGCAGCAGCCTTGTGAGCTCGTGGCAGAACAGCCCTGGTTTGGGGAAGGGAATGAGCCCAAACTGCCAAGCACTCCCAGCAGGATGCTCGTGGTGTGGTTTGGAACAAACACATTTGGCTCATCTTCCTTTTGTCTACAGAAAGTGAAAAGACCAGGAGCTACTTTAGGCTTGGGGCAATTTAGAAAACAGAAAAGGANAAAAAAAGAAGAAAAAAAAAAAGGAAAAAAAAAGAGCTAGTTGGGAAAGAATTGTTTATTTTACGTTTCTCAGAGGGATTTTACAAACAATGGAGCATTTAAAAAAAACTGAGTGATCAAAGTACTTGACAGTGTCCCTTAAACACACACACAAGCCCCTGGACAGAGGAAATCACACCAGCGAGGAGGTCAATACTGCCGAGGAGCAGCTGCATCTGCATAGTTCTAGGAGGAAAGATTTGCAATGGTGTTGGTGCTAAAAAGTGTCATCCTGGCATTAAAATAAGAGCGCGCTGCAGTACCTACACATGGACCTGCAGGAAACAAAGTGCATCAAATAACACGCCGAGTACGTATTGTAGAATAAATTTATTTACCTGATACAAATGAAATTAGGTGTGATGCTCCTTACTGTCAGCATGTCAATAGACAATTGATCTTATTTACAACTTCTAAAAGGTCACACATGCAGCTGTGGGAACTGGCTACGTCGTTGTTGCTTTTTAGATAAATGCATCACGATATTTTGTATTGCACCAACATCTGTCTTACTGCCTTAGATTTAAATAAGTTACATTACAGTGCAAAAGAGGTTGATTTGCACAGATGATAAAAAAATCCAACGTTATGAAGTGGAGGCTTAACGGTTTAACATTCATCTGTAATCGTTTCCATGGATTTATAAATAGGAGAGCATTGTACAGAAGCTGTTGGAGTAGGATGTTTGGATGATACAATACAGAGAAAGATCCGTCTACAACCCAAGGCATGCATTATCTGATATTGTACATTGTATAAACTGACATTTTACATACAGGAATATGGAAATTGGCTGACAGCTCCGCAATTCTTGTTCAAGGATAACCCAACTCTTCTCCATGCAGCACAGAAACCCAACTTCTCTGGAGAGAGTTCCAGCTTGGTAAGCTATATTGCACGTTTGTACATCTGTATCATGAAGTCCTAATGGTACCACACATTTCTTCCACAGAGAACACAATGAGTTTTGTTTTTTTAGGGAAAGCAAAGAATCTTTACACGATACATGCAGAAGTTTTGGTAGATGTGTTGCTAAAAACACATGCACGCAACAAAACAACCTTACATTTCTGCAAAATTGTTTAGGAAGCGATTACTCCAGTATTGCTGAAAAGGAAAGAAAGAAAAGGCGTCAGTTAATGAAAGGATGAATGGCTAAGTATCATTATACAAGCAAGACTAAGATCAACAGTGACAGAAGAAAGAATGTTAAGTTTGCTAACTGGCTGCTCTGTCATTGAAGGGACACTCTCAGGTTACTTTGTTCTTGAAGCTCAGAATCCTCTGGATTAAGGCTCAGCTCCCTTGATTATCAGCAGAGCCAGCACTTCCTACTCAAGACTGCAGTGAAAACCAAGACACGTTTAATTAGCTTTTGCCTTTCTCTGCCTGACCAGTGGCAACAGACAATTCTCACCTCTTTGGAGTTTTTACTTTCAAGTTCCCATACCACGCACTTGTTTTTTTCAGTCGAGGCATCATGGCAAGCTTGCCCCCAAAGTGACCTAACAATGTCCCTTTTCCAAGTCAGGCAGCTCGTTCTGGGAAGCAGTAGGAAAGCTTTGAAGAAGTCATTAAACTACACGGATTAATGTGTAGGCAAAGGGTAGAGTACAACGTCCTAAAGCTCCTGCTGTACTTCACCCCTACCACAGCATAAGGTCAGCCTCGTGTCTGGAGAGACTGCTCTGAGTCCCTACAGCTCCAGGGAAGCTCTTCCAAACACTGCTTCAAACACTAAAATTTGGGCTCTCCTGCTAAGATTTGAAAATGCATATTAATGCCATTAAGGATGTAATTAGCAGAGATTAGGGAAACAGTTAATGGTTAGAAGTGCAAAAAAGTAAACAAGACAGGTGCAAGAGACAGACAACTCTGTATTGGTTTTACCTCCCTTCATCTCAGCAAATGCAGCCCCCTTGGGCTGTGTACCACCAACTCTGGGCTCGAGCTGTGTCTCGGGCCGGCACTGCTGTACTGCATTCTATCATCAGATTAAAAACTCAGTTTCGTACCAGGAACCTCCCCAACAGCCTCTCTACCAACACAAGCCTCGGAGCACTTTGACAGACCGGTAGAAATGTTTTTTTCTGCAGCCTCTTTCATACTCATTTATTTGCAATAACCTTTTGGGAAACCAAGTATGAACTATTTTTATTGCTTGGATGCCAGCAAGAAGGAGCAGCTCGTTGTGTAGCTCAGCACTTTGGATTGTTCACACGTGAAAAGCAAAGAGCCCAAGGCACTGCAAAGACAAAAGCTCCTGGCCAAAAACTCAACGCATGACTGCAGCTGCCTGAGCATCCTCCTTGCTACAGAACACAGGACTCAGGAGGAGCTGCTCTCATTCCAAACCCCAGCGGGTTCCCAGCACAAGCAAATATCCTTCCTGCTGTTCCCAGCATAAGGCAGCATCAATCACAGGATTGATCCTGGTCTTACACACCCCTCTCACAGTAGAGAATAAGCAGTGATGTGTGAGGGCACCAAGGAATCCAGAAAACAGCAGAGATGATGAAAAAGCTCGGTGAGATGGGAGCAAAGAGAAACAAAAAATATGAAGCTGTTTTGTAAGAATGGAGTGGGAGATCAAGCCTGGGGAATTCTGAGTTAGTCCTGTTTGAACAAGGACTGCTGTTTGTACGTTCTCTGGGCTAACATGGTTCAACAAGAGTTACCTTCTTCAACCCCAGCACTGGGGAGGATGGAGAGGAAATATTTGGGACCAAACAAATGAGTTTTGACTTAGAGATGTTGGCAAATGAGTCTGCCCTGAAAAGTCCTCCCCTTCCTGGCTTCTCCAGCTGAAAAGACTGAGGCTGAAAGATGACAGGATCTATACAGCTAAGGATAAACACTCTAGTTCAGACATTTCCTGCAGAAATTACAAACGTTGCACTGCAGTTCTGTACTTTCTATGATAGAAAAGCCCTCAGCTCCTTAGGCTCCTCCTGCAGCCTCCCCCAGCCTGCTCTGGGCTGAGCCTAGACCCAGCACCCCAGCTCCAGGATCACAAGGATGTGATTCCAGGGCAAGATGCTTCACTGCCCAGAAGGAAGTTCATGGTAGCTCTGAACATTTGGCCAATCTCAACCAGCCAAGGGTGGGATTTACACTTAGAGAACAGAAGTCCTGAAAGCACAGCACAGCTGCCACCCAACCTGAGACCTGCAGCTGCTGACCTTGGGGAACCCTATGGCTCCATTTCCACAGGGAAACTTGGACAAGACTGGGAGAAAGAGAAGATAAACAGGGCAGATGAAGATTGCTTGGGCTCTGTAGGAGCACCTTGTAAAACCTGACTGTTCCTGTAAGCTTGGGAGGATGTAGAGATGGATCCCAAAATCTCCATTTGCCCACCACTCATCCAGATTTCAAGGCATAGTCCAAGAACACAAGGCCCTACCCAAGTGCCTCTGAGACAGTGGCAGGAATGAGCTCTCAGATCTCTATGGAAATCCATGACAAGCAGCAAAGGTTCATCATCTTCAACACTGACAGATCCAACAGAGAAGGTGTTGAATTCTGAATATTCTGAATTCTACTTACTGACAGCCATTTTCCCTTTCAGCTTAAGTGAGGGGAAAAGGGGGGGTGTATAGCAGGATTGGCATAAAAGACAGGAATGGGATTGTACAAGAAGCAGAATTATTTGTGGTGGCAGTCAGACACGTGGCTTTAAAAAGGCCACCACATGGTGCTCTGAGGTTCAGCAGAACCTGTGTTCAAGGATTCAGTGGCACTCCTGCCCTGGAAATGTCTGTCAATAGCAGTGGGAACACACAGAACTAAGCTGCTAATTTGTTTTCAGCAAATAACACACTGGTACACACTTTGATCTCAAGGAATCCTACATCATAGGAACTATTATTTTTTGTTTCAAGGAACAGGGATGAGTCTCATGCTGCTTATTTGTTATTGATACAGCAAAAGGCCAGTGCAGACCAGTGGTTTTGTGGAATGCAAAACCTTAGTTTGACTCTTCCACACTAAAAAAGGGCATTTGAGGGGATTTGAATGCTCACAGTTTGGCAACACACCTGCTACACCATCAGGTCAGCTCCGCTGAGCCACTTCAGCATCAACTCAAGTCAAAGTCTCTATAAACAAAGTGTCACAATGCAGTGGAATTTCTGACAGAGCCTCTGTGTTCTGAGGGAGCATCACTCCACTTGAGAGCTTAAACCTAGAGAATTATGTGTGCTCGCTGGATTCCAGCTGGCACCAAGAGAACATAGCCTGGAATTATCCTTCCCCTCTAAGAGGATCACAAAGCTGTTTGAATTTGGTTACTAAAGCAGAATGAGCCAGCACGAGATAACAGCACCTGCTGCTCTACAGACACATTGACCCCAGGGCAAGTTTCAAAGACTGTCCTGTTAAGCTGAGACTGTTCTTTTGCCTTCTCAGATGGCAAATAACAAATAATGAGCTGCTTTTGCCAGGAGCAGCACCTGCCCTTCAAGCACTGCAGGGACCAGGGAAGGGTGCTCAGCTCTGAGGGGCAGCCCCTGTTTCAGAGCAGGGAAAAGCTTTGGAGTAAACCAGCACCTGACCACGAGTACCAGAGAGTTTTGGACACTAAACATTCACGGTAACAGCTGTCAGGGTCTTAAGTTACAGATTTGTCTGATTTTATCTCAAACTTAAGACCAAAAGCTGTAAGACCTTGGGGCACTAAGGCTCCCAGGTGCTACAAAACAAGACCCTGAAAATACACTAAACCAAAGGCAAGTGCTTTGCCTTTGGAATCAGTAATTTGAGCTTCAGACCACAAAACAAGAGTCTAAAGTGGTGATAATAATGTAGCACAGCAGAGTTTGACAAAACACAGCATGGGAATGAAGGAAATTACTATTTATTCTTCAACATGTATACAGCATATGCTATTTTACAGCAAGTCACCACTGGCAGGGTGAAATGGAAGAAAAATACTCACTTTAGTCGATGAAAGTTGGAAGGCATTGGAGAAAAACACCACAGTTAGGACTGTTAATGACTTACACATTGTTGATACAGGACTGAATTTGAAAACATGCTTTAACATTTACCGTAATAATGAAGGTGGTTAGTGCCACATTAAAATAAAAATAGTTCTATACAATATGTTCAATTTGGTCATGTGCTATTTACAGATTTTACAAAAAACACACACGAGCTTGTTACTTCAAGTCAGGCTAACACCAGGCCAGCAGAGTAACTCCATGTACACAACTGAGCATTAGTGCCCTAAGTGTAGGAAATCCAATTTTTAGCTATGCAGTGCAAGTTATTTTTTCAGGTCTCATTGGAAATTTTGATCTTAAAGGGGAAAAAAAAAAAAAGAGAAAAAGAAAGGCTCTGACATGTAAAAAAAAATGTATTAAACCCCAACTTAAACCCTCTTTTGAACTGAAACAGATTGTGTGTGTTAAAAAGGCTTTAGATTTAAAGTAGCCCTCCCTATCCCTGCATAATGGGCAACACTGGCAAAGTAAGGTCTGTTACAATAAAATACAATAGACAAATAAATAATCCTTAAAAAAACCCCAACCCTATGTGTGTGGAGAGTATGGAAGAACCCCAGCAGGCTGCACCTGGAATGGTATTTTCTGCACGAGCGAGATCAGGCATACCTCATACAGAAAGTGGTGTAAACAAGGACAGTCAAGAACCGAGAGTGAGGGAAGAGGGGATCGAGAAGAAATCCTGACCCAGGGAGCAGGACTCTCTACCCAGTGCAGAAAGTTCTGCTTGTGAACAAAACCTGACTTCATGACAAATTAAGTTTGGATGATCATGCAGAAGACAAACAGTTACATGCTTTTTTAGTTTTAGACAACACACATTCATTCCCTAAAATCTGCTGCCAATTTAGTTTGATAGTGTCCGCTGGCTCAAAAAAAATTTACTTTTTTTTACATGATGAGTAGACTATTGAACAAAACACTGTACATGCTTTTCATCTACAAAAAAATATTTGCATAAAATAGTGTTAGTTCTCTGTACATGTCAATGGACACTTTAACTGTGTATAAAAGAGGAATATATTGCCCCCACTGAAGTCAGAAAAAGCAAAAAACCAAAAATCTAGATTATGAAACCTCCATCACCGGCAAATATGTTCATGTGAAAATTCAGCAGAAATAGACAGTTGCTCTAAACAATAAAAAAATTAAGTTAAACTTTTTTTTTTTCTTCCTTTGAATGTAAAACTCGTCACCATGTCAGTCAAGACCAGAACATATCACTAAAGTTAGTGTCTGTGCTGTAAAGCCAGATAACCAGGGGCATAGTAATGAACACAAACGGCCAGGAAACTCCTTCGGTGCATGCTGACAGAGCACAGGGTTTGGTGGCAGGCCGCACACTATCATCTTTACCAGGTTCCAGGTAGTTACGGGCCACATATTTAAGTGTTTCATCCAGCAGAATGACAGGGAGGGAGATTTTCAATACCATCAGCCACTGCGTCACGTTCAGAGGTGTGATCTGGAAGATAATCTGAAAGAAAAGCCAGGGGTTACCAAGCTCCCCCTCCAGCCCTGGCCTCGAGCCCCCACATAAGGTTTTGCTCTGTCTGCAAGTTCAGGGGTGGGGGGTAAGGCAGGAGCACTTACTGGCAGTGGTTCCACATAAAGGATAAGGAAGTGGAGGGACATGGACAAGCAAATGGCCCCCACCAGCCAGATGTTCTCCCACGGGGGCATCCTCATCAGGGACTGGTTTTCTGACAGGCTGCAACGGAAACACGGCTCATGGGTGATTCCAACACCAACAGGAAGCTCTGAGAGCCACAAAGCAGCCTGGCTCAGCACAGGGAGCCCAGGCAGGAAACAGCCCAGGACACAGTTTGGATGCTGCAATTTCAAACTGGCCTGGAAGCCAGCTTAGCAAAGCAGCCACCACCAGCCTCAGCTCTATTCTTGAAAGTCTCGAGTCTGCTTGTTCCTGACCTGGTCTATTCTTCTCACTATGACCCCAAAATCCTCTCCATGGGAGGGAAAGGGAAGTGTGGACATGGCAGCCTGAGAGAATTCCCCTGAGTCTACCAGGACCCCAAGTGCACCCACTTCTGCTGGAGTTCACTGAAATACTGACACAGGGTCAAGAACTTGCACCTTCTTAATGCTGGCTCATGATTCCATCTGCATTTAGGCTGGGATGGAGAAGAGGCTGAGATCCACAGCAGCAGATGTAGAGCAGTATCTTTATGTAGGACTACCCCAGTGCACTTGTATTTCAAGTTTATTTGTTTTTAAATTAAATGACCTCTAAGCTATTTGAAGAAAAATACCCTTGACATTGTGCTATTTAGTGCTTTCCATTTATAATCTAATATTAATTGGCTAAACCTACACTCCCTTAGGGCAGGAAAAACTATTTTCCATATCTTCAGCATTCTTATTTTAGTTCTCCTTGATATCACTTTATACCAACATAGTGGGGATAATCTGATTGATTAAGCTTAGATTAAAAATAATGGAAAATATTTCAGTTGCTTGTGCTCAGTAAAATGCCAGAGTGAATTGGCAGACTTAAAAATACACCTTATGATAAGAGATCTCAAATGTTATCTAAGAGTCAGTTTGTTTGCACTACCAGAACTCGGAAGGGAAATGTGACTCACTCTTCATTAGCTGAGCTGAACCAAGGATCAAATTGCACAAAAAGCAGGATTTTGGATAAGCTATGCAAAGGCTTGCCTTTCCTGTTTGGACATACGAACCTGTTGAGAGCATTGCACATCTCTATGGTGACAAGCACAGAGAGAGCCATTGTCATTGGATATGGGGACTCAAACACCACACAGTCCACCCCATAGAAGTCTGGATTGTCCTCCTTGCACTGCAGAAAATGGCTCTGGAACAGAACACAGTCAGCTCACTTCCACAGCTTGTTAACTTTCAAAATGTGAAATAGGCAACTAGGAAAAAAGCAGTGAGTATTATAGAAAGGAAATTTTCTACTGAGACTCCTAAAATCAGTGCTTACAAACTTTTGGCTGCTTCAGAAAAATCCTCTTTAGGCTTTCACTTACAAGACAATTTGTCCTTCAAATTGTTAGAAGCTCAGGTAACCCACCTCTGAGCTTTGCTATTATCAAGACTAATTAATCATGATCAAGTTTACAGGAACAAGTCTGAAAATGTTTAATTACACCAATTCCCGTAACCTACCGCGTTTGTACAGTCATTTCAAGTATTAAAGCAGCAGGAACCTCCCCTCTCCCCCCCAAAGATATTAAACTGAGCAAATACCAGCTGGTAAAAGGAAACTTTTGGACCACCATCAGCAGCAATAAACCACCAAGCAGCAGCACCCACTGTGGCAGCACCAACGTAACCTGCAAGAAAAGAAAGCTTTTCTCAGCCCTGTGAACTGTATGCAAGACAAGACCTCGCCTGCCACACGAACTTTGGCCTCAAGACTTCCAGTGCTGATAAAAAAATAGGTTGTAATTTGTGTCTTAGTTTATTTAAGGAAAAAAAAAAAAAGAAGCCATTAGTACTTACATCCAATAGCCAGGTAACGGAAGAAGAGCCACCCACTGATCAGGGGCTCTTTGGGGTTGCGTGGTGGCTTATTCATGATATCAAGATCAGGAGGGTTAAAGCCCAGGGCAGTGGCAGGGAGACCATCCGTCACAAGGTTCACCCACAGCAGCTGAACAGGAATTAGAGCTTCAGGAAAACCCAGGGCAGCAGTCAGGAAGATACTACAAAGAAACCCACCAGTTACAAGCTTATTCTTGTGCACATCAGTAACGTTTAAGCCTAAACCTGCAGCAGCACTTCTGTTCTCCCTTACCCACTGAAGATCACAAGTTGAATATTCACAATCGGAAAACTAAACACATATCCAAGAGCAAAGACTAACCACTGGCATGTAAGCTTTGAAGCACTGTCTCCTTCTGATAACTTCAAAAATTGAAGACTTTTGACTTTAGGGTTGTTTTTTCTCCATTCTGCTTGTGTGCATAGGTGAATATAAACATATACATGGATAAAGGCCTGCAAACCACTTTCTAAAAGACACATTTTGGCTCAAATAACTAAGTTTCATTTCCCTGGATTATTGCTAGTTCCTGCAGAACTTTACTGAGCCTGTAATTTTTATGGCTCCAAGCCTGTGTGAATAAATAGGACAGAAACAGGGGCTGCAGCAAGAGCCATGTGAAGGATGTCACCCCAGGACATGGCCTTAAAGCTGAAAAGAAACAAGGCAAGACAATTGCTGTGCTTTATCCCACTCTGGGAAAAGTCTGCTTTGATATAAGGACTGTGAGGAGATCAGTATTTACATTTTGTCACCAGCAATGCATACTGTGGTCCTGGGTCACCACTGCTCCTCCCAGAGGAACATAAAACATGTTCCTGGAACCTGAGGTTAAACAAACCTCTAAGCTATGCCTGGGACTATGTTATCTGAAATTCCAGATCTCGTACTGTTTGATTAAGGTTTCGGTTTCCTTCTCTAGAGAATTATTCCAATCACAGAAATAACTGGAAGGCATTACCTACTGAGCTAGAATATTCTTAATAACACAATGTTCAATTTTAGTGGCAAGCTACAATCCTTCACTAAAGACAGGCCAAAACGATGCAACTTCCACAGGGATCCATCCACTACCTGGAGAACCTCCTCCTCTGATTTTAGTGAGAAATACTGGAAGACTCATCACTTCTCTAGCTCAAAGAAAAAATAAATTTAAACCTACCAAACAACTTCCCCAACATTGGAGGAGATCAGGTATCGGATGAACTGTTTCATGTTGTTATAAATTGCACGTCCTTCTTCCACAGCAGCCACAATTGTGGAGAAATTGTCATCTGCTAAAACCATTTCAGAAGCAGTTTTGGCCACTGCAGTACCAGAACCCATGGCAATTCCAATTTCTGCTTTCTTCAGTGCAGGGGCATCATTGACACCATCACCAGTCTAAATAAAATGAGAATTCAGGGTTGGAAATGGATCAGTAAACAAGGTGGGGCATTAACATACAGATCCAGAAAGGAATTTTGCACCGGGTGTGGTTTTGGACCCTTAAAACTTACTAAACTTCAGGAAAACTTGAAAGCAAGTTTTTCCACAATGGGGAATTACTCTGAGAAGACCTAATTAGGGTTTAAACAGCATTTGCCTTTCTTACCAAATAACCATCACTTACCATGGCTGTGATCTCATCGAAAGACTGAAGGAACTCCACAATTTTGGATTTGTGGGAAGGCTCTACCCGGGCAAAGCAGCGAGCATGGTGACAGGCATCTCTCTGGGCAGCCAGGGACAGCTCATCAAACTCCCTGCCCGTGAAGGCCTTGGTGGACACGTCCTCATCCTCCACAAAGATCCCAATGCGGCGGCAAATGGCCACAGCCGTGCCCTTGTTGTCACCTGTGATCATGATGACTCTGATGCCAGCCTGCCTGCACAGCTTTATGGATGAAGCCACCTCAATCCTCGGGGGATCCAGCATTCCCACGCAGCCCACAAATGTCAGGTTGGTCTGAAACAAGATACAGTGAGTTTTAGTGCAAGATCCTGAGTATTTCTCCTCTGGCAGCAGTGAAAAATTGTTTTCCTTGCATGTTACATCTGTGTCGTGACATTTGGGATGACTCCTTGACCTGCCTTACCAAGTTTTGCTTCAAAGGCATCTAATTTTATCAGTTTAGATGTGATCTACTTGCCAGCCTTGCAAATTCAACCTGCAAGCATTGAGTCTTTCATTTTTATCATCAGTGCCAGGAGCAGAGAGAGCACAAGCCAAAAACTCATGCAACTATTATTACTTTCCTCCCAAACAGCAGATAAAGATGTCATTGGAAAATTACAGAGCAGCTAAGATGATAATCATGGACTGAGCCCTTGCAGCTGACAGCACAGAGGCAGGGAAGTGAACCTGACTCCCAGAGCAGGTACATTCCATCACAAAATCCCCAAAAAGTTCTTGCAGTTGAGCAATGCCAAACTGAAAGACCATAAAAGCTGAAACCACAATGAAATTTTTGGACTGTTTAACTGATTTTTTTCTTGTGCTTCTAGCAAAAGAAAAAAAAAAAGCTAACTGCCATCAACAGTTTCATCTAAAACACAAAGTCTGTTCTTAGACTGAGCATTCCCTCCATACATGTGGGGAACTGTTGAGTCTTATATCAAAAATACCCAGAAAGAAAATCCTCAGATGTAACTTCCTTGAGGAATAATCAAACAGAAGGAGTCACCATGGAAGAGGGAGAACTGCTACTGATCTTACCTCATAGTTAATGAAATTGGAGGAGTCCTCCAGATTCATTTCCTCTTTTTTGGGGGGATTGTCATGAGTTGCCAGAGCCAAGCAACGCAACGTGTCTCTGCCAGTTCCCCATTCTCTAATGACAGACATTATTTTCTGCTTAATTCCAGAGGTTAAAGGTATTTTAGCATTTCCAACACGGACGTGCGTACATCTGTCAATCACACCTTCAGGAGCACCCTGCAGAGGCAAAAAGAAGAAGTAATTTAGCCTAATAAATCCCTTTCCGTTACAACACTTGCTTAAATTACTATGTCCCTCCTCCCACTCCAAGCTGCAGTTAGTTGCATCATAATTTTTAAGCATGGTGCTGCCTTTGCAGCCATTCCACCACCTCACTTCTCTCCCAGAGAGGGACTGACCTTAACAAACATCTTGCTCATGGACGTGCGACTTGGTTTGTTCGGAGTACAATAGACAGACATCGACTTCCTGTCTCTGGAGAATTCCAGGGTGAATTCTTTCTTCATGAGTTGTTTTATCACCTTATTAAAACAAGAAGTATAAAATGCATTTAGGTGATACACATGCTACAGAGCTGTGTCCCCAAACAAAGGCAGTGAAAGGAGACTCACCGAGTTGCAGGCGTTGGCACGTTCGATTCTAGAAAGTCCCTTCAGGTCTGTGTCAAACACGTTCATTTTCTCAACCAGACACGTAAGTGCTGTTTCTGTGGCTTCACCAACCTTTTCATAAACTCCCTTAGCCTTGAGTTAACACAAAGCAAACAAAAGCACATCAGTTTAAACCTCACCTGGAACCTACCAGAAGGAAAAGCTCAAGTGTCACAATGGGGGAGGGGAGGGAAGCTTTACAAGATTTAATGTGGCTCATGAAATACATAAAATTATTTTAAAAGAGCAGTCTTGAGGAATTTGATTTGTAGGAATTTGAAGCCTTCACCCTCAAGAGCAGCAGAGAGAGATGTCAGTATTTTATGTCATCAAGCATTTAAGACATTTTGAGACTTGGCAGCAATCATAAGGCAGTGAGGAAAAGCAAGAAAGCAGCACCAGGAGATCTCCAAATTACAGATTACACTTGCTGCTGGATTTAGTTCTCAGTGTTCAACAAACAAGTAATTCTCAGAATTAATACTTCAGAGGGCCTAAATACCCTCCCCCCTTGACTAGAAGGGGATTTTCCACTGAAAGGGATTACACAGACTGATGAGAGCATTTATCTTCATTCCCACACTCTCCTCTGTTCCAGGATATGAACTTACTTCATTGTAATCCAAAGAGGAATCATTGCAGAGTGCACAGATTGTTGCAAGTTCCACAAGACCATCATACTGGCTACATTTAACGAGTTTGTCATCTTTATGCCTTTGCAGAAGAAGAAAAGGGGAGACTAAAGTTAGTTATTTAGTATTAGCATCTCATATTTTCTTTATCCTCTTTACTGCATTTCCATTTAGTACAATGCTCATTAGTTATGGACTTGGAACTAGAGAAGTTGTTGTAGGGAAGAGCAGGATTGATGAAGGAGAGTTCTGAAGTTCAGATCAGAATCATGAATGGAATGAGAAGATTACTGATGGCATCAGTCCCTGAGTGACAAAACCTCACTTCCTGCAGTGACAGTCACAGCAGCCTGGAGAAGGGCTCAGGGATGAGGCACAGGAAGCCACTGTTGGAGCATTGCAGGACTTGGAGGGGAGATGCAAGCAGGAGAGGGATATTGCTGGACACCTGAGGAGTTCAGCTTCCTTCCTGCTGCATGTTCTGCACATTACTGCAATGCATGAAGTGCATACACTGGGCAGGCATTAAAACAGATTTTCCTCTTTAACTTTGTAACAATTGATGTGTATTATATGTGAGCCTCCTAAAGCCATGAAAAATGAAGTCATTTCATGAGACTAATTCCACTAGAAAAGAAATACACTTTCTCAGTAGCAATATACACCTAATGACCAATATCTCAAGGCTTCAGAGAGAGGTAAAGCACCATTTTGACATCACAAATAAGAAGCAACTTCTCTGCTTTCACTCCTGGAAACAGTGAATTGATTCCTTTCCTGGAATTTTCTACAACAAGCACAAAAGAACCAAGACAGCGTTCAATATTGTTATTTTCCCCCAGCAAAATCAGCAAGACAGTTAATATAGAACATCTTTCATTAAAGCTTTGAAGGAGGGGGGAAAAAAAAAAAAGGTCTGATGGTGGAAAGATGTGGATCATTACTCCGTAAGAATTCACAACACAGACAATGACATGTCCCATTATGTAAGCTTTTGTTCAGTTGTGGTAGTGCAAACAAATTCCAGTGTTGTGTAACAACACAAGAACAAAATGAATCTTAAGGAAACAAGTATGTTTTTAATGTTTCAGCTGGCATATAATCCTACAGCCATAAGCTGTGGCTTTGAAGTCCAGCTCTCAGGCTGCCACCTCATCTATCTCACCCAAAACTTCCTGTTTTCACCTGTTCTGAACTCAAAGTACACCAGCATATTGGAATATGTATAACTTGTTATACCCAGGGGGTGTTTTTTAGAACCCTTGTTTTTGTGTTCCTTATCAAAAGTTTCTGAAGAACAGATGCAGAGTCTAAGGTGCTGGGATCAGTTCTAGATAAAGGAATTCTTTTTCCTTACAGCTTCAGGTTTTTCAAGATGAACTCATTTGAAGGTCAACTGCAGCTTTCGCTGCAGTTCTTAATTGTTGTTGGGTTTGTGCTCTCAGTTTGCAGTAAGACTGACTGTGCTAAGACATGGCAAAACTACTCCCAACTTTGACAATCTCCCAATATCCCTGGAAAATAAATCAGTATGAAATTTGGGAGGTTTTTAGTAGGAAATACTTGTGGGTTTATATTCTGAATGAATCTTAGGGGAGAGTTAAGTATCATATATTTTAACAGTAAGTGAGAAATTGCTGATTTAATGCAAAAACACTTAATGGTTATGAAATTGAATAGGCTGTGGAAGCCAACAGTGTCTGAAGTACCAAGTAAGGCCTGTCAGAAATGGTTCATATCTGGAGCAGGTCCTGCTCTAGCGCAGTGCAATGGATTAAGTGCCTCTTAACACACACACACACCAATTTCATTTTCAGTGACAGTTTGCAATCTAAGGTGAAGTCAGTCACCTTACTTAAAATCCCTCCAAAGCCACTGCTTTAAAAGCTGTCCATAAATGCAGAAATAAACCATCCCTAAGGGCTGGAGCTGAGCTGAGTTTCCCCATGCTCCAGTAAGAGCCTTTCTGAGGCAATTTCCCTCTCAGAATCCTTTGTGTCCCCAAATGCAGCAAGTTTAACACGCTTGTTCACATTCCCTCAACTTCAGCAAGTGAAAACAGCACATTAACAAACATTGCTGTCTGTCTCATTATCCCCCACATCTGTCACCAGACTCTATTTTATTATTTTGTTTATCTGGAGTTCTTGTGAGCCCAGCTAAAGTGCAATAGCTGGGAGTTTTGCAAGGTCTGGAGTCACCTTGTCTAAGCAAATGCTGCCTCCTGAAATTAAAGCCTAAGCTTTTGACAGCAATTAGCTTTGAAACAAAAAAGAGAACTGGGGAATTAAGATTTCCAGCTGCTGGGAACACCAGGGTCTTAACTGCTATGGAAATTAAACAGAGATAATCACTACTGAGATGGGCAAGATTGTAGGAGTCAGAGGCACATGAGTGAAACTGCACAAGGCTGAGATGTTTACAATCACTGAAATTAAATTCTACTTCATCCACAGCAGAATTCTGCTCTGCAAGTAAAACTGAATTGATAAGACTACAAAACACATGGAGGACTGACCAAGTAAAAGGAGCTGTAACAACCCAGTCAAAAGAGGCTTTTCTTCAAGAAGCAGAGTCCTAAAAATTCCTGAAGTTTTCAGGATGAACCACTTAACTCACTGGTAGAGACTTGCAGCTGATAAAGTAAACCAAACCTCATTCCTTTCCTAAAGGTCTGGGTTTAACAGCAGCTCAAATAGCAAAGGCTGAGACAAACACACACCAACTCAAGTACAGATGCACCAATAAACTACTGAGGGCCAGGAACAGGAATTTACAGCCAATTTAAGAGGTAGCTCCAAGACATTCACAAGGTGCCTCAGAAAAAACAAATTCCCCATTCTCTGAGGCAGGAAAACTGGAAACACTGAGCTCACAGATTAGTAAATGCTCACCTCTTCAGATTTACCCAGTTTTTAAATAAAAAAAGTACACCTCACTTCAAAGCACTAAGATATTGAAATCTTACTGGACTGAGATTAGCTGAAATAAATCTTCTCTACCCCTAATTAATTTTTAGATTATTAAAGGAACATTGCAATACTGGAGACTATTCAGTTTTATGAACGTTTGCTTTTCTACAATTTATCTTTGTCTTCCTGTTAATTACTTTTCCCCCAGCCCTTCAGTGTGCATTCC
The DNA here is from genome assembly GCA_013397095.1 of Sterrhoptilus dennistouni. Lineage (NCBI taxonomy): Eukaryota > Metazoa > Chordata > Aves > Passeriformes > Zosteropidae > Sterrhoptilus > Sterrhoptilus dennistouni. Next base: position 759,410 of record VWZU01014496.1, on the reverse strand, counting down.
CACTGGCTGACCTTTCATTTATTAACAATCACTACTGAATATTACATGCATCCCTTTTCTAGACTCAAGTAATAGTGAATGCATAAACAGACAAATATTTAACTTGAACGGAACACTTACACTTCTCCCATGGGAGCATATGTTGAACCAGTTACAGTAAATTCATTCAGAGAGCAGCTGTCTCCTTCTACTCTGTCCAGGATAAACATCTGAAATTAGAGAGTTAGAAGTGTTACTATCTTTGAATAATAATTAATGCAAGAGATTTAAACAGGCCTTAAGCAAGCAGGTACGAGAGGCAAGTTCAGTCTGAATAAACAAATCAGACGAGACCTGGTTCTGTGCACTTCGATCCCACATATGTTTGAACAGCTCCATACACTGAAGCACAAAGTACAGGGAACAGCCCTTCTGCCTACAGATCTCTGGAAAACAGAGCTGAAAACCACAGGAACTGTGTACACTTCAGCTGGAAAGAGCATTCGCACACCAGCTGACAATCCTCACTAGATCCAAGCTCTTCCTAAGCTTCGCGTCTGTAAATTAATTCTCATGTAACAGAAATTATGAATTAATTTTCTGCTTTCAAACAGTCAAAAGCAGCTCAGCTGAACATTGTCAGCTTAGACACTGACTATTTCTCCCAAAATTAAAATAAAAGCATCTACAACTAGGAGAAGCTGAGAGGTGAAGTTTTAGCAAGAGCCAGTTTCTCTTAATGCCAGCCTCAAGTGAAAGTGTTTCCTCTCCTGGTTTCCAGTTACAAGTCACTTTACCACATGGGACACTGGGAGTTCAAACCAATCAGCCAACTCAAGTGCTCTTCTAGCACTGGTGAAATGATATTTTCAAATTCAGACACCAATCTGAAGGATGCAGTTGTACCTCTAAGAGATCTGCAACTCAGTCTTTCCTTTGTTTCCTTTCTAGGAGAGCTGCAGGCAGAATCACATCTGAGAGGATGGAGATAAAAACCACAGTGCCTGAAGCTGTCCTTACTCTCTTGGCCTGTTGGAGTAGCACTGGAGAAGATAATTTCTCACTAATTGATGGTGTATCCTAATGAAACTTCTGATCCACTGGTTAGCACAGGCCATTTTGTCACATCATATTTTAGCAATGTCCTTTTCTCCCCTCATTGTGCTGCCCTAAGTTTCAAACAATCATCCTCACAAAATGCAATAAAAGAAACTCGTTGTTACAGGTATCAGAATCTTGCTACATTTTTGCAAACTGCAATTCATGTTCTTTTGCAGCTGTCAGAGAGGTTAACAAGGCACCAAGCTGCGCTGGACAAGATCTAAAACATTTAGCCCTCTAAATAAGGAGCAGAGCATTCTGAGGTTTTAAACAAACACAACTTAACTGATGAGTTAACCAGGGAAGCCTCCTGCTTTTGGCATCTGCAGGATGAAAAAATCCCTGCAAAGACTAGGGCAGTTATGCAACTCTACTGCAAGTAACCTCCTCTGGAATACTGATGAGCAGCTGCTTTGTGTCTCTTAGGTATAAATACTACGATACTTAAGGAAGTAGAACAAGTCAACCACCAATTAGGAAGAAAAAGCCATCAATCACATGAGAACAAAGTGCTTAGGGCTTACAAACTTTCACCACTGGTGTGCAGTGCTCAACATGCACACATTTGGAATTCTAACCCAGTGTAATGAGGCTTTGGACATTACATGTTGGAGTCGCTGTGCCTCTGAACATAAAAAGTTATTAAACAGAAGAATTCAGTGTTTTCCCCATTAAATCCCACCACAGAAGTACAAACTGGCAACTGAACATACATTATGTGACGTGACCAGCCATGGAAGTCCCAAATTAGCCAACACTAGACAGAGTATGGGTGGGAAGGGAGGAGAGGCACAGAATTCAGCCTTACTTAAAAATACACCAACCCTGAAGATGACCCTGGCAATGCTGGTGACAGGGTCCACTGCACCTCAAGCTGCCAGATTAGTCAGTGGTGCACATTGAAAACACTGCAGTGATCCCCACCAGACCAGCAAAGCCACTGAAGGGAAGACAACCAAATAAAGGTGGAACCACTCAGGAGTGAAAACACCTTTGACTACTGAAGTTACTGCAGTAAATCTCCTTTTCTCATAGTAAGTTTCTCCAGCATTGTTGTCTTTCTCAATTGAAGTCAAGTGTTTGACACTTACAGCCTGTTCCACAGTTTAACTTCCTAAAAAAAGGCATAAATCACACCCAAGAATTACCAGTAACCTGAAAGGCTCACAGACAAGTCAATGGAAAGCTGCTTACAAACAACTTTCTCCTCCACGAGTGTGGGTACAGCTATTTTTGGCCATGACTAAATAAGGAAAGAGACAAAAGCCTTCGAGACTACACAGCAGAAAACCAAATTCAAAGTGGAGGCTTATCTTAGGGAAATAAAGCAGGATTTTGACGATATGAGAACAGAAAGAGCTGGGATCAGGAGAATTTGAGCAAAGCTGACTCCTGGGAGTGGCTGAGCAGAAAAGGAGCAGCACAAGCAGCCTCTGGGACATACCCTGCACACGGACATCTGGTTGGTGGTCAGCGTGCCTGTCTTGTCAGAGCAGATCACTGAGGTGCAACCCAAAGTCTCCACAGAGGGGAGGCTCCTCACGATGGCATTTTTCTTGGCCATCCTGCGTGTCCCCAGGGCCAGGCAGGTGGTGATGACAGCGGGCAGACCCTCAGGGATGGCAGCCACAGCCAGGGCCACGGCGATCTTGAAGTAGTAGATGGCGCCGCGGATCCAGGAGCCGCCGTGCACGGGGTCGTTGAAGTGGCCGATGTTGATGATCCACACGGCGATGCAGATCAGGGAGATGACTTTGGACAGCTGCTCCCCAAACTCGTCCAGTTTCTGCTGCAGGGGGGTTCTCTCCTGCTCCGTCGCCACCATCTCGTCGCGGATTTTCCCGATTTCGGTGTTTACCCCTGTGGCAATAACCACCCCCATGGCCTTGCCAGCAGCGATGTTTGTACCCTGAGGTAAAGGAAGAGAAGGGAAAGCTTGGAGTCCAGCTACAAAGAGGGGCTGTGGGTGGGTTTGTTTGGTCTTGATTTAACAAAACAACAACAAAAACCAACAACCCCCCCCCAAAACCAAACCAAAAAAACCCCAAAACCCACAAAAAAACCCCCGAAACAATTAAAACAACAACAACAACAAACCAACCACCAAAAGCAAAACCAAGAAGACCCAAACAAACAAAAAACCACCAAAAAAACTACCCCCCCAAAAAAAACCTCCAAAAAAACCCCACAAAAAACCAAGCAAAACAAAAGACCCAAAAAAACCACCAACAAAAAAAACCCCAAAACACACCACCACCAACAAAAAAACAAAACAAAACCAAAACAAAACCAAACAACAAAACAAAACCAAACCAAACAAAAAACCCCCACCAAAACCACACACACACACACACAAAAAAACCCCCAAAACCTCCTTGGGCCAAACCACCTTGTACAAGCTCATACTGTGCTTCACCCAGGATATAGAAAAGGAAGAGGATGGCACTGCCTGTGTCTGTAAGGGAACACTCCAGGGTGGAATTTCTGCTCCCAGAACAGGCTCAAAATGAGGCAGTATTGATCTCTCACAAGCACCACAGCCATACCCAGCTGCTGAGCAAGCAGTATGTATTTCAACTGGAATACTGAAGGTGTTTTACCTCTCTTTTTTTAATTAGAGCTCTATTTTGTCAGATTTAATGTTATTTACTATGAGTAATAGGCATGTTCTCTGTGGCTCCTTGTGAATGTATTTAACATGGAAAAGAACAGTAAAATTAAGTTGCCTGACAACAAAAAGTTATCTTCTTATCTGAAAGGTATTTAATCCTTACTTCAAATAAATTTGAACAAATTGTTTCATTCCCATACAGAAAACCAGTTCTCAGTTTTAGCTATATAACACCACAATTTGTGTGGGCTCTTATCATGCTGAACTACTATTACTTTAGGAAATTACTGCAGAAATACTAAAAGTGTGTGTGCTCCACCCTTCAAGACTTCCTTGTGAAGGACAAAAATAATTTTCCTCATATAGACTGGTTTCATCCAGCATCTTCCCCTGAGGACAGCTTTCATTAAAAGTTAATTCTAATTTTTAACGCATTTAGTTCAATGTGTATGGAGACACATATAGAGATATGTACAGAGAACACAGCAAAGTCATGCAGTTTTTGGGGAAAGACTTGAAGTTTTGCACATTTTTATCAGCTTCAGTGTTATTTTATACATGTTTTGAAAATCCCCCAAAAAATTACTTACAGAAAAGAGCATGTTCTTCTTGTCTTGATTTACAGCACGAGGATCAGGCACAGGGTCTGTGTGCTTAATAACAGACACAGATTCACCTGAAATAAAGATAATAGTCTTAAGAAGAGGTTTTGTATCTGGAGTCCTGAAGGAATCAAAAAGTTATTATCTTCAGCCCTGAAATTTTTAGGATGCCAAAATTCTTTCCTCAAATTATCTTAATTGCTTAAGTGAAACAGGTAAAACTTCATTTGGCCAAGAAAATTGAATGTCTGGCTTTCAGCAAAAATTGTGTATCAGTTTCTACAAGCTAGTTACACAGGTTCCTTTTCTTTAAAAGCAGATGTTCATTGCTCCACCAGATTTCACAAGGTGGTGCTCTCAGCTTCAGTCACTGAGTTACACTACTTTGTGTAAGCTCAAGAGAGCCAAAACTTCCTCCTTTTAAAAGGATTTTGTTGAGCAGTATCTCAGACCTCAGTCCTATCTTATCAGACAAGGAGACTTAAGCATCAACTTGGCTGAAAACAGCAAAAGCTTCCTTTAAAACAAGAATTCTGTTCCTTAAAATAAAGGCAAGGAACAGTCCCTTTTTACAGAATTCTGCTGTGCTATTTCTACTTATTCCAACAGCTTTACAGGCATGGAGTGTATCCATTTTCCTATGCTAAACATAACTGAAGCTTGATCAGACTTGTGCTATTCAGGATATGTGGTGAGAAACTCTGGAACCTGTTTCAAGACAGATTCAAGGATGAAAAATAGGCTTCCTATGAATACTTTACTGTTTTAAAATTCAGAGCTAGTTAACATTAATTTATGCTACCAAAACAGGCGGACAGATCTCCATGTTCCAGCTGAAAGAAAACTCTTGTAGCATGCTTGGTTGATTCCCAGCTTCTTTCCTATATTCAGAAGTGCTGCTACTTTGTTTTGTTTTCAACAAATCTGAAAAGGGCTCTAAAAATAGCTCCTACATTTGAAGGCTGGTACGAGAAAACACACGAATGTGTGTGCACAGAATTTGAGCAAATAAGGCTCGAGTGCACTGAGTCTTTAGTGGCAGCAGCTTAAAAGCTGCCAGCATTGCAAAAGTTGTTCTCTCCTGTTGCAGAAGACATTTAGTAAGATTTACATACTCTCATATTGGAGTGGTGACACGATGTTCAAACCTACAAGACTCTGTGAACTAGAAAAGAAATTCCTTTTTTTTTTTTTTTTAAATTTTGGTTTCCCACAAGTTGCTTGTGTCTGTTGGGGGGAAGGGGAAGACCAAAAAAGCATTACAAGACTCAGTAAGAATGTTCATCCCACTAAAGGGAAAACAAAGCCAATGATGAAGCAACAACACATCCAGCCACTCTGGAAGTTACTAGATCAGAGATTTACTGCACTTGACTGCAGAGAACTTCAATAGCTGCAGGCTTGTTTCTAATGGATCATTGCAAACAAATGGTGAAAAGGCACTTTCAATTATGCACCTAATTACATGAAAGTCACAGAAACTGTACCTGTGAGAATTGACTGGTCTACCCTTAGAGTTGTAGATTTGATAGAAGTAATTCTTATATCAGCAGGAACCTTGTCTCCAACTACAAAGAAACGACAAGACAAAGTCAGAATTTTGCTGTTTCAGAGATTACTGACCAAGTGTCCCTTACCTCCATCAGAAAGAAAAATGACTTTCCAGTAACTGCACAGATGACTGAGGTCACCAGCAGCTGATTGCTGCTTTTGTCACTTGCAATACTCCCATTTTCTGACTATTCAATACACTTTGGCAATTTAGACTTGCCCCTACCTAACCTCCAAGAAAGAAGCTGTAAATCACTGGATTGTTTTTCTAACCACACAGGCCACTTGAAAGCAAAGGGAAAACATTCTCAAGAGCAAGGTATCAGTTTCAGAAGACATATTTATAAACAATCAAAACCCGTAGCTAAGGTGAATCCAGTTCCCTTTTCAGAACTGGTCCTGCAGAGCCTTTTAGTTGTTTTCTCTATGCCCAAAGTGAGTCCTCTGCTCTCCAAAGATCACATTATCCACATCTATTTATTTAGAAAACTAAAAGAAGTTGTATTTTCCTTTTCTTTGGCACCAATTGTGAGAATAACGTGCTTCTGCAAATATGCTCCTGTAATGTTATACTTTGAATTCTGCCAGATGTTTCAGAGTTGGAAGTTAACCTCAGATCACACAGTAGCTTTATTTTCCAGTAATGCTCCTCTATTAAATAACCACAATCCATATCCCAGTTACAATTTTCACAGATCTCTGTTGTGTTCATCTTGTCATGCACATTTCTGCTTTGCAAAAGGCAATACTGAAGAAAATAATAAAACAAACAGCCCATAAACAACAAAACAGCCACTAACAAGTGCTTGAGACACAAAGGCAGCAGATGATAAAAGTTAACACCACCACACTCCTAAAAATGGCAGAGTGATAAATCCAGTTGTCAGTTAAGCTCCAGCATCCCTAACATCTCAAAATTAATTCTTCTCCCTTCCTACTTCCTCTTACCCAGCTTTTCCTAATTTTTAAGAAAAAAAACCCAAAAGCTCTACCACTTTGTGCCTACTGCAAATAAATGGCTCCATGCAAATTAACTTGCTAAAGCATATTAATGAGCCACATTTCTGATTCACATGGAGGGATTCTACATTCTGCATGTCAATATTGCTAATTAACACAATTGAACACTCCTAATGTAATTTAACACCACAAGCATTCAAGTGTCAGCTATATTATTATGAAATAATGCAAAGAAATAAAGAAGGGAGAATAACTAACTAAAGACAGCTGATCTTTTCAGTAGGTGGAATCTGTGTCCCTGCAGTGAAATTAAAATAAGCTGCAATTCCTGCAGGAACTGCTTATGCAATCAGCAGCAATAATGCACATTAAGAAATAATATCATGAAAAACTCCACAGTGGTGTCACAGCCTTGGCTCATCCAACCCCTCACACCCTGGAGTGGAAAACTGTGGAACAAAAACCCTGAAGAGGAGAGTGAAGTGCTACTTCAAACATTAGGAAAACCTGCACCATGTGGCTTTCTGTAAATTCAGAGTAATTCCAACCACTAAAACCAGCAAAAGATTGTACAGTTTTGCCTGTAGAGTTACACACGTGTCTCTGTGAGCATGTGTATATGAAAGGACAAAAAACCCAGCCACAAATGTGTCATTATACCATGAGAATACTAATTTAAGCCACAATGCCCTTGAGCAGCAAGAGAAAATAGCCTTAGACAAACGGTGACCTAGGCCAAAAAAGGCAAAACTATTCAATTGCTCTCCTGGTGTCCAGAGGAGGGTTATTTGCAGACACACAGTAGCAGCTGCTTTTCAGATATGGCTGGACAGGCCAAGCCCTCAGAGCAATGTGCTGAGAGGTCTGGCAACCTGCACTTAAAACCTCAGAGAGCTGCAAAGAGCTGCAAAATCACAGCCAGCCCACATCCACCACGTCTGGCAACACTGGTGAGTGAAGATGCAGAACACAAAAGAGAAGCTGTTAAAAAAATAGTCTTAGAACTTTCAAGCCACTGGGCAGAATATATGGCAAAGTTCACATTTTCTAACCTACTTCCGAACTGCTCCAAGTTGTTCAAACTCCACATTCACAAGACTTAAAATATTGGAGAGACCCCTCTGACAGACTCTTGAGATTCAACATCAGTATTTCCATGAAAACTACTACTGTTGTTATCAATTGCCTGAACCACCAGGACTGAAGTGTTAAATTTATTATGACAGCGCAGCCTTATAAATTTATCTCAACAATTTAAGATAAGACACATTATTCACTCACCCTCCCTGACTGGGAAGGCTGTAGTAAAATAGTCAAGGCATTTCCAATAGGCAGGAAAGCTGTATGTCAGGGTCAATTACAAAGACATTTTAAACAGCTCTTTGTAAAATAACAACTATGAGATTAAGTCATTTATAGTCTTGAATATACTTTCAAGAACACAACTGAAACTTAATATAAATAGGAAGTCATCCTATGACAGAGAGGAACCACAGGAAATTTTCAGTGAGCAGTGTACTACAGATCTCATCTACAAAGAGAAGGTTTTTTTAATATATATTTTAAAACATGGAAAAAAATGGAGAGTTGTTGTTTTTTGAGAGGCTTTTTAAAATTCATATAATTCAGTCCACAACCAATGGAAGTAATACCCAGGGCTTGGAAGAAATGAGAAAGTGATTATGTATTTGTGTTGCTCAGCACAGAGCTGCTACAGTAAATGATATAATTCCACAGTCTGACATCTAAAATAAAAAGTCAGTTGCAGAAACATTTTCATCCATTATTTCAACCGAAGGTTTTAATCCTAAATAGTCCCTTGATTTCCACAACCGCTCTGAAGAAATAAAATAAGCTGCTTTCAAAACTGCCCAGGTACGTGCTCTGAAACATAATGTAGCCAAATATATAACTACTGATTAAAACAGCCCCACTAACCACAGCACTGACTGCTGTTTGCAGGAGTGAGAGGAGGGTTTGGTTTGAATCATGACAGCTTTACCCACAGAATCCTTTCACTCATGCACAGAATTTTACAATTTTAATACGGCGTTTCAGCACGCAATAAATGAGTCTGTTTAAAAACAACCTGCTCATGACAGGGGGTTAAAAAAGATAAATATCCATTTTATTTAACTGTCCATGAGTCTACACTGAAACAGACAATTTGCAACTTCTACTCCTTGGTAGAAACTGAAGCAGTACTTTGTTCTTAGGAATTTGAATATGAATTTAAAGTTTATGTCAGCTGCTTTAAAGAATCCACATTTTTTTCACTGAATACAGGGATAATTCAGTACTTTCAAATACTGGGTTCTTCAGCCACCTAACCAGCAATGCTACTTTCCAAAATTCCCACTGATTACACCCAACACTCCAGCCTTTCTTCTCAAGTTTAAAGTTCCCCAGCCCTTATCTTCCTGCTCCCAGTGCTGTGGCAGTGTTATGGGTCAAGTTCCCTCCATAGGAACAATCACTGACATATACTTGATTTTTACACAGCCCAACCCTGCTCCTCCACAGACTTGTCCCAAATCAAGTACAGAATGTACTAAGCAACCTGAGTCCCAATTTTATACTTGGCACTGACCAAGTCCTGCAGTGCAATGATCAACTCATTACCTGGGTGTTTCATTTGAGCACTGATATCCCTTTCAATACTTTACCAGTTCCCAGCAAGACAATAAAATTAAGTATTTAATTTCAGAATTCTGTCAGACAGTGGTTTGAGACACTCCCTGGGAGATCTCTGCAGCCAAAATACCATAATTATTTTGCAGGCTATGGCAGTCTGTGCTTTAAGCAGCTCAGGAAGATGGGCAGAAGTGATGGGACACATATTCTATAAACAATGAAGGTGGATGGAAAATAACTATTAAAGCTGAGTGGATTTCAGTCCCTTGTATTTTTAGTTACTTCTGGGTACTAACAAAGAACTTTAGACTACAGCAGGACCATACTCATCTTTCAAGCCTCAAATTATTAGACCATATCTCAATATAGTCTATTGAGATCCTTATTCCAGATTTTCTACTCAAAACTGCTGGTGACAGTGGGCTGAGGAAGCAACAATAACTATACCCCAAAAGCCACTATGCTATAGAACAGTCCTCAGAACAAAACTACTGCTTGAAATGTGCACTTTGAACACCAGTATCAGCTCTGTTAACTCTGACCCCTCACACCCTTGGAGACTTGCTCAGGTTTACAGGCAGGTACACTATAAAAAGTGTAAAGTTTTGCTTCTTTATGTTAATGTGTGACAAGAACAACTCCTCTTCTTAGCAAAGAAAGCAATTTCTTTGCAGAAAGTCCATCTTTGTGATCACAGCAAGTGAAAGGATTTCTCCCTGTAGATATCAGAGGAGCTGTTTATATACAATATGTACCTCACACTTTCTTATTTATGTTTATCATTAACCAAAGCCAGTGTCACCCTAGATCTGCTATCAGCACACTGGGGCTTGGAACTGGACTTTTGCAATAAAGATTATCAGTACAGCTCCAATTATTCTATAGTTGAACAGCTTTTGAATACAGTTCCTGAAATTGAGCAAAAGCATCCCCAAACCAATTCCCATAAACCACGAAAAGGAGAGAACAACCCAAAAAAAGGCTTAATATATTAAGGTTCATTGTTGACAGGTTCATGCATTTTGGTTTTTAAGACACTGTGATCCTTCTGCTTTATTAGGATGCTTTAATTTTAGCAATTAGCATTTTAATCTAGTAATACTATCAAGTTTAGCAGCCATAACCTACCACACTGCTTACTAAAACATCCGAGTGAAAATACACAAGGTTTTACCATCTGAAGGAAAAGTATTAATTCTTTTGCCAAAACACAAAGTTTTAGCAACTATTTTCTGGTTTAACATGACATGTTACTGGTACAGTTATTTAAACCACTTTTCCTAGTGAGATATTTAGTCTCTTTAGGAGTCAATCATTTCAGTCCCCTCTCTTACCCAAAATTAAGTTTATCCTCTAAATTACAGCACACACCATTGCATGAATATTTACTCAAACTGAAGCAAGTTAAACATCCTACAGGAAGAATTGAAGAACTCAGGTGAAGAATTGAAATGAAGAGATTTAAAATAACAGATAAGGGATGCTACACATTTCAATCAACAGAACTGAGGATTTTCTCAGTGTTGAACTGAGTATTGCTGGGGACAGTAACATTCAAAGCTCACACCTGAACAGAATGTCTGTGTACAAGGGAGGGAAGAGGAGCTAAGCTGAGCTTGTGTTAAGGAAGTTTAATACAAAAACCAGTTGTGCTGGAACAGCTCTACCTCTAAATAAAAGCAAACCAATCTCATATTCCTATTGTGCTTGATTTCCTCAGACCATCAGAAACCTAATTTTTCTTCCGTAGTAACAGGTTTTAAGTATTTAACACTTCCTGAACAAGGCATAATAAAATGGTACCAAAAATCAGGAGCTCTACAAAACAGGAACATAATCGAGTCCATCTACACTTTCATACAAGGCCAAGAATGTCTAAGTGTCAAAATTAGAAGAGGGATTATGAACCATATTTTAAGTCTGAGTTTCCACTCCAAAGCAGGACGGTAAAAGTTATTTTCCAACGAGACAGATTACACCAACAAAAACCCAACAGTTGTAACCATAGTAGTAAAACAGCACTTGCTTTCACTAACAAGGTGACATAACAATACATTTTAATTCATTCTATGCATTAGACAACTTGTATGGAACAGCTTCTAGTGCCCACCTTCTGCATTCTGGGCTGACAGAAAATATCCCCAGAGCTTCCTGTGCAGTGTACGCAAGGTGTGAGTATCCTAACCCAGGAACTGTACAAGGTAGAGGTTAAAAATTTTTAAACAACATATAATGTATTATTTTCTCATCAAGGAAAGGCAAAAGGACAGGAAAAGCTTTGCTTTCTGGGAGCAAAATATTTCCAGGTCAAAACTGAGGGTTGAGAAGAATGGAGATACTGTGTTAAACAGTAACATAAGACTTGAATTTTTCTGAACTTGTTTCTTTTTATTCTCTAAAAACAGACTTGTCATTCTCTCTGAAGAGGGCACCAGAACATTAGATAAGATGTGCTGATGGACAGGGACCCTGCTTCTAAGTCTGCACCCATTTCTAAACCACATTTGTCTAGTTTTAGCTTTTAATTAGTGGATCTATTTATACACCACTTGCCTACCAGATGGAAAACTCTTGTGATCAGCCTATAAAAATATCTAATAGCAGAAAGAACAGACTGGTAAGTTAAGCTTCAACTTAAGCCAGGTCAGGTAGAGAACAACAACTTCACACCAAGGCTGAAGTCCTTTTTCCAAGTTATGCTGCATTTGGGTAACAGAAGAACCAAGAGTCAGAATTCTGGCAGTGCAGGAAAGTTTCAAGTGCAAGTCTGCTTTAGCCTTAAAAAAAAAAAAAAAAAAAAGAAAAAAAAAAAAAAAATCTTCCTTTGTCAGGGTAATACAGTAATAACTGAACCTTATCTTGATCTTCAAGCTTTTTGTTCAGTACTATTTGTGCTTATAATAAAACCCACGCAGTATCAGCTCTGTCAGAGCACAGAGTATCAGGTATATTCTCAATTTTCAAGCAACCAAACAAGAATTAGTTCTGCTATTTTTTACCAAACAGTTTGCTAACTCTGAAGGAAAATGCTACAAGAATTGGGGTAAAAATTGTAAACGTGTTTTGCAATATTTCACATGTGTGCTAAAAGTGATAGAAGTTTAGGCTGTGCCCTGAGTTGAACCTCACATAATTCCAGACTCCAGTGAAGTATGGAATGGAGTTTGGACTGTGTCTGGTTATCCCCAAGCTGCCTCTGATGTGTTGGCCAAAATGTTCACTGAAGCTCACAGATTTATGCACTGCTCGTACATGTATTTATTAACCACTGATCTTACTTTCCTGTCTTTTCTGGTTCAAAAGTAGTGCTTTAGGGAAAAAAAAAAAATAAAGGCAAAATATGTGCTTTAAAACCCAGACCCAATAGTTTGCACCTGGGTAAGGAAACACCCACAATATTTGCAGTCAATTCTTTTTGCCCATCAAGAGAAGCTCTCAGCAGTTTGCTTTAGTACAGCCTCCAGCAGGTCTCTGCTCTGGGCTCAAACCTTCCTCCAACCATTTCCTGATCTTTTCCCATCTCAATACTTTCCCAGAAAAAGTAAACCTGCATCTCTAGCACTGAGTCTGAAAATCAATCCTAGTTGTTAGAAAAGTAACACAGGCACAAGAACCCAGATGTTTTGGAGTAACAACAACCTGCAACATCCATGTTTTCAGTTGTACTACAAGGGAGAACGTGGAGCTCTTGACATTGGAGTGCGACATAATTCACATAAAGAATCTTCCTTCCTGACCCTCTTCATCCCAAAATTCATCTTTCTTCTATTATAAGGCACTCAAGAGTCCTGAAGTGCTCTGCAGTTGGAATTTGAAGCCTCAAAATAGTTCTTGCCTACTCTGTGCCAGGTATGAAACTGAATTTTCTGGAATATACACTAATTTAATAAGCAACAGCTTCTGGCAACTCTGTGTATATTTTTAACATGTTGAGTAGTTACAGATACAGTAACAGATGACAAGAACCATCCTTCAGAAATTCAGGGAAAAGAGGAACTACTGTGGCTGTGCTTTGGTCATTTACTGACTGCAACTATTGAACTTTCATTTATTAAATTACAGAAACTCAAATCCACTGTATCTACTCCAGAAAATCTTAGACAGGAAAATACAGAGGAAGTGAAGAAAGGTCATTTCTGTTCCCAAATGTGCTTCTATAAAAAAATACATGATTTACAACCAGTTAATCCTAATTTTTTCAGGCTGAACTTCCCACAAAACTTATAAGTAGGGCCACGTTATTCTAAATTTCTCTTTAAAATGTCACTTTAACCCAGCAAACAAAAAACTCGACTAAACCGAAGTGTATCTAATCTATTTAGATATCCCCTGGTTACAAGTTTAGAGTGTACCCTCCAATTAACTCCAGCTTCTACAACAACATGATAATCCATTTAAAGGCAGACAATCTGAAAAGCCATGTGAGGACAGCATCTGGATGTTTGTCACTTCATCAATTCCATGAAAAACTCTGTAGCTTAGTAACCATCACACACTACAGCTCTGAGAACCATGCCCACTACAGATCTGCAAGCAAATTTAAGGTACAACATCCCAAACAGCTCCTGTTCATTGTACAGCACCTTTTCCACCATCTCTGCTGAAGTCAACACGGGGGAAAGTCCTCCTAACAACATGCAGTTAAGAAATTCATTGTCTGCATGTATCCAAAGCAATCTAACAATTCCTACAATGAAGTTATCCCTGTGTCAGACCCACACACAGCCCTTTCAAGTTAGCAAAGCTGCTACAGCATTAAATACAACTATTCTGCAAGGGAGGACTTGTAGAAATTTGTTGACTATTAGTTATCAGCACAGGGGAGAAACCAATCACCTGGTTGTTTATGCCACTGGGTTGAAAGATATTTGCCTGGACACACAAATGTCATTGGCACTTGGCCAGGAATTCCAGAGCCAGATATGCATCCCAGCATGAAGGGCTCTGTCACTTCCCTACATGGCCATCTTTTTGCAAACACCATGTCAAAGGCCATCGCAGTCCTCCTGCACTTGAGGCACAGGCATGCACAGAGTCTCTCTCACCTCCAGGTCTTGACACTAATGTGGGACATTGGTGCATTTATTGGCTCTTCTCTACTTGCTCTGTGGCTTTTCTCAGTTTGATTGCAATTTAAACTTCACCGTTGTCTAGCTACAAGAACTTATTATTTCAGTGTTGGAAGTTGTGTTACACTGAAACACTGATTTCTCTATTAAACATCCACATGGCTTATAATCAACTGCAGCTTCAAGTGAAGGTAATTTAACTCTGTGCGAGCCACAAATTTAAGTGAGTATTCTAACCAGAAAAGCTTCTACAGTTCACCAACAAGCCATACCACCTATCTTAAAGGACAGTAATAAAACTTGGATATTTTCTGCATTTCTACATGAGCATATCGGCTAAAGTTTGTCCTTATTAAAAAAAATTTAAAATTTTACATATGCTGGACTATCAGTCATTGTTCTACAAGCAGATTTTAAAATAATGCAATAGTAACCCTATTATAAAGAGGCCACTATGCCTCTTAAAGGCAGCCTGGTGTTACAGCCACATTGGTTATTCCCAGTTCGTTTTTCCCTCACAGACATAGGCCTTTTAAACAGAGTAATTGATTTTATTGGTACTGACAATACACAGCAGGTAAGCAAAAGCCCAAACATCCCTCAGGTGTTCTCATACAGAATAAAGGCAGAGCTAAATTTGAAGATGAAAACACAATCTGTACCTCTTCTGAAACATCAGTGAATCAAGGAGAAAGTGTTCTGTGCTTTAGACACCTGCCAGAGCATCAAAATGCAGCATTTCTCCTCAGTGATACCCCAAACCAGTGCAAAACACACAGTCATCAACTCATAATTCCAGCAATCCTGCTTTAAAGCACCAAAAAACACAACCCGAGTGTATTCCCATGATGAAAACTCCTTCCAAAACCACCATTCCATTGCTGACATTTAAAAACAGGATAAGGATTTGGCCCAGACATCTACTGCAGAGTCTGTAATTGATACAGCTCTGTTTGCCTCAAAAGGACACGTCAAACACAGCAGAAACAACCCCTGCTTTGCAGAGCACAAAGCTCTGGCCGTGCAGGACAGGAGCAGTGAGGCAGAGAGCACAGCCAGTGACAAGGCATCACAATTCACCCTTCACTTCACTATCACCACTTTGGGTTTGGACTTGTAGCTGGATCACCCTGTACACAAAACGGGGGCTTGAGACAGGGCTCAGCCAACGTTAAAGTTTCTCAAGGAATGAAAGCTGGGCAGGCAGCCAACACCAACTTCATTCTGAGTGCACACTCTCTTTGCCTGCTAATTAAAACAGGAGGATAGTCAAGTTTAAGGGTATATATTTATCTCCTCTTGAGACAGCTACCACCTCTAAAATCAAAGTGACATGAGTGCAAAGTAAGTTTGATGTACATGCTGCATTGTTCCCAAAGGAAAAATCACTCAGTTAACAGTTGATAATGACCTACAAAATCTGAGCAGGCAACACTCCTGACACTCAGCAAGAGCCACCTAGTTTTATCTGGGAAGGAACAGTCAAGCCCAGTTTAGAGAAAAAGTTATTACTACGGCATTATCATCCAAATGACGGAGTTTTAGCTAAAAAGTATATAACCCTTCTATTTCTGCACTCCTTCCAAACAAAGACACACCTTTTAGAGCAAAACTAAGATATTAGAAAACTCTAATTAGAAAGCGAAAGTCCAGTGAAGTCCAGTTTTAAGACTGGCACTTCAAAAGCCTACCCAGGAGAAACAGGGAGCTCTACTCTGCATAGCTCATGTATTTGAGATCTGTGCAGCAAATTGTGAAAAGAAGGAATAAAGAATTATGGAAGATAAGAAAACAGTGAAGTCATGTGCCAGTCATACTTGCTGAGAGGACAGAAGACATTTGTGAGGAGAAGTTCAAAGGCACTGCTACTACAAGTCTAAGAGCTGGAGAAACACATTCACATGAAATAACAGAGCGTGACCAAATAAAATCTCTGCACTCCCAAACCTAAGGAAACTGAAGACATTTTAAAACCAAGAACAAACATTTACTTTGTGATAGAAAAGCAAACGAGTTTTAAGACGCTCTGAAAACAGACATTAGAAAACAAAATTTTAAATTCGTGACAAGTGTTAAAACCACAACTCCAGTTAAGATGCTTTGCTTTTAGACCTACCAATTAAACTAAGTGGCAATTCGAAAAACAATCCCCTCCGTACAAATGCACATTTAAGGTAATTACATGATGAACAGGAACAAGATTGTTCTTAAGCAAAGCATATACTTAGGAGTCTTTGAAAACTCCCCCCAGGGCCTCAAATCGTTAAGACAAAGCCCCACAACAATCTTACATTAATATGCTAATGCGTGTATCCACCACATTAGTGGGTCTTACCTGCCACCTCCACGATATCACCTGGGACAATGTCTCTTGCTTTAATCCTCTGGACACTTTTTCGGTCCTGTCTATACACTTTGCCCATCTCTGGTTCATATTCTTTAAGAGCTTCAATAGCATTTTCAGCATTCCTTTCCTAAAGGACAGCAAAAAATGTATAATTTTGAAAGCCCTCAAGGAAAATAAGCCTGTCAGATCCAATTTTTGAAAAGCATTATCATATGAATGCTACCAACTCAGCTCAGCTCTATTTCTTCATAGAGAACATTTTATGTCCCCTCCCCTTATCAGGCTGCAGACTGGAAATCATTAGAGTGTAATTCAGGTGTTAGTGGGCTTTTAGAACACAGGAATTGTTTATTTAAACCCTGCAGCATTTTCCATCAAGAATATCCACTGTGTTGTTGCAGGGAGGCCACACAAAGAGTTCCATGTCACATATGGATGCCTTCGGACATTAAAAAAAGCATTAAGCAGAATTAAGGTTTGTGGATGCAGGTGTCGGCTGTACCTTGGCTGGAGCAGCTTCAACTCAGCCTGGAGTGGACCAGCCCTACTGAATTTTATTTTTTGACACAAATCAAGGATCAAGTTACGATGAAGCCAACTTATTATCAACTTCGTTTCAGCAAAGCAAGTCATGCTGAAGTGAAATTAAAGCATACACTAGAAATTTCCCCAGAATCTCTAGACAATTTACAAATTTAGATGACTCCCCACGCAGAACAACCTTTTGATTCTCACTAACACAACAGCTTTCCTATCTCAGCTGCAGCCCTCCTCTCACTGAGCACAAGCAGAGATTGGTATCAGTGGTGTGATGCCACCTGGATAAAGAACAACTGCAGAAACCAGCAGCTTATCAGTGCTCCTTCTCCAGCTCTTGGAGAAAGAACTTATTTTCCATTTCCCTGCCTATTGACAAGAACAAACGTCATTTAGCCCTGATAATTATAGGTAATGGTAGAGTACACAGAGTTTTTAGAACATCTGCCCTTCAAATACACACCAGCCTTTCCAGATAATAAAAAAATTCCTCCTTGGATGTCAAAGCAGAAACAAAACCATCAGAAATTCAAATGTTGAGGAACTCACTAGTTCCTTGTAAAAGTGTAGCTGAAAATGACTGTTACCAAAACTACCTTAAGGAACTAACATTTCCATGGCACTGCTCAGGGTCTGGGAGTGCAGATACCAGCACAGACCCATAAAGCTGCATGAAATACCAGCCTCATATTCCACCAGGTGAATTAATTCTGCTCCTCAGCACTAGAACACCAACATTGCTTTTCTGTGGACTATGAGTCACTGTGAGGCAAAACCTTAAAGCCCTACAAAAGAAAGGTTATTACTTCAACAAAACTTGTCCTTCAAAAGGAGAAATAAAAATTCAACATGATGACCCAGGTGGCCAAAAAAGCCAGTGGCATATGGCTTGGAGCAGAAATAGTGCAACCAGTAAGATCAGAGCAGTGCCCAGAACAGGGGATAGAAACTGCTGAGGCATCTCCAGTTCTGGGGGCAGTCTGGGCCCCTCATGACAGGAAGGACATGGAGGACCTGGAGCACAACCAGGGAAGGAAAACAGAGCTGGGGAAGGATCTGGAGCACCAGGAGCACCTGAGGGAACTGGCAGGGGGAGCTCAGCTTGGAGAAAAGGAGGCTCAGGGGGGACCTTGTCACTCTCTAGAAAAGGAATAGAACAAGAATAAGCATCCAAGTTGCACCAGGAGAAATTTAGAATGGATACTAGCAGCAATTTCTTTACAGAAATGGCTGTCAAGCATCCAAACAGGCTGCTCAGGAAAGTGGATGAATCACCGTGCCTGCAGGTATTGAAAAGATGCACAAGTGGCCCTCAGGGACATGGTTTCGTGGTGGCCTTGGCAGTGCTGGGTTAACAGTGTGACTTGATGATCTTAAAGATCTTTTCCACCCTCAACAATTCCATGATTCGGTTCCCTCAGCCAGCTCAGCGTGCTAGACTGAATCTTTTTGCTGAAGTTATGGTAGCCAGAGTATCCTGCAGGCACTGAGGCACTGGCAGGTGGCTCCTGGGGAAAGGTGACCGTGAGAGGAAAGGCTGAGGGCGGCAGAGCCACGGCTGTGACTCAGAGCTCACATTTGGTACCTGTAGGAACAGATACATTTATGGGTGGAGACTGTGTACTGTGCCTGATTTTCCATGCCCATTAGAACAAGGAATGAGTCACTTCATCTGTGCAGCAACTCTTTCACAATGAAGTTCCATGCATATAAATATACAGAAGTATTCTTTGCATACTGTGACATCTGAAAAAAGCCCTGATTATTTCCTACAACAGGCAAACAGCTATATAAGAAAAATCCTCAAACTATACAGCTTTACCTTCCATTTCATGATTAAAATTACCTGCAGAACTGCAAGAGTTTCAAGTTAAACATTAACTCTTGCACAATTAGTTTATGAAGACTTGAATATAAAATGTCATTTAAGGGGGGCAATGCTGTCACCCCTTGACCGACATTATCTCTTCCCTGCACACCTGCTCCAGCAGGTTGGGCAGCAAGCTGGGTACTGCTGAAAACTGAATTTTGAGCAACACTTTTCAGCCAGCTCACTTGGGATAGCACAGCAATGTGCAGCAATACCACTCAAGGCCACTTCTTCCAGCAGGCAGGGTCCTCTCTAATATGTTGTAACTGGATTCCTCCCTTTAATTTTTATTATTTTGACCAGTTTGGGGTTTTTTTTAAAGCATGAAGCCTCATGCACTAAGAGAGCAAGTAATTATGTCATGCTAGCACCCTCCCTTAGGAAAAAAACCCAACAAAACCAACCAATCACACAAAGAATTTACCATAAAAATTCTAGAACCTTTTTATCTGCAGAAAAAAAAAAAACTCTAACAAAATATATGCAGCTTTAAGTGATCAAATTAGCAAACTGAAATGATATGAACATTTTTGTTTTGGCATCTTATGAAGTGTTATTTTATGTTATGATATTACTGTCTATATGATTTATAAAAAGGCATCAAATTAATGTCACAGCTGACAAGCATATAAAAAGTTTTATGGTATTTAGATGTTTTCAGAAGAAACTTGTGCCTTTTGACAGACATGCAGTCTTTGGATGTACACTTAATAGGTACTACAGTGATTGAACAGGGAGAATTAATACTGTATTAATAATTTACTAAAACACAACAGTTGTCTCAAGAGGAAACAGACAAGAAACAAGATTACAAATGCTCCATCCTTTGTTCCTTAGTCAGGAAAAATACCCAAGCAAACCACTCCAATTGCTCTGAGCTTTGCAAGGCCTGATTTATTGCCTGAATTCAGGGCTTTACTCTGGCCTGTCTTGTTCATGTGTTCAGCAGTGTGTGGCCAAACACACTGACGGGCATTTCGCCTTTCTGGCAACACTTCTAAAGCTTTCATTTTACCTTTAAGTCAACACTTTCTGTTGAGAAGCTTTATGGTTTGCTGACTCTCAGGAATCCAAAGACAGCAACACATCCTACCTGCTTTGTAAGAACACCCAATGCTACAGTGCTTTCTTTTAAACCATAAAACCCCAAAACATTTGTGATTTGATGCTGTTAAAGTCTCTGCATACCTGCCACACTCCCACAATTGCATTGGCTACTAATATAAGTAAGATTACAAAAGGCTCTACAAACGCTGTGATTGTTTCTTCACCTTCTTCAAACCAGGCCAGGACCTGAAAGAGAAACACAGAGATTAAACTTCCCGATTTACACAGACACCTTGCAAACCTCATGCCTGCTAAATTTCAACTGCTTAGACTTCAGCACTTTTGGAAACCCCTCAATCCACCAAGCTCATAGTTTTGTAATTCATGAATGAGTTGGCAAAACGCAATGGAAAATGAGAAAAAGAATCTTTACTGAAGTAGTACAAAGTTCATTTTAGAGGCTGCTCTTCTTTTAAAGGAGTAAGCTATTTATCTGGGAAACAATTGCTAATGTTGCTCCAGAAGTGAAAGCAGAAGTTGTGACAACAGTTATGACAATGAAAAAAAAAATTATTTCATTACTGCATAAAACAGGACATAAATTAGTTTGACTACTTAAAACACTAAAACCTTGCCAAAATCTGAATTTTAAGCAAGTTAATTGCCCTTTACACCAGTAACTTAGCCACATAAACAGAAACAGTTTCAGAAGTTTTTGGTGAGCAGATGCAAAAAATAAGCATCTACTTATTTAAATACAAGTAGTGTCACACTGAAGCATCTAAGTGATGGTACAGTTATATCTGAAGCTGGATTGTAAACCAAGTAGCTGATAAAACTCTGAATTGGATTTTTAAAAAGGTAAATCAAGCTTGAGGACTTGCATAAAAGGCTCTACATAGATTTTATTTTGATTCATTTATTTTAAAAAGTGCACTCCAGTTTTAGGCATCTGTCATTCACTTGACTTCAACATGTCAGGGCCTCTGCAGAGTGCTGGAGTCACTGATGAAAAGTCAAGTTAACATGACCAGAGAGGAAGAGCATTTTCGTCAACATGTTGAGCAACAGGAAGCCTGGAAAGTGACAGTAAATAGGAACAACGTGTTGAGATAATTAAGGCTGGTAGTCAGGCAACAGCACTCTGAATCACTAGAAGACTGCAGCGAGCAAACTGTTACTAAAGCAAGCCCATGATTCCACCAACATGCTGCTCCGAGCTATTGCTCAATTGTGAGACACTCCAGGATGTCAAAAGGAAGGAGCAGCAGCATGAAAGCCTCAAGCTGAAAACAGACTGTCAAGCAAATCCAATGCTACAACAATTTTTTTATTATTACAAAGGGATAAACTTGCAAGATCCAGGTTGCGATCAATACCGCCGCAACATTCCAACTGGCAGCACAACATTTTGAGGGTCTGTGTAATCCCCCTGCAGAAGAGATTTTAGCTGGGATTTCTCCACACCTCGGTGCTCCCACACTGCTGCTCTCCAATGCCTGGAACAGCTCCTGCCACAGGCCCTGCTGTCTGTGCTCTCCCCACACACATCCCTGTGCCATGGGCACAGAACTGCTGCTGCCTCTGGAGCTACAGGAGAGGCCAGTGGGGCATTCCCAGAGCTCTCAGCACAGACAGGGTCACACATTGCTATCAGAATCTGCTTCTTCCCTCCCTTTTTTATTGGAATTCTGTAGAGCCCACTTTGCCTCCAAACAAAGCAAATAAATTCAATTATGTTGTGATGTACTGTGGCTGATTTTCCATGCCCATTCCCGGTTCATCTGAGCAGGCACTACAAGGTTAACTGGAATAAAACGTCTGCTTTACACGATGTAAAACCAGAAACTTCTCTGGTTTAGGACCGTGTCTGGTGTAAAAAAACATTGAGAAAGGCCACAACTTCCAGAAGTAAAGGAAGGAGCTACAAGGACAGCAAGATACAAGTATGTCAAGGAGAGCCAAAATTAAGTTTTCAAGGGATCTTTTCTTTCAATAAGCCATTACTTCTACAAGAGCAGATGAACTCAAATTAGAGATCCTGAGAGTATAGAGCCTGATGGTTTAAATTTTCACTGCTGGTTTTTTGATGAAATTGTCAATCTGTGACAGGACTAAAGTGAAGTATCTAGTTAACCCTGGAAGCCAGCAGCACACATTTCTCTCTCCAGAAGTTTCTATACAATTACTATCAGCGGAACAATCCAAGCTCTAGTTCTAGAACAATTTAGTAAACATAAACATCAAATAATCAGATACATTGCAAGTTCATGGTTTTGCTCTAGCAGACTCCAGCTATATTACCACTTCATTTAGGGTATTTGTGATGCACAAAACATTCAGTAACAGATCAGGTCTATTATTTGATAGCAGCCTGAAGTAAAAAAACAAAACAAAGCCAAGAAAAACAAAGAGGAAGTAGAACAAGCAATAACAAATATTTAACTTAGCATTTTTAGTAACAACAGGCTATATGCTGAGGCCTGGTAAAGACCAGACAATTCTTGTCCAAGACACTGAGTCCTTGTCAGAAAGTTTCCACTAGCACACTTTTAAGACCCTGGAGAGGTTTACAGTGAGAGATCTCTTTTTTTTTTTTCAATTTCTGCTCAGAAGGGCCCCACCATTTTTCAGCCCTAATCACTTTAAGACTCACATGTAGAACAGCTTAATTTCCAGGTCATTGATCTCCAATGCTCTGGTCAGGCACTACTGTCAATAGGTAAAGTCACCATATATTTGAGAAAGAGTAGGAAAAATAAGAAAAGAATAAGATAATTGCTCAAGAAAAATGCAAGCCTAAAAATATAAGGGAAATAATAGCAAGACATGAAAGCCCCATATCAACAGCCAACATAAGCAGCTTAAAGGACAACTTTCATTCAGTATATTTGCTTTAGGGCTGCCAGAGCTACGGCTTGCAGAGCCTATTTTAAACAAAGCCTAAATGGGGTGGACCAGCAGGACTCTGAGGCAAAAGATACACAATGACAGGCAAACAGCACTTGGGTATTTGTAAGAAGGGGGCAGAGGTACAATGCCAAAGTCGGGCAGCAATGAGGCGAGCGCTGATGGAAGCGGCTGAAACAGCACAAGTGCCCTCACAGCTTTTTCCATTTCTGCAAGTGAAGGATCTCCATTGTCAGGGAAGTTACGGAGACAAGTTACCTCAGATGACTATGTATCATTAAGTAACAACAATAGAATTGGAGAATGGGAGTTTGGAGACAGAACCGTGTTGCCCGGCAGGCTGTACCCGCTCACCACTAACAGAGGAAAAGCAAACACTTTGTTGTCAGCAACCGAACAGGGATTTTTGTTTGGTTTTCATTCTGACAATGGAAACTTAGAAGCAAGCTGGGAGAGGTAAGATCTGATCCCAACAAAAAGAAGCCCTGGATTAGTTAAAAGTCATATAAAAACGCAGGGACTGCATTTAAGAGTTTTCTTCTCACGGGATAATGTGATTTCAGGTTTAATATATTTTGGACAGAGTATCAACTACTCCTCAGAAATCCCTCTTTTACTGATTTCTCTTTTAAATTAGCTTAAAAATAGGCAGATGCAAACTATTTCAGTACTCCTGTTCCATCCATGTCAGTTATACTGAACACCAGGTTAACATTAAAGAAAATCCTCCCAATTTCAGTTCCATGATTCAGGAAAAATTTTCGTCCGCTACACAAGGTCAGGGGAAAAAAAAATCTCAAATACAAACCAACACATCTTGACCACACAAACTTTAAAATTTCACTGAGTTCACAGACTGTAAGCACCCATCAGTTGTTACTCTGTATTTCTGAAGATAAATATATTGTTTATTACAGCAATAAGAGGAGAAAAAAAAATATATCCATCACCCACAGTTTAATTTGTACAACATAAAACGGAATCACAATGACTTCTCACATTTTTATCACCCCTACCCTCATGCTAATGAGCAATCTAAGTTTAGCTAAAAGCATGTCAGTGTCACATTCTACAGCAACCCTTATCTTGTGCCACACACTCACTGCTGCTGACCCTAACAGGTAACTTTTGGGGTGATTTCAGGGCAAAGCCTGCAACACTGTTACTGACACATCCTACTTCCTCCAAGAAGACCTTCACTCTCACCTTTTATCACAAACTAGGTTATACTCATGCTAATTTTCAGGCTATTATAATCTCTGGGCTAAAGCACGGTGTATTGTTTTAATCTAAACACAGATATCCACTATTAGAAAACATTCTCAGGACATTCACTTCTAAGACAGCTTAGGAATCAAAGGAAGAATTGAGGGGATGGAATGCTCTTAGGATACTGTAGAAATACTTCAAGTTTTGGTAGAGTTTATAGCCTATGTTGCACCTTGTAGGAGGAAACCCACTGTGTGATGCAGAGCTAAGATTGCAGAGTTCAGCACACACCACTGCTTAAAGCATCCACACTTCACCAAGCAATTATTCTACATCAGATGCTGTTAACATTTTGCGACCTGTCAAAATCATTTATAACAGCAAAGCAAGCTGTTCTTTTCAGTAAACACTGCAGATCACAAGTATGAAGAATTAAAAGCCATGAATACACTCCACGGGTTTATTTCTGCAGAGGCTTCGCAGATCCAACAGAAGACCGAGACAAGTCTATTCACAGATCCATTTACTCACCACCAGAAATTATTTATACTGTTTCTCTTCAAAAGCCATACTTAAAGGCTTTCACTAACCAGGCACATCTCTTCCAGCAGCTCTGACCTGGAATGTAGGACACAGGATCCACAGCCCACAAACACGCAGCATCTGACCCCAGCAATCAGCCTGGCTGACACAGATTGAGCTGCTGCTCTGGGTTACTTTACTGACACGTACCTGACAAGGCAGTGTGGGAGCAGAGGGCACAAAAGGCATTCTCAGCACAAGTTTATACCCTACATAAGAAGGGATGTTTCCGCACAAAACCTAACGCAGGTCTCAGTGCTAGAGATGTGTGTCACTGTGCGGGCAGTTCTAACGGCAATAAACTAATGTGATTTATGGCTGCAACACAAGCACCATAAAAACTCCCTCAACACGCAGAGAAAAAAAATTATCTGTGGACTTAGAGATCCTCTTTTTCATACCTGAATCTTAATTTTTCTAAACTGACAATGTACAGCTGGCCAAGAACACCAGAAATTAGGTGATGTAATTACATCCTATTTTTGCAGTAATGCAATCCTTGTATCAACATAGCCAGTGGTGTTTTACAGCTACTACAAAAGTCTGTATTATGCTTTCATCAAGAAAAAGTGTTAAAACCTAAGAAAAACAGACAACATGATCACCTTCTGAGCAAAGAAAACACCAGAAACAAACACAAAGGCGAAGAGTTTTTAAAGTATCAAAATCATAATATATATATATAGGAGGGTTTTACTTTTCATCAGAGAAAAATCTTTACTTCTAACATCAATTTAGTTTGCGTCTGTAACTCCAAAATAGGAGACAGAAAAGGCAGAGCAGCAGCCCAAGGTCATGTACCATGTCAGCTGCACAGAAGCAGAGAACTCAGATCTATCCCACACTCCATTAGACTACAGTCTCCTCTTAATTAGACAGGAAAATTAACCATACTGAAAAAAGCAACTGAATTCAGCTACTAATCAAGTTTTCCATGAGGACTCAGCAGTGTATGTTCTATGACCTCTGTCAGTCTGGTCTCATACTTACTCAGACTCAGCAATCACAGCTTTAGTTTGGGGAATCTGATTTTTCACTTACTTGTTTATAATAAAAACAACTAATGTACTTTGGCAAGGAAGACTAACAAACTTCTGTGCTGTCATTTGTCTTGTGAGATGACAGAAACACTCCTGACTTTTCAGGAACAAAAAGACATCCCCTTCTCACCCTCTGTGAGGAAAACGGGAAAGAGAAGGGAGGAAAAAAAAAAAAAAAAAGCTTTTGAATGACTGTTTACTCAATTTTCAATAGCCAGCCTGATTTCCTCTCCAGGAAGTAGAAGAGTGAGTGAAGCACATCTGCCTCCGTGGTCAAGACTGATGTCAGCAGTCTCTGCTCAGCTGGTCCTGGTGAATTACAGCCCCAAAGCCAGAGCCCTGTGGAAGGTGTTGGTGTGGGGAGAGCAGATCCCCAGCACAGCACAAACCACAGCACCAGGACAACCCTTCCCCCACCACACAAAAGCTCCAGAGCACACTCTCCTCTGCCCATCCTAATTAGCTTGCCCTTAGCTAAAGAGTCACCACAATTTCCACTCCCCCCAAGAGCTGCAGCAATTTTTTTTTTCAAGTAGTTAATTACAGCTCCAGGGCAAAGTCTACTGTAAACTTTTACTCCCTACCTAAACAATTTAATATTCTGCAAGCTTTTGTTGCTGTTGTCCAGCTCCCCAAGAAATCCAGCCTTCACCTTCCTCCTCTGAAACTTCACTCCAGTTTTCCAGTTTTTCAGCAAGCACATACCATTTAGACATAATGTAAGAAGATTGCCTAATCATGCTTTTTTTAGAAAAAAAAAAAGGCTAAAAATATTCTTGTTCTTTTAGTCCTGTATGCAAAGCAAGATGTCCATTTAATGATTTGAGTATCCAAAGGTCAGTGACCAAATTTGGTCAACAATGGTGCCATCACAGCCGTCAACATTCTTGTCACTGTCAAAAGCAACAACTGTCACCTTGCTATTATCAGGAAGGGAAGGCAACTGGAATATTCGCCATGTAGATTCTATTTACAGTCTGCATTGCATCCAAAAATGTCTTCCAATGATTATACATCGAGCTTGATAAAGATTAACCCACAGGCAAGAAGAATGTCCAGTTAAACGCTTACTTACTCAAGGTTAGTTCTCAAAGCCAACAGCAGCATTGGGAAATCCCACCTCAAATAAGCAAACTGGGTTGAATGAGAAGCACTTTTTTAAAATACCTGTCTAGTGTAGCTATGTACCTATGACTCATGCAATGAAAGACTCCCTCAAATTTTTGTTGGCTAGCACAAGAAACCTCGTCACAAGGAACTAATTTAAGAGACAGCAATCTTGCATCTATTCAGCAAGACAGAATAATTTCAGTATGTACGGGCAATATGCACTGGAATATGTCACTGCCATACAGACCCCTAGGAAATAAAATAAAAAAAAAAAAGAAAAGAAATCATACTTACAAAAGATATGCAAGCGGCCAGCAACAAAATTCTAACTAGTAAGTCTTCAAATTGTTCAATCACAAGCTCGAGTAAGGTTTTTCCTGCAATATGTAACAAAGCCATTGAGTCATGCACATCTACAAAAACGAATTATCAACAAGATTTAGCAGAAGATTTCATAACCGTGCTCACCTTCCTCTGCCGGCAGCTCTGTCAGGGGAAGATTTTTCCAGGAAGCGTGTCAAAGAAAAGAAATCATCGAAGAAACACATTAGAACATTATCAGGCATCCACACCAGATATTCTTCCTGAATTGCACACTCAGCTGGGTTGGATTTGACAGACATACTGAAAGCCCTTCTAAGGCGGCTCTTTTCACCAGAGTATGTGAATGGGCCTGAGAGTTTTGCATTTTAAGACACATAAAGGCTCGCGGGAATGTGCCAAGGGTTATAATTCAGCCAAGTCATCACTCCAGCCAGCTGTGGGACTTCTGCTGTTGCTGCACACAAAGGGTCAAAGGCTCAAAACGCTTTTCAAATGCTTTCTGACAAAGCCTTTCCTCCACATTCACTTAAAAAAAAAAACACAAACCATCAAACTTGGTTCAAAATATTTTAGATTCTTTCCTTCATTTTAAGGGTATGCCCTTATTTCTGCTCTCCCCTTTACGTTCCTGCAACTAGATTTAGTAATCCAAAAGGCATAAAAGCAGTGTTAAAGCTTAAAAAAAACACCTCCACAGTGCAATCTCCTCACAGATTTTCATTTTTACTCAACGGCCAGGGAGTTCAGAAGGGACTAGGACAGCCAAGCAGTGAGGATTAAAAAAAACCGACTAAATTTTGTGTCCCGATTGGAGAGAATATAAAATAAGGGGCTGAGAGGCGCTAAAAAGCTGGGGAAAATGAAGGTCAGGACGGGCAGGGGAAAAAAAAAAAAAAAAAAAAAAAAAAGGCAAATCCTAAACCCCAAAGCGCTTCATTTCGGAATGGAAGAAGCCTTCCCACCGTTAGGGTGAAAGGGAACGGAGGTGACACCCTCCTCCCCAGAGGAGCCCTGCGAGCTCGGGATTGAAAGAAACCCACGAGGTGGAGTTCAAGTCAGCCATCTTCTCTCCCTCGCTCCTATTCCGGGTCCTGGAAGAGATGCCGGCTCTGCCAGTGCACACGCGTTAGGCCTCGCACAGGGCCCCGGCAGGGATGAGGGAGAGGAGAGAGGGCCGGGAAAGAGAGCACAGAGGGGGAAGAGGGCGAGCGCCGGCGGCAGCATCCCCGCGGCGGGCCCGCCTCACCTACCGTTGGA
>VWZU01014496.1:662382-729628 GCA_013397095.1 Sterrhoptilus dennistouni | reverse complement strand
GGAACCGCCCCTGCCCCGGCCTCGGCCCACGGTGAGGGGGAGCGGGGCGGCCTGAGGGGAGCTGCCCGCCATAGGGGGCTGCTCCTGTGTCGCGACAGGAACGCCAGCCGTCCTCTGAGCACTGCCCTCGCCCTGTCGTGATAGCAGCCTCATCCCAGTCCAGGGGTGAGTGTGGGGTTGGCTCCCCCACCTCAGGACCCGGTCAAAGGGTGGCTGTGGGGCTGGCGCGCTCTGTCGCCACAGGAATATCATCCGGTCCGAGTGTGAGGGTGAGACTCTCGCAGGGAGACTCGCGGGTAGATTCTGTCTCTCTGGAGACACTCCAAACCCGTCTGGGCACCTTCCTGTGTCACCCTGCCTTGGCAGAAGGTTGGAGTGGGTGATCTCAGGGGTCCCTTCTGACCCTAAAGGCTGTGGTTCTGTGGGGCTGCCTCGGCCTCTGTCGCGACAGGAGCCTCATCCCTCACGAGTGTACAGAGGTGAGGGCCGTGTGTCGGTGCTGTGGCCAGGGGTCACTCCGCAGAGGTCCTGCCCTGCGCTGGCACTGAGCAGTGTCCCCACACATCCCGGTGACAGCACCCTCAGCCCCGGCGATAACGTGAGGAGGAATAAACCGCAGCTGCGATTTCAGCGCTGGGTGTGGGGTGAGCGACCAGCGCTCCTCAGCACCGTGTCTCGGCTCTGGCACAGGCACGGGAACATAGAGAGCACAGAAAACTGACTGATCCATCCAGTCCCACCCGGTAAAACTTCAGTGAACACAAACCGGAGAGAAATCAGCGCCAACTGACATTAATACACCTGCAACACGCACAGCACAGCGAGCAGATCAGCACACAGCATAAACACCTTTAAAACTTGGTTCCAAGTGATGTTCTTGTGTACATATGTCTGTGCAAATACCAAAGCAGATCCCTACATGTGTGCTGGTTTACATAAATGCAGATCCTACATACAATCTGCATTTCCACCACTTATAAACCACCCACAGCACCGCGCTATAAGAAACTGCATGTCTGATCGGGAATGGAATTTCTCAGTCTTACCTCTGTGCTGGAAAAGGGATGGAGAGGGGACAGCCCAGGTAAAATTTTGGTGTTCTAGGGTATTGTGTGGCCCTATATCCTTTCTAACAAAAGTACAACTGCTCGAACAGGCTCCTCTGTGAATGGCCAAGGTCCAAGGAAGGATAACTTGACAACCTACACTTCGCAGGACAGTTCTGAATGAACGTTCCTGAGCTGGATCTGATGACCTAGTTCAGGTAAAGCAATTACTTATTCCATGCCATGCCCATATTAATTTCATCTTGCTTATCAGCAGGATTAATCAGCATGGCCAAATGTTGCATCAGTACAGTTATGTTGCTTTTCATACCTCACACCTAAATAGATTTAGCCTATTACAGAGGTGAAGAATGTCAACACGACAGCTGCATATAATTAATCCAATTTACTGTAATTTTTTTAACCAGTTTTAATGATTTTCTTGATATGGCATGAACCCATGATGCCACCGTCCCCAAAACATGTACATATGCATATGTAACATTAAAAATACATGATTTCTACAATAATTCCATATAGAATAGTACCAGCTACTTGAATTAATGTATTTCAGTAACAGCTCTGTATATCTCTATGAGTAGTTTCTTCCCTTCTACCACATTAATAAAACCTGGATTATATATAAGTTTTTTTTGTAAAAATACATTTACCAAGCATATTTTTACACACAAGCATATTTACTACCCTTCATATACAAGTGCACATGTAATGGACTTGAAAGTCCTGCCTTTCATTTCTTCTTATTTTAAAGTATTACAATTAAGCATCTGTAACAATTTTCAAAACAAAATGATACTAGAAAGAAACCCAGGTCACATTTCATATTATTTCTCCCTGTGTTGTATTTCTTATGTCATTCTTGGTTTCCTTTCTGTGCCTGTTTCCTAAAGGCCTTATGGAAAATTATTTTAAGCATACCAGAGGCATGGCACATGCAATTAGATCTTGGCAGAGGGTAAAATAAAGTAGATACTCTGTTCTTTCTATCTAACTTGTTAACAGGAGGAAATGCTGCTAGGAAGGAAAACAGAGTCTGAATTCTAGCAAATCCTGGAGAACTCTTGGCATTCTCTGGGGTTCACTAGTTCAGCTACAATTTGACAGCTCCCATTCGTTGTTCCTCTCTCATCCATTCAGTACAGAGGACTTGATTCTTCCCCCTTTTTTTCCACCCTATATAAAATCTGGAAGGAACCTGGCAGCACAGTCCTCTGCCTGTGTTTATTTCTGTCATGTGTTCTGTTATGGCTCAGTGAATTTTGGGAGAAGAATGACTGAATTAAGGACTGTTCTACAGTTCTTTCTCCTCCAGAGCAGAATAACCTCTGAATTTCCTTCACAGTCCTTTCCCTGTCCTTCCCTACAAGTACAGGACCACTGCTGCTGCTGCTGAGGATTCCTTTGCAGGTGATGCCTTCCAAATCCTCTGACAGCTACACGTTTGAAAAAACATTTGCAGATACAAATCATGGTCTAGACAGCACAGTGCAGAACGAGCTGCAAATACCCATGTAGACACTGCAGCAGAAGCAGTACCTGCTAAATTTGGCATCACTTGAGATCATACAAATTTAGAATTGTGAGTTGAAATTGGTGTTGTTTCCCATTGCTCTGCAAAGATTCATAACACTTTCCATGACATTTGTCTTGTCTCTTAAAGGAGGTGGTTATCTGAAGGACGTGGTTATCTAAAGATGGACATTCTGACCCAAATCAATATGACAGCACCTCAGCTCTGCCTGAAGCTAACAAGCTCATGAAAGCTTCCAGCAGGTGCAGAGAGCTTTACATTCTCCATTTTTAAGGAAGGAAATCAATTCGCTTTGCTGCTACAAAGTTGCAGTTTGTTATTAGAGTGGAACCCCTTAGAGTGGGAAGAAACACAACGAAATGGGGCAGTTTTGGCCTTGTTGAGATTCCATTCACGTAATGGAAGTGTATATTCGTACATTTGGCCTACTATCTTTTTTTCACTGTAATATATTAAGAAGAAGCAGCCAACACATCAGGCAGCAGCATTAAAACAGTTCCTGTAATGCTTACTAATTGAAGTAAATGGGAATTTGGCCTGAGAGAGGACTGCAGGATGCTTTCCTTCAAATTGCAATAACATTAAGTCATCCCTACTGCTGCAAAGCAGATTCACAGCAGAGTTACTGGTCATAAAGTGAATTGTCTGTTGCTGTACACAAACACATATGTTTTGTAGCTCAATTTTCAAACAAGATTAATAGTTTTGAGTGGAGCTAAACTCAGCATGGAAGAGCACAACGTAAAATGCCAGTTGTTGAGCCAAAACACATGAATGCTGTCCTGCCATAGGATCTCTTTCAGTGAACATAGACAAAGTGAGAATATTCTGCTTAATTGTGCCAAATTATGTCATGATTTTTGCAGACTGGCTAATTGCCTAATGGGGCTTATGTTGAGACCACCAAACTCACTGTTCTCATCACCCTGGCTGATTTTAGATACAAGTCTTCATGAGTGACAAATAGGGGCATTGTTTCTTCCTCCTACAGTACTATTTTATTCCCCTGAAATTACAGTTATTAGGATGTTTCAGCCAGTTGAAATCTACTAAGGCATATTAAAATGCTGCAAAAATGCTGTATCAAAGTGGAAAGGTTTTAAATCTGCAGTTCTGTCATAGGATAATACAGTTTAAATATAGTAACTATTTTTTCCAGTCAGCTTGCTCTTTGAATTCATGGTATTATGTCAAGGGTTTTTTTTCCCTCTCTCCCCCTTTAAGAAGCTTACAGCTTAAACAGCAAAATGCAAAAAAGTGCAGAAATTAAACAGTTATACAAACCCAGCAGAGGAATAAGTGATAAAATATTAATTTGAATGTCGATAATTAAGATAATCTGCATTTATTCTGAATAATTTTTATTCCTGGGCAATGTGTGTGTCCCTGCATCAGCAGCAGGTAGAATTTGACTTTCACAGAGACTGAGAGACTGTGAACACAAGGGATGGTGTTGCTGCTGGGAGATTTCTAGAACTGGATCTCCTTTCCTGCACGAAGCAGCTCCTTGCTGACTTGCAAGTGTAAAGAGACAGCAAGACACAGTCTGATCTCAGTGACAGTAACGATGAGAGATCACAGTTTGGCTTGATAGATTTCTTATTTTATTCCTATAACCTATTCATGGTCATTTGGTTCACCTCCAAAGACTTTATTGGAGTATATGCCACAATAATCTCCATTTCCCTGCTTGGAAAAAATCTGTGTATCCCATGCTGGTGTCAGTAGAAGATTGAGGTGTATGGGAGAGAGAAACATTTTATCAGAACCAACGTCCATCATACATATCTGAAAAAATAATTTCTCCTTATTTTGATGGTGAGTCAGTTCCCTGGAAAAGAAATCAGCTGGACTGTTATTTTAAAAAATCCACAGCAAGTTTAGAAATAAAGCCCTGGTTGGTGCCCACGTGATTTGAATTCTTATCTCATCCTGACCTGATTTTTCCATCTAATTATGGTCTAATTCTGATTAATTTGGCAGCTCGCTGTCTTTTTTTTTCTTGTGTAAATATTCCTTGTGGGCTTCTGGATCTCAGTTTTGTTCTCTGTGGATGGGGCTGGGAGCTTGTAGGGGGCTGCCTGGCCAAGCACGATGTTTAGAAAGTGATAGTTTGTTGTTTGTAGGGTGCTGCAGAATTGCTCTGTATTTTCTCTCTGTAACAAGGTGAGGGGTGTCATGTTGAGTAGTACTTACCTGCAGAACTTCATACTGAGAGTGCTCTTAATAGTGCAATAGAAAGTTGAATTGCTTCAATGATGGTCATGGGCCACCAATTCCTGAGTAAAGGAGTTACTCAGGCTTTGTACTATAAGACTCTGGTTTAAATGAATCACCTGAATTACTTGATTTTAAAGCTTCTTTGGTTTTTCAATCTCATGACCCAATCAGAGGCAGTAATCAAGGTGTTTGTATAATAAATATGTCCCTTCTTTCAGAGTTCTTGCACAGTGTCATGAACAGCATGGCACAGGCTTCTGCCATCCCGTGTATTTGCTGAATCACAGGGAAAAGTCACCCTCTCTCTGACTTTTCAAGACTGAAAGGAAGACACGCAGGTGCACTCCCATGTAGGTGAGTAGCAATAATATAAGCCTGAACAGCTTTTCTTACTCATGGAGATGACTCCCTTTTCAGGCATTGTTTGGGACTAATGGCACACGACTGCCACTTTCCTTAGACGTGTGACACTCTGTGATGTGACACAAGCTGAAGTTTCTGTGTTTCTGCTGGAGGATTTCCTCCAAACTCACAGGTAGTTATTAGTAATACAGTGAAGTAGCACACTTCCATTTTCAGGCACTGATAAAATTCTTGTATGCCATCAAACAAGCTCCTCTATTGCTTATGGGGTATATTGAATAAATCACCAAAATTCTGTTTAATATAAAAATCATTTGAGGTGATTTTTTTTTTCTCTCTGTTATGAAAAAAGACAAAATGAGGGATAGAAACCAAATGCTCTTTTTGGTTTACCAGTTAAAGTCTTCCAGTCTGAACCCTCAGAAATCTGTGTAACCCACAATCCACACGGGTTTTGTTTTTGAAAAGGCAATATTTTTGTGGTAAGATTAGTGGGTACAATTACACTGTGTCTGTCACCTTCCCCTACCTTTCTAAGGTTTTCACAAATGCTTCCTAACATGGGCTATTCCAGGAGAAAACAAACCTGCTGGGCTGCCTTCATTCTCTATTAATGTGACTCTAACCAATCCTGAACATGTTTTTCTTTAGTGGAATAAATGTTATATTGATCTCCTGTGCTTCCATTTCCTCACCTCATTTCTACCACTTAATACAATCTGTCTGGGTATTTTCACAGAAATGACAGGTTTTCGAAGGGGTTTAAGCTCCCAAATTACCTGTGGTAGGTTTTGGTCACTCATAGAACAGAAATTCTTACAGTTTATCTGTCAGGACTCAATGCTTCCAATATAAGGCATCTGCTTTTTTTCTGCTTTCTTGTGCATAGATTTATTATATGTCAATGATGTTGCATTTGAACTCAAATTATCCTGACCTACAATTCTTGTTCTATTTCAAGGTTTTGGGTTTCTAAAAGATTGTTTAACTCCTGGGTGGTTTTTTTCCCCCCAGTTCTGTTAGAAAAAGAAAACCTCCCCTGAGTCATATTTTAAAAATACTGTTAAGCTCTTAAAGCTGCTTCTGCTCCCATGTCACAAAGCATTATTGAAAATATATTCATTTTTGCCACCTACAATTGCTCAGATGGAGAACTTAAAGAATTCTTTTCTAGTCCCATATTGAAACTCTGCCAGCAGCATTCTTGTTCCTAGAAGTGAGTTACAATGATTTTTCTTGCTCTGTGCAGGTTAGGCTTTTTGTCAGAACAATGCTAGTGAGCTTATAATTCAATATTAATAACATTAACAAACGTTATTATTATTAACAATAATAGTGCTGATACTGTGTTTACTTGATTAATTATTTGCATTTGGAGCTTCTAATCAAAGGTCTTGAGCATTTTATAAACCTTAAAAAAAGAAAATTATGTCATAAAATATCCCTGAGAGAACAGGATTGTCATCCCCATTTCACAAAAACGGGAGCTGAGGTTCAAAGTCACAGTCACACAGTCTATGGCAGAACTAGAAATAGAAATGGTCTCCTGGCTCCCAGTCCTCTTTCTCCTCCTGTCACCCTAAATAGTTTCTAGTGTGATTTTGTAAGACATTTATCACATGATTTTCGAAAATCATGTCCTATTTGTTAAGGAAAAGCAAAAAATAGTTTAAAAAATAGAAAAAGTGATTTTAAAAGAGGCTATCTAATTTTTGCATGAGGTTGCCGAAACCATTTTAGCCATTTTATGGGCGATGCCATCCAAGTTTCATGAGTTAATCCTGACCATAAGTACACTTAAAATAGATATCTTTGCCTCCAGCTAATCAACAGGCTTAGTGCCTAAATAATTTATGTATAACCAACTAGTGGAAACTAGATCTTCTGTGATTTCCCTAGACACATATTCTGCATGTATCATGTATATCCTTGCCTATTTCTGATATTCATTTGAAATTCAGTTGGGACATTTCAGAACACTTTTGTGCTCCAGCTGTATAGCTCTAAGAAAAAAGCCAGCTGGAGACATAATACAGGATCTTTGAACTGGGCAAAATAATGTTTAGAATCCAAGTGCATAGTAGATGAAGATTCTGACTTATTTCTTAACCAACAATGAATTAGAATTTTAAGAAATACAGTTCTAATTCTAACACTGGCTTGTGTGGGAAAGCACTTCGTGTCTCTGCCCTACTTATGGCATTTAGTAACAAAATTCAGCTACAATATAGTGATAAATGCATAAATATAATTTTTTAGAGATAAATATGAGATATCAGAGGATGATTAAATAAAATGAAAAACTAAATAATCTATTTTTCTTTCTGGGAATGTGAAGAACATACAGCACCACGCTGTGCTTTTTGGGCACATTTGTATAATGTTGCCTTCAATGGAGTAGTGAAAAGAAGCTTGGATTGAAAGAGAAAGCAAAAGCATTATCAGACATTGTCCTGCCATATTCTGACTGCAAATACAAGAATCTATAGCTGAAATGGAAGGTAGAGTACAAACTGTCTGTCTGGGGTTCATAGCTTTTATCCAGAATTCCTGACTGGGAAATATATTCTGTCTCTTGTGGATGGCAACTGCTAAAAGACAATTCTTGCTCCCATCTGCTCTGTGTGCCAGGAATGCTGTGGACTGTTCACTGTTCTTGTTGAGACTTGCTGCAAAATTAGGGCCTCGTTGTAGCTTCAGTCAGCCATGCAGGAGTGGGAGGAGGAGCACCAGGTACTCCAGGAATAATTTAGGTGTGGCAGCCAGAAACTTTGCAAGCACTGAAAGAACACAAGGAGCATTCTTGCTACTCCACTACTGGCTGGTGCTGCCTTCACCTGGGGAGTTTGTGGCAGCACTGAGCTGGATCAACACTTGCGGTGCTCTTTGTACCTGTGCAAAGGGAGGGAGAAGCACTGTTGTTCCAAATCACATCATTTCACAGGCACCTCTGCCTCCCCAGTCCAAAAATGCACTTTCCTTCTCACAGTGAGCAATGTCACTGTGTTCCTCTGGCCTGGTGTTGCCTGGGACAGAGTTGATTTTCCTGCCAGTATCTGCTATGGAGGGGTGTGAGTGAGGGGCTGTGTGGTGTTTAGCTGCCTGCTGGGTTAAACCACCTCCTATTCCTGTCTTTGCATATTCCATCTCTGCACATTTGGAATTCCTTCAGGCCTGAGCCTCAGGGCAGTGTGTTGAGTTCATGTAGCATTCTCAAATGTGAACTTGATTACCTTGCAGACACAAGAGTCTGCTCACTTCAAATGTCACAGAAAAAAAGCTAAAGAAGAAAGACGAATTAAAATCTCACTGAGAATGGTAAGGATGTGAATTGTTTCTGCCCTGTGTTCATGCAGCACCTGTTTATGACAACTGTGGGAAGGGATAAATGGATTTGCTAATTCATATTTGCTGTGCAGAATTCCCTGGTGCTCTGCAAAGCTGGGAGATCTCCCCTGATTAAACTGACCTTTAAAGGCAAGCACCACTTGGACAAAAAAAAAAAAAAGTCCAATCACCGAGCTGTGGGAATCTGGCAGGTATTCCTCCAAAGCCTGGGGATGCTCATCTTCCATAAGAAAATTTGGAGCATTCAGTATTCTGATGCGTTGAGACAATTTTTGGGTGGTTTTGTGATACCTGTTAAGGCCTCCAAGTACTGGAATTGGGGGCATTTTATAGCCAGTTTATGCTGGATGTGATGTGCTGCAGCCATGAACAACTTCCGTTGCTTTTATGTTTCTTTCTGTACAGACATTTTGGCTGATAGGAAAAAGATGTCTTTCCATGTGGCATGGGATGTATGCAGCTCATCTCAACTCCTACTAAATTTGATGTCCAATTTTTTTTAATCAAACCCCTAATCTCATACCCATTAACATTTTTTTGCTTGAAAAACTGTGGTTGCCACTGGAAACCATGACTTGCCAGTTAATCCTTTTGTTTGATCCTGGCTGACACAAGACTGGGTTTTGTTACTCTTTCTGCACATTTTGATTCCTTCTGAATCATCCAAACAAGAGGCCTGAACGCCATTATACACCAAAGCAGTACCAGTAGTTTATTTTTTTTTTTACTGTTTTGGCTCAAAGAAGCATCAATTCAATTATTCTGATTAGGAAAGAGGCTCAGTTAGACTCATTCTCACTTCAATTCAATGAAAGGACATTCTCCTTCTCCTAAGTGCAATGAAATAAAAAGCAGAAATTGAAGAGGGTTTTGGGTTGGGCTTGCTNTGTGTGTTTTTTTTTTTTTTTTTTTTTTTTTTTTTTTTTTTTTTTTTTAGGAAGAGAATATAGAAATCTCAGGCTATAAATTCACCATGAAAGTGAAAATATGTGTCAGATTTTGGGATGGGTTGGCTTTGTGTCAGTCACACTCTGTACGCTGGACCATGTGTTGGCTTCATGAACCTTTTTTATTTTATGCTGCCATAATCTTTATATGTCTGTCCTCTCACAAGCTGAATAAATGTCGTGTAGGACATTCTGCCCCATCTGTCACAAGTGTTGTTGTGTGTCTGGATCCATATTGGATTAGTATTGATGAGAGATCCCAGGTATTTTATACAAAATGTGTATTAAGGAGGATGTACAGAAAATACAGATATGAAAATAGACTTATTTTGGAAATAGCTGCATTAAAGCAGTCTGTTCAAACATATTTAGAAAGATAATTTTCTTTCTTATTTCAGAGATGTTTGGGAGAGGTTTGACATTTTTATTAGTAACTGTTTATTCTTTGAGGTGTAAACCAGCTGTTGTGGCTTTCACATGACTAACTATGCAAGGATCTGAGAGAAAATTTCCTAATAAATACTTCCAGAAAATTCTAGGAAAAGCTGTTCCAGACAAAGAAATGCCTCAATGTCAGCTCCTCCCAGACCAAAAAGTAAGATGGAAGATAAGCAAGACAGGAATCTCCCTTTTCTGAAGGCGTAGAGTTTCCACATTTAGCTCTGGAGTTTCATGGCCTTCCACCTGCCACTGGGCAGAATGGTGACCATTTGTTGGCTTGCAGGGCAGTGTCATTTCAGAAAGAAATTCCACTTGAAATGGAGAAAGTGACCATTTTTGTGAGGCATAGATTCAGTTACTTACATGACAGCTGCTTGCAGAAGTAAGCCAAGCACTTAAGAGAATGATTTTAAAGAGGTAGAAATTCTCAACAAACCACTCAGCCTCCTTTTAGCTGGATTCACACAGAAACAACAAATAATTAAATGAGGCCAAAATACATGCCATGCTGAGTTTGCATAAGCCTGAAGGTTTGGAAATAATTAAGAGCAAAACTGTTAATACTCCATTTAAATAGCTGCTGCCTATCTGTCCAGTCTGAAAGCCCAATCTGTTGTGTTCAATCAGCTTTCAGCTGCTACTTGCCAGCAGCCTAATTCCCCAGTCTTGTCTCTGTGCTGTGCTTGTGCATTCCACTACCTGCTAAGTTAAACCCCGCTGTCCTGGTGCTGCCTGGAGATTTCCAGTGCTATTCCAACCATCCACAGTGGCTCAGAATATATCCCAAACCTGGGGCTCTGGGTGTCCACACCAGCTTCCAGTGGAGCACCACATGGGGGAAAGGAGAGCAGCAGCTGTGTGGTTTAGCTCCCAGGATTAGGGCTGTGCTCATTCATACCATTCTCTAGGCATTTATGCACTCTGGACAAGCTGTTGACCTGTAATATTCCCACCTCTTTTTTTTTGAAGTGATCTAATGCAGAGTAAGTTGCTTCTCCAAATTGCTGTTAACCACAGCCACGCTGCTGCTTGGTAACATTATCTCAGTTTTCCTACATCTCTTTGCACTTGTGTTGCACATTCAATATTCTTTGGCTGATCATTTATATTGCAAGAGGATTAAAAGGAAATTAATAATTGTACTTCTTATTGTTTAGCTAGTGCAAGATTCTGTGCAAATTGAGAATGAGGCTACAAGGGAGTCCCTGCTTAGACCTGACAGTTCTGGAGTTGTGTGGGGAGTGTGGAAATACAGTGCAGTGAAAGGTGTTTGCAGCTGAAGAGGCATTTTTAAGCCTCAAACCTGTACCACCAGTTCTTTGCTGAGAAATGTGTATGAAAAATGACAAAGTTCATTGCACAGGCATTTGGAAGGAACTGAAGAGCAATCCACTGACCTTTGTAGATTAAGTAATGCATATTGTCATAAGGAAGTGCTATTTGAGCACCAAACAGCAAATGTACACCCTTATCTTTCATTAACCCCTCACTGGAGGCAGTCAGGATTTCCTGATCCCAACGTGGTTCATGTTTTTGGCATTGGGGTGTTCTCAGTGGGCACTTCAGTTCTCTGAGCCTGTCAGAGGATGCTTCGTGCTCTTTTTTGTCCCTGAAAGTGTCCCCAGGCAGGAAAGAAGGAAAAGGGCTTTGGGATGGCTGTGCAGATGGAATACTGAAGGCTCTGTGCTCAGCTCCTGGGTCCAACAGAGGCCTCAGTGCCTGACTCTGTGTGCCTCGGTTCTCACTGAATTAAATGGGACTCAAATGTTTGCATAATACACAGAGAAACTTCCACTTGAAGGCAGCAGCAAAGAGCAGTTTTGCTGCTTTTGCAGAACATTTATATTACAGAAAGAGGGCATGAATGAAAATGAACCATGTGTATAATTCAGAATTTGAGTGCAATAAAAGTTAAATATGTCCTCTTTTTTTTCCTCTTTTATGATTTGTTAGCTCATTTATTTAATTTATGGGAAAGAATTTATAGAAAACATTTTTTTCTGGAGAATGAAATACTGTGTTCAAGTACAAATGAATATGTCACGTCCTTATATGATTTGCAAGAAGATGAATTAGTGTGTCTTTCCTTCTCCAGCCTTTCTTCCACTTTTCCAATTCTGCAGGAAGATTATTTTCAGATTCATTGTGTTGCTTTTTCTTTACGTGGCTTGTTGCACACTGAAATCAATTTGCCACGTTTTTGCTAACATAGTGTTTTTAAAACTAATTTTATTTAGGAAATCTTGGTACCACATTACACATTCTCAAAAATTAAATCAGCGAAAAAGAAGAAAAATTCAGTTCATCAGTCTTAGCACTTGAACTCATAATTGTGTGTCAGATGTGGGGAAAAAAAAAAATTGGAGCTCTCCAGAGCCCCTGGACAAGAGAAGTCACTTTACCAGGACATTGAGATAATTTATCTGGGTGACTCAGAAAAAATGCTAGATAAGACTGAAATTTGGAGAGGCTGAGCACATCCAGTCTCAGCCTTTAGACTATCAAGAATAAATCCAGCAACTGGCATGTGAATATGTTAATGCTGTAGATTCCTGCATGGAAACAGGAAACTGTATTTATGAGGCGAAAGTATATCAGAGATTAATTCAGTTCTATATATAATATATACATTTTACAGATACAAAATCTTTGCCAAAATATGCATAATTTGCAAGTACATTGAAGTTAGAAAATGCCAGAATAAAGGTTGCCTTTCCATGCATATGGCCTGAAGAAATCTTTAATTACAGAATTCCTGGCTGCTTTTTCTAACTCTGAAGTTTTCTAATTTCACTGCGCGCTTGATTTGGAAGTCCTAATATTTTCTCTTTTAAATAAAGACTTAGGCATGCATTTCCCCAGGTTTAAAAGAAAAACAACAACCTTGGAAAACAACATTATTCCATCCTTCTACCGCCATCAGACTGCAACCTCTGTGTGTCATCCCAGGAGGCTCCTGAGTGGATTTTCCCAATGCTGGTGTGGTGCTGGAGCCTGAGCAATGATCCTGTGTGTCTTCTGCCATGTGACACAAAGCTACAGGTGTCAGCAAGAGGACTGGAAGGTAAGGCAGCACCTGAGCAGAGTTTTAAATTAGTTACTTATTATTGCTGTCATCCTTTTGATTGTAGTCCTTATTGTGCAACCACTTCCAGCCTTGCTTGGAGCAGCCACGTGAATTTCCCATATGCACGGTCACTTCTGCCCATGCAAATGAATGTAAAACATTGATTTCTGATTTGCTTGCATTTTAAATCTCTTTGCACTCGGTTTCTGCAGCTGTGAGGGACAGCACATAGTGCTACAGCCTGCAAATCCAGGGCCATGTGCTGAGCAGGGTCCCACTTGAAGCTGATTTTTTTCCCTCGTGGCTGTTAAGTCAGAGTAGTCACAGTGACAGCGCAGAAGTTGATAATGATTTATCACACATCCAGTGCACTGAATCGTTATAACTTGTCTGCCTCTTTCTGCTGTGGATTGAAGGGTTTTGATCAATAGTGGCAGCATGCAAAGCCTCATAAAATTTGTTCATTTCCTAGAATCTCTTTCCATGCTTTGGTATTTTGTATGTATAACCAAGGGGGCAATATTTCCAATATCTCTCTGTGCACTACAGAAAACAAGTGTTTATACCTCTGCTGCACTGAAAAGACTCTGCATTCCCAAATTCCAAATTGTCATAGAAGAGGAGGGTTGAGGACTCAGGAGCCTGACTCCAATGAGAGAGCTTAGAGGTAGAAAAACATCCTACCTGGGAAGACCCAGCCAGGGTGTGAGAGGGTTAAATGCTTATTTTATATAGCTTTCTTAGTTGATTAATTTAAACCAGGATTATGCACCTGGTACTGAAACTGCAAACTGAAAGTTCTCTGTGAGATCTGGAAACAGCAACAGGCTTGCTTCCATAAATAATACTGAAAGTTAAACAGTGATTTCACAAGGTTCAGGACGTAGTATAAATACGAAAGCAGAAATATCCAGGAAATCCTAAGTTAACAAATGTTTTGTTTTAAACATTATATGCTTTTCTTGATCTCTGAAAATCTTCTTCACAGTAGACACTAAACTGAGAGAAGTAAAAAGGAAAATTTTCTCTGACTTGAGCAAGATATTTTTGTCACACTGAATGAGGGGTTTGTTCTGAAGCTTTTCAAAAGCTCACAGACCTGCTGAAAAGTAAAAAAGCAATGAAATACTGTATTAGTGACACCAAGCTTGTGTCAAAAAGTCTCAGATGCCGTGTGCTGACACCAAATATCACAGCATTCAGCAGCTGCAGGAGATTGGATTAGTGCAATGCTTGGAATTGAGCCATCCCAAAGGGGGTTTTAGGCATGTTGGGCCAAATTCAGCCAGGAGGTAACTGCATGGATTTGCTGGATTTATACCTAGAGAACTTTTTTGTTGTGGCCAAAATGTAAGGTTAAAACTGGGCATCTGTGGAAAAGTTGTGACTCCTTTTTTTAAAGAAATAAGTTAAAATGTCATCCAGTTATTTCAGGTAAGCACAGGTATTACTTCAGCAATTCTGCTGTTTTCATTTTTGGCTTCTATATCAAACTGGGTTGCTGAAAAGTGAAAAGGAGAGAAATGAGAGAAGTTCTGTGAAAATTTTTCCACTTACA
The DNA here is from genome assembly GCA_013397095.1 of Sterrhoptilus dennistouni. Taxonomy (NCBI): domain Eukaryota; kingdom Metazoa; phylum Chordata; class Aves; order Passeriformes; family Zosteropidae; genus Sterrhoptilus; species Sterrhoptilus dennistouni. The sequence goes on along the minus strand of VWZU01014496.1, from coordinate 715,086 downwards.
GTGTACACCACTTGCTGTTCCTATGTCCCCATTGTCCTCAGGCCACCCCATCCTAGATTCAGGACCTGTTTCAGTCACAAGTGTTCCTGTTCTGTCTAAAGCATCATCTCTGTCTGGTATTTATTACATAGTCCAGTGGACTGAACGACCTGTGAGCAGGACAGATGCCAGAGGAAAACAAGCACAGGCTGGGGGCAGCCAAAAACCTGCTGACATTGATTCATTGAGAAGCTCTGAAGGGTTTTGTCCTGGTTTGGATTGTTTATGATTTTTTCTATCTATGTGGTTTTTGAAAACCACGAACTCTACTCTGGAAGATACATATTTTGGCTTTGTACAGGTTTCTAAATTCTGTTCAGCCCACTCAGCAGTATATTAACTTCTGCCATATGATTTGTTTTTTCTCTTACGGTCTCCATGGGAAAAAAAAAAAAGAAGGTGTTGGAACTGTAGTTCTTGTTGTGTGATGTTTAGGTTTATTATTTCTATGTTTGGATGTAAATGAGGGAAAAGGAAAAGTAGCCAGGAGCTCTTGGGCAAGTTCAGGAAACCTGGTGCTTGTATAGAGCTGATGTGAAGTGTGGCAGTGGGCAACCATCCTGTATCAAAGGGAAGGATTTTCCTTATCCTGTCTCAGAGCAGTGGGGAGGCATTTCAGCAGCCATTACAATAATTTCTGTATCTCAGGAGGCTCAGAGTTGCTGTAGCAACCTTTTACTAGATAGGAATTTGGCTGGTGAAGCCCCACAGGAATCTGCTCCCACTCTTGCCTAACCTCTCACATCACCGGTCTCAGCTGCCAGGGAGAAACCCCAGCTGTGAATCAGGCAGGGTGAGGCACCCCTTTCCACAGGTTCCTCACACAACTTTCCCCTAATTCCTGCTTTTGGACAATTTTTCCATGGAGAAGAACTTTGCTGTGTGTACAGAGTTCTCTGCCTGATGCTGAATTGTAAAAGTGGTCATAGTAAATCTCATGCACACAATCCCTTATTCATGCACTTGCAGGTGCAGACAGTGAAGGTGCAAAAGCAGGGAGTGCAGATCAGTGTGGGAAGTTTGACTGGGAGGCAGCAGGAGTTGTGGTGACACAAAAGAAGTATTATAAAGTCACCCAGGGGATCAGGCAGATGGGAACAGACTTGAGTAGGAAGGAACATAGACAAGGTCTCCAAAGCCTGTTACTTAGATTTGGATAAAAAAATAAAGTGTGAAGTTGGTCAGAGCATGAGGGGATGCATCACTCCTAAACCAGTTCCTTCAGAAGTGTGAAGTAGTTTCTGGAGTAATGAAAGACAGTTTTTTGGCCTCCCAGACTGCTGTATGGTTGAGAATAATATTTGGAAGGTTTTAATTATAGATATTTTTTCCCAGTGGTTATAGAGAAAAGACAGTTCATGTTTTGGACTCTTGCCTCTTATTTCTAATTTTGAACAGGTGATTGACATTGTCAAACCATGGCCTGGGTGCTGCCTTCTCTTGTAACTCTTGGAGGAGAACATGGCATAACTGTTGTTTCCCTTTTATAAATTGTTTAATGATTATTACTTTTGAATCAGGACTTGTAGAGCCAGTTCCTTCCCTTGTTTCCTGTTCCTACTTCCAGATCTGCTTCTGTAAGTTCATTATTAGTCTGCTCAGATGAAAATATCAGTTATGGAGCAGGTACCAAAATTAGGGATAAGTTGAATTAATGTGCTGAGCTGGAGAACTCAGTGGCTGAGGAGCCAACCCACACTCCTTTCTGCCAGCTGTGGTGCAGGGCTGCTGCCTCTGAGGAGCAGAAAGCTGAGGAACTTCAGTACAAGGCTGTCCAGCAAGGATCACCAAAGGGAGCTGTGGAGAACCCCTGGCTCTTGCTATACCAGAGATGCACCAGCTTAACAAAAAAAAATCCTGAGTCTGTGAGGTTAAACCAGGTTGAATCCCTAATGCTAATGCAAGATTTAACTCTTCCAGATACTATTTTAAGTTGTACAGGCAGTCACTAAACACAACCAACTGTGAAAAGTATGGTTTAAAAAATGTTTGATTTGTGATGTGATGATTCTCACTGGTTTAAAGCCCCGGTAAAGCAGGGGGAATTCCAGAAAAAGGATCTTTGGTTTGCTTGTTTTTTTTTTTTTTTTTTTTTTTTTTTTTTTTTTTTTTTTTTTTTTTTTTTTTTTTTTTTTTTTTTTTTTTTTTGTTTTTTTTTTTTTTTGTTTGTTTTTTTTTTTTTAAACAAGTACCTTCCAGTGTGAAGCATTTTTTAATTATGCAGAGAAGGAGAAGATGCATCCTGGCAGGTTTCTTGGGCTGCAGGGAGCTGTTGGGGCTCAGACAGAAAATGGGCCCATGTATGGTTATAGTCAGAATGTGTCGCTGAGTGGCAGCGAGGAAGGCAAGTGGGCTTAGGAGAGCTGACTGATCTCCCTGCTCTAGCAGAGGAATCAAAACTGAATATGGACTGTGCCCTAGTTAGACTTATTCCAACTACCCAAAGCTGTGTGTCACTTCATGCAATTTGGGCTGCAGCCTGGGCTCTGTTTCGGGGGTGTTGTGTGTATGCTTTAGACTGTATATTTTTAAAAGAGCACCCAGTTCTGAGGAATCTATTCCCAGCTAAAGCACACAAGCACAAGAAAGGTCAGAGAGAGGCATCTCTAGCTTTGGTAAATAAACAAATCTCTTCTCTGTGGCTGGGATGTTGTATTAATAGCAGTAGATTTGGTTTCGCATTGTGGAGCTCCTCCTGTTTCATTGCTATTGAAGATAAGAGAACACAAAATGTTCTGTCACCCTCCCTGTGAGAAAACAAGCCAACAGGCAGAGACTATTATATTTAAAGATATTACTGAGGCAAAGACTCAGAGCACACAAACACCCAGGTTTATATTCAGTAACTACTGGATACCATCACTGGCACACCAGTAACTCAGCCTTAGTTAATGCCTCGCATGGAAGAGTTTGCAAGACAAAGTCACTGCATGAGAAATGAACTAAAAATAAGGGTTGAGCCCTAAGCAGATGGGAGGGTTGAGCCTTAATTTTTCCCTTCTTCACTTTTCTTAGTGATTCAGTTGCAGCAAAAAATTTAACAGGTCTTTTCTGTTTCTTAACCTGTGCACCCACCAAGCTGCTGCAGTCAAGTTTACTTCAGCTGGTTAACCTGGAGTTATTCCTTCATCACAGGACACAGGATTGAAGAAGGTTTTCTAAGCAGTTCCTCAAAGGAAGACTTCTTGTGAAATTGTAAAACCCCCAAAACTTGGCAGCAAGCATGTGTAAAATAAATTAACAGAGCTGTACCCTAGAGCTTCCCTACACAAGTTCTTCGGGAATAATTAATTCTAAAGCTTCACATGTTGAATATTTTACTTGGGAATATGCACCTGCTGGGTGGAAGGCAGACTTAGCCTAATGGGTAAGAAGTGTGATGGGGAAGAAATGAAGAATTTATCTTTAACTAGTTGACATATATGACACAATCTATTGCTTCCCTGACACTGGTCACTGTTACAGGAGTTAATCCATGCTCAGGGTGCACTTCTTGTCCTTAGTGGCACCCTTGCTCCAGTTGGGCATCAGTCCAAGAAGGAGACAGTTTTCTCCTCTGCAAATAAGCATCTTTCTTCTCTTGGAGAGCAGATTGCTCGAGATAAGTAAAAATAAACACGAACCAAATCAGATAATTCTCCTCTCAACAGTAATTTTCCTTGTCCTTGAAATGTCCTCAGCTACAGGTTTATTTGTTTGCTTGATGCTCAGGTAGAGAGTCTGTTCAGAGGGGAGTTATTCTGCATGCAGGAGGTGTTTTGGAAAACTGCACCTCTACATAGGATTCATAAACAAACCAAATGACTCAACAGAAAGAAGTTACATGCAGTGAGATTTTTCCCTCTAGGGGTATTTTTAGAGCAAGAAAATAAAAATATTGGCAGAAGATAGACACTGAAATCACCAAAATTGTTCTCTCTCCAGTCTGACCAGTCTGGAATTGAATTTATGTGCTTGTTGTGGTCCCCCTGGTAGCAGTCCACCTTTCTGTGTTGTGGCAAAAACAATCTCAGCTGAGGTTAAGATGCTGCTTATATGTGTTTGTAAGTGAATGTCTCTTCCCATCTGCAGCACTCATTGGATTTTACATAAAAAAGGGATTAATTATTTCTTCTAGATCAGCACATATGCAAATTCCTCTAAAAAATTCAGAAGAAATTCTGGGCAGAGACAATGGACTTCTTTGACAGCTACTGATGAGTCTTTAAGATGATTATAAATGTTCAGAGAAAGTAACAATTTTTGTAGTTAGGAATAAAAAAAAGGTAATTGTTCCATATTGTAGCTTCCTTACCGTTTGAGAACAACGCCAAATTTAATTCTGCCATCACAGGAATTTTTGGCTGAGTTACATGTGAGAAAAGATTTCCATTTTGAGCATGAAATTTCTTTTAACTGTGATTTCTGATACAACATATGCCATAGAAATGAGGAAAAAATCCCTGCAGTTTGTGTGAGGGCCTTCTGATCCTTCAGAAGGATTCTGTGTGCCTCGGTGTGTTAGTGCTTGAAAGGATTTAATCCAGATGGTTTTGGAAAGGAATGAGTTTTATTTGTACCTGATACCAATAAGATTTTCTTTTTCAAACAGATTTAAGAGTCATAAGGGCTGTGCTGTGGATAAGGGATTCTATATAAAATTAAAATCTTTGCATGCAACATTTTTTCATTTAATTACATCATAAGCTGCTAAAAATGATTGTTTTGTTTTGTTTTGTTTTAAGTGATATCATTGTGGAATTTCAAAGCCACATGTAACCCACTACATTTGTGTAATGACCACTGAAATAATAGTGCTTGAAACAGAAAGTATCAATTTGAATTATCCCAAGAATATCATGCTCTTAAAAGGTAAGAGATATTAAACACCCAATACCTGAGGATAATAGGGAAATTAATTCTTTTATAACTTCAGTATTGATCCAGTTTTTTGGCTTCCTAAAAATGAATTTGTGTACAGTGTGTGTACAGCTGAACTTCTGGGTAATGATTTTGGCAGATTGAACCTGATATGAAGATCTTAAATCTGTTTGAACAGCATTTGAATTTCCCTTCAAGGTGTAATATAAGGCAGCAAGCAGCCCCCAATTGCATAAGCAATAAGATAATTGCTGTTCTGCTTGGCAAGGTCATAATCTGGTTCCTGATTATATGTTAATGGCAACAAATTAAGGTACTTCAAGACAATGAATGTCCAACAACATTATTTTAATATTCCACGTGCCTGAAAATTTTTTCTCTTTTCTTTCAAGAATGAATCCTGTTCCCTGAAATGCAGCTGGAGAACGAGGGCAGCTGAGGCCACCCCAGACCTCAGGAGATTGATAGTGTTGGCAGCTGAGGATCTAATTATGGATTATTTGGGTCGGGCTCTTTTATCCCAGGTAGGTGTGACTTGATTGACTCAAAAGAGGTTAGTTCATTCAGTGCACAGGGGTTATACTTAGAGCAGGAGTGAATTATTCCCCTAGAAATTGTCATCCTATTAATCTTAAGGAGAGTCTGACAATTCCTGTAAGCAGACATCGTGATTTTATATGGCATTTTTATGCATATCTTAATGATATTGCAAAAACTGCTGGCAGTCAGGTATGTAATTATTACATTTGCATTAGTTATGTATGTTTTTAATAAAGCTCAGGGTGAAAGCACTCACTCAGAAAAATACTGTTAGGAATGTTTCCTTTTCCACTTCTCTCTCTTGATTTTGCAAAGGCAGAGCCCAAACCAGACTGGCACAGTCTGCAATCCTTAAACTGACCATAAACAAGACACATGGTAATGTAGAGTTTATTACATATTTTAAATTTTCATTGCTTAAGAGATTGAAAAATATTGTCTGCTTGAATTACATAATAATAACCCACAACTGGATTGCAGTATTTTGGTGTTTTCCACAGTTTCTTGCATAAGCATTTTTAAAATCTCCCTGTTCTGGTATTTTACCTCATATTACCTATCAAAACACAGAACATGTACAGTGTGTCTGGGAGTTATTGTGGCATTCAATAAAAGCCATGAAGTCATTGTAAATGATGGGCACTAATTAGGGCAGTCTGATTTCCTTCTGTTTGTTCCAAAATCGAGTGGAGGAACTCAGGAGGGATCTGTCCAAGACATTACATCAGGAAAGAGGCTCAGTCTGATTTATCCCATCGTGTAGGCGACACATTTCCAGAACTATATGTTCCACTTTAACAGATGCATACGTTCTCGGAGGGGAGGACAATGAGTTGATGCAGGAAAAAGCATTCCCTGGAGAATCAAAAGCCCAGGTGATCATTCTGTATCTTGGTATTTCATTTTCTCAGACTCACACGAAGGAGAGGAGCACGACCCTGCTGCCAGAGTAACCAGAAGTTATGAGTATTAATTTCCTGCCTTCCAGCACTGATTGCCTGGTAGGCATTTCTTAAGTGATAAAATTCTGTCTTGTTTTCTGCTGTTTAACTTTGTGATCACTCAACATCCATTAGGGGAGCAGGTTTTGATGAAGGGAAGATTTCACCTTGGCTTGGGAGCTTTTTAATAAAACACTTCTTATTTTTCTAATTTGTCTTCATACTGTCCCTGAAGCACATTGAGGACAACAGGGACTGCAGACAGAGGTGCAGCTCTGCAAAAGTTGTTTTCTTTGAAGGAGAGGGTAGTTTAGGAAGCTCCAGCCCCTTGTTCTCCATGTCCCCTTGCTCCCAGCTCCTCACCTGCAGCTCTCCACCCCTTCAGTTGTGCTCTCACGGTTGTTTTGTGGCCATAAACTGAACAACTGAGTTAATAATCATCTTTCACCAAGAGATTGTGATAAGCCTGGTCGTGCAGTCCCACAGAGTTGTGCCAGCACCACTGAAAAAAAACATTATCACCATAATTCCAGGCTGGTTTAGACTGAGGTGCCACAGAGCAGGGCAGTCCCACCTCTTTTCTTGGGTTTTCCTGACTATTCCATGGAATGTGTTGGTATGTGCCAAGGAACAACTTCAGCTGAAAGCAGAGCTCTCACTACCAGTTTGCTGGAGGGATTCTTGTTTTGGGGACTCTTTGGCTGCAGTTCCACACAGTCAATACAGCACCCTGCAATTTAAGAAGCTGTATCCAACTTTTACTTTGGCTTCCTTTTAGATTCCAGGTGCGAATTATTGCTGGGTTTAATCTCCTGGAAACCCACATCCTCCTTGCATTCAGGGAGCAACCACAATGCGTGCAGTGAGAGGACAGGCTTAACCCATGCTCACTTGATGTGTTCTTTTCCTCCAGCCTACTAATCACCCTCAACTTAATTAGCTAATGTTGTGTTTGGGGATTCAATATTTATGCACCAGGGAAGCCACAACATTGCAAACCTCTCTGTTTGTTGAATGCCCTTTTATAAAAACTGGATGTACCCATATGGATTGTTTTAAACAAAGATAAATTGCATTAGCACTGTGTGTTTGCAGGTGAAATTGGCTCTGATGCAGCTGCTGTAGCAAAGAAATTTCCTTTATTATGAAACTCCAGTATTCGTGTCACTCCTTGTGGTGTATAATACTGGAAACATTGCTGAGCCTGTGATGAGTTCATCTGGTTCTAAATGAACTACTCAGTAACAGGCTGTACATTTGAAAGGAAAACATCTCCATCAAAGCATTTTGAATTGGATTTTATTTTTTATACTGACTAAAGAACCTGGCCTTGATATTTTTTTCCCCCAAATGTCTAAATTTTCTCTTGAAATTTTTAACTTTGTCTTATAAAGCTGTGGGAGTTTTTAAAACATGACTTATCTTTTTTTTTTTNTTTTTTTTTTTTTTTGTCATGAAATGATATGAATATTTAATAATCTTTTTTTCCTCTTGACACTGAATTTCTCACGGGGAAAATGTTTTTCTTCCCCTATGGTATATGCTTGTATCAACAAAAGTTTTTGTTTAAGGCCAAATTTATCAGACTAAATAGGAGCTTTCACCATTGACTGGGTTATTCATTAACTGAGGTTACCCTGGAGCTGTTCTCATATGTAAAAACAAGATTTAGTGCTCAGTGGTAAATCTGCTGCTCTTCTATTTGAGGGTTAATCCAGCCAATTCCAGCACACTGCAGAGCAGACAGACAAACAGAAGCAGCAGCTTTGTCCAGAGCTGCCTGGGGCAATAAACCAGAAACCCAAACTCTCCCAATCCCTTACCATGCTCCAAGCCAGCCAGTTTTCCTCTGGCAGCTCTTTCATGTATCTTTACAATTTCTGAAGACAGCATTGAATGATATTCAAATAATATAATACAATATTAAAAATAACTTTATTTTCTCTAATTTCCTCTAAGAAAAAATAGAATTCCCAGTTATTTCAGTGCCAGGTTATATAATTAATGTTTCAGCTATGGGACAAAGTAGACACTTGTTAAAAACTGAAATGTACCAAGAACAAGCCCACAAATTCCAGGTTGTATTCTGGTTTCTAAGTGAGACCCAACCTTGTGTGCACACATGCACACAGGGCTTCTCCTGATCATATCTCTCTGGCATTACAAAAAAATCTCAGGGTAGGAGAAAAATCTCACATTTCATTTCATTGACTCCATTATCTCCATGAAGGAGTTGTGATGCTTTTTATGTTTGAAATTACTCGTTGCAACATAATTAAAAGCTCCTTCAGGGATTGGCTTTATCTCTGTATGATATTTGTTTATTTGTATCTGTTCTGACCTTTCCATTACATTTTTCAATGAATTCTCACATCTCAAATGTCCAGAGATTTCACTCTGAATTGCTTTTCAGGCAGTGGCAGGGTCAGCTGAGGATACTCCTAGTGAGGACACTGACTCGTGTGCTGGGAAATTCAGTGACGTTTGAGATGTCATTCCTTTGTGTTCCAACAATCCAAACCTCGGGCTGGGATGGGGGTTTGGGGGCCTGAACAACAATATTCAGGATCAGACTCAGGAGGTTTCACAGGGATATCAGGTTGGGAATCCTGGGCATGCCCTGAGACCACAGCACAGGGACAAGGACTGGATTCCTACTTCTGCTTCTGTTCCATTCCAGAGTGGGATTTGTTCATCCAGAAAATAACATTAATGCAGCAACTTGTTGACCTGGCTACATGGCCAACAGAATTTACTAGGAGTTGTTTGTCAATTATTTTGAGATTCCATGCTGGGAGTTGCTGTACCAAATAGTTCATTTTAACCTGATTTGTGGATGCGCCAATGCAGTCACACGGATTCACAGGATCCGAGTCTCTTCTATTAAGCTGTCCCCAAATACTTTACATGACAATGCCATAAAATCAGGGAACTGGATATTCTGGAGTTAGAACTTGAGCCATCAGTCACAGCCAGAGTGTAACAGAGCTATAAAAGTGTGCACTGACACGGACTGTGATCAAATTAATATAAACAATATACTCCCAAGCATACGCCACTTATCCCAGATAGATTCCACTGGCATGTCTAAATTTAGTTTCCATGTTATTCCTTGTATTTGATCATTAGGTAACACTGGACAACATTGATATTGAAGGGAGCAAATCTTGTACAGGATAAATGACAAGAACATTTACTCTATCAGTTCTCTTTTATTTCCAGCAGTGAAACTGCATTATCATCGCCACAAACTAATCCCATTTTGTCCCTGAGTGCAGGAGGTCTGTAGCAGAGCGATACAAATGAATTAAAATATATTGATTGTATAGAAAATTAAGTGCAAACTATTTAACACATCCTAAGTGATTAGATGCAATAAAACCTTGCAGAGACAATTGCACAGCTGGCAAACCCAAGTCGGGAGAGAACAATCGGAGGAGAGGACCTGGCTCCAGACCTTGTTTTTTTCACTGGGAGCCTGACAAACACCCTTTGTGCTGGAGGGGACAGGTGTCAGCCTCATCCCAGCCCCTGCCCACTCCCCATTTAGATTTTACATCGAGTCTCTGTGAGCTCTGCCTTGAAATCCTATTTTTCTAAGCGAAGGCAAAGGCAAGCACCTTTTATTGGCACTGGTTCTAGAGGAGCAAAGGTGTTACATAAAGGGCTGCTGAGATTCTGGATTGCACAATATTTTTAAGGGGCATGTGATACATCAGAGACTATTTATATGTACATTTGAAAGTAACTGTTGATTATCCGAACTAATTCTTATCCTAAACAGATCAACACCGCCAGGAAGGTACAGAAAAACAACTCTGCAGTAGCATAAAATTAAACTGTCTTGTTTGTGGGTACACAAAAGGATTAAAGGGTATAATTTTACTCTCTTAGACCAAATGAATTCCTAAATTGGAAAAGCAGCTCTGTCCAAGGTCGCCTCTGTTGTTTCCAAAAATATCTCGAAACAAACGCAAGAGGGGCACTTTGTTGGGTGTTATCTAGACATATATAGTTTCAATCAAATTCTTCAACAAGTGTCAGAATAAAAGTCAAACACTTGTCTGACACTGCCAAGTCACTGGCAAGTGAATCCCCTCAAAGGCTGAAAATAAATTTGATAACAGAATTAAGAATTATGAGATATTTTCTTTAAAGAAAAAGCCACGTTAATTTGGGATTGAGTTGTAAACACCTTTTAGACATTTCATGAAAGGGTTGTCTAATTCTTTCCACAACACTGGGTGAAGTGATACAAGGTTGTGTTCATGACCCCAGGAAAATATTTATAGTGCTTTTTCCAGTATATGAGTTCGCTCTTTCCCTCTCTTTGTGTTTTTATGATCAGCCTGCAATTAAACCAAGAAGCAGAAAAGAACCTTCATGGTATGAGATTTTAAAGTGGCGCATTTTCCACACAAATATCGAAGTGCAGTGTAGTAAATAAAAACCACAAAAGGAGCAGTAACACACACCAGCAAGAGCCCACAGTGAGTGAGCCACGCTCCACCTCGCTGTTAAGAGCCTGGTTAGGAGCTGTGGGAGATGTTTTCTGAAGGGGATTTAATGTCAGGATGGTGCTGGCAATGTCCAATTTCCCTCACTGCTCCCTGAGCCCTTGTGAAGGAAAAACCAAGGAGAGAAACCCTTAGGGCCAGAAGATGTAACATGAATATAAAATATTGGTGGAACAGGTTGTCTGTGGGTGACTTTCAGTGCTCTGATAGTTCTGTTTGCTTTTTAACGCGCTATAAAAACACGGCAGGCTCCAAGCACGGAACGAGGGAGATGGGGACAGTGTTTTATAAATACTTTATAAAACCTCCAAGGTTTTAATGCTGCAGTCCACAGAAAGCTGCTTTAGGGCACTGCATCATTTAAACAGCAGTTGATAAGCAGAATGTGCAATTTCAATATGATTTTAATTTTAAATGTTTCCATTTTTGGAATCCCAAATTAATTAATCAGCCCTTTTTGCTCTTGGTAGTTCTTCACTAATGGCTCTAAAATTTCTATGATAACTGCAAAGAAATGCCTAAACCCTGATTTACTCACCAGAAAATGCTATTGTAGTGCAAACCAAGTAAACTGCTGAATTATTCGTTCTTTATAACCTTAGAGTTTCTAAGGTTAACTTATAACTGCTGTTTAAAAAAGAGTAATACAGTTTCAAAAAAACAAACCTTAACCCCCCACAAATTTTAATTGCAGAGAATCTTAATGGTTTTTAGAGCTTTTTCAGGGTGAGCCAGTAGTAAAATGTATAAAGAAATTGGGAGATTGGCTCCTTCATTATTTCCCTTACTTGGTCATTATTTGTATGTGATGTAAACCTCTATGGTTTTGTTGTTGTTGCTCCCAAAGAGCAAAGCATATTTCCTATTCCATTCCAGGAAAAATAAGTAGGGAGATAGAAAGGAATTTGTCTTTGATAGCTGGTAAGATCCCATTTTCCATATTCCTGTCAACTGCATTTTTCCTGGTACTAGCAAAAAGTGCAGGATTTAGCTTTATCCTATTTCAAGAGACTTAATTAAGTGCTTATTGTATAAATGAGTTGAGAACTCGAGCCATTGCAATAAAATTTAGAAGCTTAAAAATGACATCTTATTGTGTATTAAGAGACTGAACTGAAGCAGGAAAATAGACATTGGCTTGAGTAGATCCATTTGGAGGAAAAGAACTCCAGCTTCTGCCTTTCAACAAATGCTGGATGTGCATATTCTAATTAACAAAAACAGTTTTTTTCATTACTACGCAGAATAGAATGGGAAAAAAGGCAAAAATGCACTTTTTAATAATAAATATAAATAATGCTTTTAAATACAAGGTAAATAATGCAGTTTTAATCAAATGTTAAACACTCTAAATATTTCACTGGATTTGTGCAACAGCCTCTCATACATGTCTACTAAAAATCAAACCACTTTGCTCAAGACTTGTTATTTCGATTGTTTGTGCTGAGAAAATCTTCCACAAACATTTAATTTTTGTTATAAATTAGAACATGTCCAATGGAACATTGATTTGTGTTGGCTGAAAGTCATTATTTTAGATAATTACTGTTATTTTTATTTCCAGTGTGCTATAAATCTGATGATGGGCCCTTTAATTCCTGCTTGTTCTGTCAGGATGAAGAACGGAGCTAAATCCAGCAGACCTTGTTTTGGCAAAACTCCCACTGAAGTCAGGGAGGATTTTGTGAAAGTAAGGTTTGTCTCCCAGCTCCTGCTGATTATTTGGGACATGTTTGCACCCTCTCCAAACCCCCCAGAGCTGCTCACCCAGGGTGACACCACCACGGGAATCAGGGAAATCAATGCCAGGCAAGTGTGAAAAATGCCCTTTTCACCCACTGCCCTTGGAATAACACGGATTGCCTCGGGGGTTTGGAGACTGCCACTGCAAAACTCCTGCAGACAGGCACTGAGAATTTGGAGAGCCCGCTTTAAATTCACGCTGAGAATTTAAAGAACTCTTTAAACGAGCTGGAAATAGGTCAGATTCTGATTGTTCGAAAACAACTCCCCACGTGGGTGTTGCCAGACAAGGTGGGACGTTGTGATAAAGTTGTTGATTCGTGTAACACTTCCTTACTGGGACTCTGGCTCGGCCATGAGATTGTCAGTCCTGTTACATTGCACTGGAGCGAGGCAGCTGAAGGGTTAACGGCGTTCACTCTTCCTGCCAGGAGTGATAACACCGGGCACAGGGATTTGCTTTTTGAGCAAATGAGCAAACACAGGGCCAGAGAGAGAACCCAAAGCTGCCCTTGTCCAGACAGGGTGATGGAGAAGTCCCACGCCCTGCTGTGTCACAGCCTTTCTCCCAAGGGGACACTTCCAGGTGACAAAATGCTCCAGTCCCCATCTGCCTTCATGTGGGAGCTGGCCCCAGGCTGGCCAAGCACTGCCAGCAAGGGGATTCAGGCACTGAATCCAAGGGCTCTGTATCCATGGATCTCCAGGGAAAGTCGCCAGGGGAGTGAGCACCGAGCTCCTCTGGGCCAGACACAAAAAACACTGATCAAGGTGCAGGTCTGACTTGCATTTCCAGCTCCTGAAGCAGCAAGGCACTGGAGAACAGATCTCACATCGATTCCATAGGTAGTACATCTCCAGGCACTGCTGAACACCTCTGCTGCAGCATGTTCTGTAACTGAGAGCAGCATCACACTGCAGGGAAGCCTTGTCAAGAAAGCTCTGAAAATTGGGATATTTAAACACAGTAGCAGGGCCTAACCTTCATGACTGTGGGCACCTATATGCCTGTGACATCCTCAGTAGTAATCTCCATGAGAGTAAAGAGATGAAAATAAGCAACTCCCCTAGATTTGGGGAGTGAAGGAAGTTTTATAATATCCATTTTAGTTATTATAGTTCAAATGGAAGTAAGATGGTACCTCTAATATAAACCAAATTATTTGATACCGAGATGGTAAATGGCAGCTCCCATAAAACAGTGGATGTGCTGCTTTCTCATGCCTATTTCTGATGCCTGAAACTACTTCATCTCTCAGGTCCATGTGGATCTTGCTGTAGCTCCAAGGACAGCTGAAATCACCATCACAAAATCCCCCAAAGCTGCAGAATATTACAGTAGTTCTATAGCTGGGATCCAATTCTGGATAGAGATAAGGAGAAGCCTTTGGAAACAAAGTGAGCTGCTGCTCATGACTGCTTGGATCGATGTTCCAGCTGGGACAAATTTTGATAAGTGCCGCTGCCCCAATTTTACCTAAATTTTTTATTTATTTGGACCTTCCCAAGAGAAATGCAAGTATTTTTGCCACATGGGATATTTAATCTTATTAATCAGCCAGGCTATTAATAATAACAAAGTGAAAAACTGAGAAGTTAGCTTTTTGTTGCAAGATAGGAAGATAAAAGTGTGAAATTCTAAGATTTTTTAATTCTCCCATCAAATCCTGCACTAGATGGAAAAGCCAGTGAACAGAATCCATTAAAGCTGCATTTATTAAATGTCCACTTGTATAAAAAGCTAAAAATAGTGTTTGAGTTTTTCCAATTTTCCTTTGATAACTGTTATTATGATTTTTCTGCTTCATCTCAGAAAATCATTTTGCTGCTGCTGCAGTGTGCCCTTTCTTGGTGCAGCACAAATGACAGAGGACTAATCAGATCAGAACAACAATCACGTCATCTTTGAGTAACTAGCAATAAACTGTTTTTATAAGGAAGAAAGATGAACTATTTTTAGGGTAACTGAACAGAAAACCAGAAAATGATTGTACCCAGTCATACTTTACATTGTTGCTGTGAATTTCCAAGGCATTGCTTTTTCCTGGGCAGCAGGCTAATCCCTGTCATACATCTTAATGTAAATGGTCCAGTCAAATAGGATTTCTAAGGTTTGGTTAAAAGTTTTCACTTCAGGTCTATGAAATTCCCTTTCTCTCTGCCCTGTCTAGTGACTCTGAACCACAGGCTGATTCCTGAGTAACCTAAATGTCCATTTTTGGTGATTATCCCACGTTTTCAGCATGTCTCATATCTCCTTGTCTGTGTTATTTTACTATTGCTGTCAAGCGTTCAGCAAACGCCTCCGTTGGAAGTCCAGGAATGGGACTGCCGTGGCTTCCCCAGCTCTGCAGCCCTGTGCAGGTGCTGTGTGGGAATGATGGCACAAAGGCAGGAGGCACAAAGCACCCAGGTGTCTCTGGAGATGGCTGTGCCCAACCCCACACAGCCTGGCCTTTCCTGAGCTTCTCCCTGCCAGAGATTCCTTGCCTGCCTCACTAAACCCTGCAGCAATCAGCTCCTGGAGCAGGGGGTGGTGGCACAGCTCTACCTGTGCCTTCCTTCCACTCTGTGCCAGGGGCACACTGCTCTTTTCCCTGGCCTGGGGAGGGTCAGTGTGCAGCTGTTGGGAAAAACTATCTCCAGCTATTTGGCAGAGTGGGAGGGCTGGCAAGAGGATGTCCTGGGAGACCCACTCCTCACACTGTGAGCCCTTTGGAAGCTTCTCAAATAAATGTTATTAAATAACCCATTTTTCCTGTGGCCCAATCACCAACAATTTCCTTCTTTCGCCTAAAAAATGTAGAAAAGAAGAATACCATGCAGTCAAAATGTAGTTTTGCCAGCTTTTATTTTAGTCCTGTTAACAAATATATTTAATGCAAAGGCAAACCAGGAACTCTATAATTACCATACTCTCCAGATATAGAAACCAGCAGAAGATCTCATAGTTAGGTATCAAAGAAAGCAAAATTACTTTTATATATCCTGAAAAAAGACATTCTACTTTAGGCAGGAAAAAACTATAAAAAACCCCACCAACCTATCTAGGAATCCAGTAAGCCAAAGGAGAGCAGCAGGAGTTCTGGCCCCACAGAATTATCTCTGTGCTGCTATCTGTGACGGGGGCCAGGAGCTGCTCATCCGGAATGGTGACAAGTGAGGGACACTCTCAGTCCTCACCTCCATCCCTATGTCCCTGGCTCAGCCCTGGGGCACCTCTGAGGGCAGGGACAGCTGCCTGTGGCTCCCAGCTCAGGGCTGCACTCCAGGGCAGATGCAAGAACCCCTGGGCCATATCTACATCCATGGATAACCTCCAGCCCTGGGATGATCCTCTTTGTGTGTGTAATCCCTTTGGAATTGCACTGTGCAGACAAAACAGCTCAAAACTCCTCCCTGGGGAAAGCTTCAGCAGAGCTTCCCTTTACATTTTTACACCGGCAACTATCCAGTGAGAAAGGAGGTAAATTTGCAAGAAAAAAACCTTCTGTTAAAAACAACAATAGCAAAAGATAATGGGAAAAACTCAGAATCCAAGTGATTGTTCTCCAGGTAATCAGCTGAGCTCAACAGTGCAAGGAAAGAATGAGCAGGAGTGTTGGGGCCAGGCCGGCAGGGCCCTGCTCCTGCTGCCACACCGGGTGGGTAAGGACAATAGGGACAACAGGGCCAAGCCAGGAGGGCCACAATTATACAATATCAAATCACAAGCCCTGCAAAAATGTAACCTTATCGATAGGGAATGAGAGGCAGAGCAATTACGTGAGTTTTCTGTGACCCTGCAGAAGGATTTGTTTCCCTTTGATCTCCCTACAGATGCCGTGCCATTCCTGGCCTCATAAAACATGGATTTACGAGCAGGTTCACCCCAGTGCAGCCCTCCCAACAGCTTCCAACCATGGCACATTGTCACTGAGACTGTGGAGCAAAAGCTCCAAAAACTTCCAGAGGAGTTCTTTGCTCTCTCTGTTTATGCACCAAAACCAAATCACATATGAAAGTTGTAGAATTGATGAAAGCAACATTATTTAACAAGAGTCTTCCTAATTCACGTGGGTATCAGGAGGAAGAATTCATAACACAAGCCTATCTTTACCTCCTTCCTGAATGATCTGACCAATGGCTGCTTGATTTTGTTGTTTCAGAAAACAATCTCTCTTACATTCCATTAATTGCTCGAAGTCCTGCCACATTTTCATTTGCTTCATATTCGACCCGTGACTTTCCCGTACAACTTTCTGTTTGTCTCGTAGTTTCTGTTAAAAATACAAAAAATATCAGGTTTCTGCAACAGCTCTACACCACAAAAGTTGCTCACATAAGCAGCATGGAATGACAGAGATTTTTATATGCTATGGAAATACTGTTTTGTTCATGTTAACACTCCCTGCAAGTGCTAAAGGCATTAACACCTGGGACTTAGATCTTTGTATGGACTGACAACTATTTTCATGGTTTTTAACTGTCTAAATGTTAGTCTTATCTATTTGAGAACTTATGCTAAAAATCTGACATCATTTCCATGCAGAGCTCTTGCAGTATCAAGGTGCAACCCACAATGGATTCATATCATAATACTCCAACATGAAATCAATGTTTTACAATTAAACCCCCTCCTGATTTATTAACAGAGGCAGCCCAGACCTGTAAAAATCACTTAAACTGACTAAGAAAAGGAAATTAACAAAAGCTGTTTGGTGTGACTTGCTAAGCCCAGCCTCACCCCTGCTGATCTGAGCTTCAGACAAGATTAAAACTGGACAACTGCTTTTGTCTGACGCTGCTGATCCCCTGGCCTTTAGCAGCAGTGATAAGGGTGACAGGCTCAGAATTTATTGTCTTCAACAGGTTGCTTTATATACAACAGAAAATCTGAGCTGGCACAGTTTGTTATGCCCCCGTTTCAGGGTCTTATCCAAATGGTTTTCAGGGAATGTGCTGTCACATTGAGCTGTTTGCCTATCCCTTACAGCAGCTCATGCTATTCCCTGCAGGAAATCAAGCCCTGAGGAGGGAGCAGGATCCTTTTCCAGAGTATTAATTACCAATGCCAGGAGTGATGGAATTTTCTTTGTAGGCTGCACAATGCTTTTTATAAAAGACTGACCACAGCCTTTGGGAATAAGCCCCACAAAAATACAAACTGTACAATGGCTGTACAAGGTAAAAGCCTCATTCTTACCTTCCCAAGGTTTTCTTGATCAAGGATTATTCGTGTATACTGTTCCCTAAAGGAAACATAAAATGATTTTATCATGATTTGGTTCTATGTAATAGGACATAATAATGATGCAAACATGGAAGATGATGGAAATATTTGGAGGTTCATAAATGAGACAGAAGAGAAAACACAGTAAAAAATGTTTTTGGCATTGGACATCACATCTCTTGATATGAAGGATCAGATCTCCTTGTCTCAGCTGTGCAGCTGGGAAAAGTGACACTGGCTCAAGTCTCTTACATTTTTGAAGCAGGCATGATCACTGCTCCTTCCAGCCTGAGGGCAACAGTGAGACCGTGCAGATGAGATCCTGATCCTTTTTGTAATTAATTTATTCTGGTGACATCCTGAGGGGAGCCACAGCCTCACTCATACAAGTGTCAGAGTTTACAGACCCAGAGCCCTTAATTGCTGTGAATGCAGCATTGGAATGAGTGGGAAAGTCCAGGAATGAGGGGCAATGGCATTTCAGCCCAGGCCTGACAAGTCCAGTGAGTGCAGTGGCAATGCTGCACATTCCTCTCCCAGAAAACAGCCCTCATATTTCGGGGCCTAAGCACAGGCTGAGAAGTGTTAATGCTGACAATCAGCATGGAAAGCCCTGGCTGTACCAAGTGGCCACATCACTCTGCCATACTCAAAGCTGACACATGACCCCTGACAGTAAAATATGCAAACCACAACAGCACCGTCCACAGACAGCACAGGGACTTACCTTTAGCTTTTCTGAAATGTAAAAATAGGAAAAAAAACTGTGCACTGAGCCACTTGGAAGAAAAATCAATTATATTTTGTGTATAATTATTACATTTTGCTGGTGTGAGAGTCAGCTAGTGGAATTCAAAATAACCCAGTTCATTTAAAGAGCTTTCCAAAGTGCTCAGGGTAGATGACCTCCCAGAACAGAAATCCTGATTTCCAGAGAGAAATGTCAGCCTTCATGCCAGACCCTGAAGTTTTCCTGGAGTGTGAGAGCAGCTGTGTGGACCCAAAGCACTGTGTTCCCTTATTCCTTCTCTTTCTCCCAGGACTTTGACTGGAGCACTTGGGCCTGGGGCCAGCTGATCCTGCCTCCACAGGAATGGGGCTGGATCACTTCAGGATCTCTTGCTCTTGGACAATCCAAGCCAAAACAGATCTGAGCTGTGCTGAGGCTGCTCCACGTGCTGTGCTGTCCCACTGATCCCAGAAATCCTCACCCAAATGGAGGTGAGGCTGAAGCTGCTTCTTTGCCCTGGCACAAAGCATGTGTTCTCACACATTTGGCCTCCAGAACACTCTGGGGTTTTTTAAAAGTAGAGTTTTCAAAGTAATCATCAGAAGATTTTGTCTTTCCTAGTAAGTTTTTCTTTACTATTTATAATGATGACTGGAAAGAATGTAACTTAATAACTTTGTTAAAAACCCCACAACTTTCTATTTTTAGAAAAGAAAATTAACTTTTCACATTCCTAACAAGTGACTCCACGGAACAGAGAGTTTATATTCAATAAAGAGGGTCTGAATTGAGACATTTTTTGTTCAATACGTTGTTAGGAAAGTGCAATTCTATTTATGGTTCATTTTTACTCCGTTTACATTCCAGTTCTTGCTGAAAAATACATTCAGGTTCTAAAGGGATGTCTAGAGAGAAATGTCATCGTCTCATTTTATATTTTGCTATGATGTCTCTATTGAACTTTGCTGTAACTCATTGGAATGAGACAGCTCTGTGACCTCTGAGAAAGGTCAGGACTGTGGCTGGTCCCTGTGGGAGGATAATTTCCACAGTCGGGAAGTGAAACGGGGACAGCACAGAGGGGTAGCAGCCTGTTCACATTCCCTCACCATACCTGGGATTGCATGGCTGGGCTCTGCTCCATCCCAGCACTGGGCTCTGATGGCTGCTCCGTGGGAATCCCCACATCCTGGATGTCCAATTCCCAAGGATTTGAGTTGCAGTGAACCAACCTGAGCTCCCACTCCCTGCTGGCTGACACTGCTGCCGCAGCTGCCTCTCATCTTCATGAATATTCCCATCATCACTAAGGTTTTATCTGTTCAGCCTTCTGCTTAATTGTGCTGTTTCATCTTTCCTTCATTAGATAAATGTTTATTTCCTACAGCCTTTCATTATTTTATGAGATGGAGAAGAGCCCTCTCGGCCTCCATCACCTTCTCTCTCCTCGTCCTTCTCCCTCCCCAAAGTTTGTAGTTTTGATTCTTTGCTTACTCTTACTTTCCTACACTCTTTACTACAAGTGTTTGAACTTTCCCATGGCTCACATCCTTGCAGAAGGTCTTTGTGATGGTTGTTACTCTGGTCCTTCCCTTCCTGGTGATCTCTGCCTCCTGTTCTAGATATGGAGATGGAGCTCCACTGGTACCAGTGCAAGGGGCTTCAGGAAGGTTCTGATGTATTCTCCTGAGAGAATCTCTGGAGTTTTCTCACTGTTTGACACATTTCCCTTTCAATGCCCATAAAACTGAGCCAACAAAAATTTTAAAACTGTTTTGATAAGTGTTTGATAAATTATAAATGACGGGGAAATACTGTGGTGGGAAAGCAAAGACCACCTTGTATAATTACTGACATCAACTATTTTGTTGACAACAAGGATCTGAGATTTACTTTTCTGGAAAACAGAATTTCTATTTCATGCAATATTTTGAAACTTCGCAAAACTAATTATGAAGAATAAGCCCCGAGTATTTTGACACTTTTACCAGCTGGAAATTATAAATGTTTTGGATTTTCCTGATGCCTGATTTTGAAACAGTTTGTTGACTGTTGCCTGAATTTTGTTTCAGCTTTTACAGTGTATTAGAAGATTGAACATACACAAAATTTTCAACAGGATACTTTTACCAAAATATTTAGTTAAGTTACACTTAGTTGAGTGTAAAAAAACTCTACAACATGGTAACGTTTAGACTTCTTAGCACAGATAATGAATCCAAAATATCTCATTCTCAGAAAACATTTCCATCTTTGGCAGGAAAAAATTCTATTTAAAATAGAAAACTACACCAAAAATAATCAGCAGCTCAATTTATAGTATTTCCTGTTTCTCTCCCTGCCAGTCAAAGGCAAGGGGTCCTGAAAAGAGTCATGGGATGAAGGAAGTGGCTTTTTACTGGAGTCAGTGAAACTGAGGGTAAGGATGGAGGTTCATGGGATGGTGCAGAACCATTCTCAGAGTGGTGGGGCTGCCAGTTAAAGCCCATCCTGGGCTGAGAATCTCCAGTGGGCTGGGCAAATCTCCTGGTATGTCTGAGAGAACTTGTACATTTACAGCAGTATAGGCTGGAATCCGAGATGCTTATTTTTAGATTATTATAGCGTTGCTAAATTTATCAGGTGAACTCCTCCAGCCCAAATGCCAATGAGAAAATTCCTGACTTCAGCCTCAGTTTGTGCATCTCCTACAAGTCACTCCAAGGGGAGAGAACCCTCCCAAGGGGAGAGAATCCTCCCCAGGGGAGTGCCCTGCCCTGCTCACCGAACCGCCCTGCGCCGCTCCTGAGGGTCTGGGGACATGTAGGCCTTCATTTCCTCCTTGGCACGCTGCAGCTGGATCTCCAGATTCTGTAAAGAAATAGATCACTTCAATATATAGATGGGGGTATGTATTATAGTTGCCATTTCATTTCAGAGTGAACAATTTGTGCTCTCACCCTTTTCATGCAGTTAATGTAACGGTAGTTGCTCTCTTCCTGGGCAGACTCCTCAAGAAGCCCTTTGACTTCCTGTGGGAAAAGAGTAAGATTCCAAAGGACATGGTGACTGCAAGTTCCCAGGAGATGCCCTGTGTTGCCATATAAACCATGAGAGTTAATATTAATATTAATAATAATAATAATAATAATAATTATTATTATTATTATCCTGAATTGATAATTTCTCAAATGTTTATATATTTTTGGCTTCTCACAAATCTCTTTTAGACTGAAAGACAAGTGAGTGGTTTTAGATTTACAGTTTCAATCACAGTCAGACATGCAAAATGGCTGTTAACAGGTTTTTTTTATTAATGCCTGACTTCTAACAGACACTTCAGCAGTGCTGCCAAGACTCCTGTTCCTCAGCACATCTGAAGTGCCAGGCACAGCTGTGAACAAGCATTTCCTGGAATACATCTGCAAAGTGCATGTTAGAAGCTACAGACAAGCCAATAGTATGTTAATCAATGACCAATCAATAATTATATGGAGGAGTCTGGAGATAGTGGGTTGCTCTCATTTCTAAAGGGTCCATTCCCAAAAAACTTCATGATCCCAATGGAATTCCTGTACACATTCCAGGCTGCACAGCATTTGCAATTCCAGAGCTCTGTCACTATGTGAATTTTCAGACCATCAGCTGGAAAACTGAATTCTAACAGTTCAACTCATGTCCAGCTCAGTCACTGGATGTGATTGTCACCACGTGGTAGAAAATCACTAAGAGTTGTCTGCCAAGAAGAAAAGCCTTGATTGCTGTTGTAAAATAGTTCCTTTGGAAGATCCATTTCATACCAGCTCCATCTGGTATGAAGGACCCTACAAAGGAACTTTTAGAGCAGAAAAGCTTAACTGTTTATATATCCACCCACACTTTAAAGGTACTCCCTGTTTACCTTGCAGTATATTCTCCTGAGGGCAAGTCCTTGAGAAACCAAGCCCAGTCCAAATTCACAGGAGTGATGGAATGAGACAAAACAGGAATACAAAACAGTCCCATTTAATGAAGTCTCCTCGCCACCAGTTTCAGTCATTAATTATCCACTGAATTTGTTGCTAATGCAGTGAAACTGCTAACTGCATATAAAGATTTGTCTTGATCAATTAATCTTTATTTTATGGTCAAATTCTTCCCTAACAGACACTGTCCAGGGCAGCAGGATTTCTGGCAGATGCACATCCTTGCTGATCAGAGCTGGATGAAGCACCCTGAGTCCATGTGCTGCTGTTCAGGACCTCTGTGACTGCAGACACAGCAGCTTCAGGCATGACCTGTGGGTCACACTGACTCACTGACTGGATTTGTACTTTCCACATCCCGAGGGAGGGCAGGGAAACACTGTACCACAGAATTAATCCCTGTGCAGGAGCCAACCCCACTTCACCTGCTCCAGCGCCGAGCGATTGGTCTCCAACCCGGCCACACAACTGTCGTACTGGATTTTCTTCTCATCACGTTCTTGAGTTAATTCCTTGGTGAAAAGGGCAAAAAGGCACATCAATGAAATCTTCCTTTGACTGGTATGTGACACTCAGGCCCTTCACACAGCAGCCCCAGCTCCTGGCACACTCAGGAGTGTGACTCTCACTGGCACAGGGCTGTGGTTAGAAAGCCACCAACCTCCTCACATTCTGGGGATCAGAGAGAAGGAAATTCCCTCTCTACTCTGACAGGGTAATAAGGCTGTGTTTGCAAGAAGAAAGAACAAATAATTATAAAAATAGACATTAGGAAAGGATCAGTATAAGTTCTCCCTATGAAAAGCCAGATTTGCAATTGTGCACAATCAACCCCTTTGCTGGATTTCATCTGCTGATACTTTGAATGGAACTATTAAAAGTAGGTTTTCTGGAAATTTCATTGATAGATAAATGCATCAGTTTATTTAATTCCATGGTAATGAGCCAACTTACGACAGCTGCAGACCCAGAAACCCTTTTTTCCCCAGCTCTCTACAAAATTTTGAAAACAAATGGACAAATTTGTCAGTGCCACAGACTAATGCAGGAATTAGATCAATGTAGCCAACATTTGGATGAGAAGTTATCTGCAATCCACTCAGAGAGCACAGTGTTGAAATACAGAAATAGCTTTGCAACTAATCTGAAACTAACTTTGCTTTGGGTTTGAACGATGACTTTTCACATTTTCCCCTGATGTAGTAATTTTTAAAATTGCTATAAAGGACTGAATTTTGTGCCTGCACTGTCAGCTTTTACAAATCCCAACCTTTAGCACGTTGCCTGCTGCAAACACTGTTGACACATTCTGCTATTTCCAGCTTTCCCTCAGAGTTGATCATGTCCTTGTAGAGCACTTCAGATATCTGTAAATTGGATTTATTTGGGGGTTTGACTCGATTTACACAGAAAGAGAGGAGTGTTCCTACAAACCTGGCAGTTCTGACGCAGCTGCCTCAGCTCTTTGATGACAGGAGCGAGGCTTGCCTTCTTCTCTGTCACCATGGCATTCAGTTTCTTCACCTGAGAAAGGGACAAAATTATATTCATTAACTCTATGACCCTAATTGGATGGTTATGTAATTAGGAATGAGAAAAGCAAGTGAAGTAAACCAAAAATACGGATATAGAAAATGTGTGATAAAACCTTAATGATACAACTGAAGTTGAGGCAGAATTAGGAAAGGGGAAAAGCCCATCTGGCAGTGGGGTCATTCCCATAAATGAGGCAAATTCTGCTCCCATTGTTCCAACTGAGAACATCCCAAAGAAGTCCAGGGCACTGCCCACGCACAGAGGGGGCTCAGAGAAAGGAAGAAATCCTTAAGAAAACAAATACACTTGTATAGGTGAAACAAAGATTGAAAATGCTAAAACTGAGTCACGTTGACATATTTAGACTGAAAATTCAAATTGCATCCACCTTTCTGTTTGAGAGTAATTCTATTTCAGTTACACCATTTTATTTTAAAAGTGCCCTAATGAGTTAAAAATATGTTATTTTGCTTTTTGCTCTCATATAATATTTTTATATTAGAAATTCAAGTTGTTTCTTGCTTCCATGGCTATGTGGGCAGGTAGATTAAAACATGACAGTTCTAAGGGCAATTGAAAATCAGGCTGTAAAGAAAAAGACAAGCTATTTAGCTCTTTAAGCATATTAAGTATCTTTTCAATAAATGCTTAACTCCAGTGATTTACAAACATTTTAGAAAAAGCCTCCATTACAGATTCAAACCATTCGTCTCTTTCAAATAATATGTCAAATAAGAACAAATGTGAAACCACTTCTGAAATCATAAAAAACGTAAAAAATGAAAGACAAGAAGATTTGATATCCCTAAAGTTTCTGAAGGGAAGAAAAGAAGGATTTATTTGTAGGATTTTAAAGAAAAGAAATGCACATTTTAGTAAACTTTGTAAAGATTATCTTTGCAGATGTATTT
Organism: Sterrhoptilus dennistouni; assembly: GCA_013397095.1. Taxonomy (NCBI): domain Eukaryota; kingdom Metazoa; phylum Chordata; class Aves; order Passeriformes; family Zosteropidae; genus Sterrhoptilus; species Sterrhoptilus dennistouni. The sequence goes on along the minus strand of VWZU01014496.1, from coordinate 690,113 downwards.
GTTAAAAATATTTTTATATACGTATAAACACGGATTAAAGGAAAATTAGAAACCCAAGCAAAACCATTAAATCGGGTTTTATATGCTGAGGAACCAGATACTCTGACTGAGGAAATGCAATAGTTTAAGACAAAAATCACCATTTCAGACATGTTATCTAATGTCTGGCCTTTCACTTCATCCATTTCACTCTTCACTGCAGAGACTCTTTCCAGCTCCTCCTGGGTGTAGCTGTATCCAGAGATTCCTTTCTTCTCCTCAATTGCTTGCTGCAGACACAAACAATAAATGCTGGATGTGAGTCCATTACCCAAGAAATTCCTTCTTGGAGCCAAATATTGTGAAGAAGTGAAAAGGGTAAGTACTGTAATTAATTAATTTTATTAATCAATATATTATAATTAATCTAGCTTCCAGAAAAGTAGATTTTATCTCATTTTATCTCAGGACAATAAAAACCCTCTGTAAATACAGTATTTGGTCATCCAATGCTCCATGAAGTGAACAGAGAGTTTCACAGAGTAAAGTGGGCTGGAGGTCAGGCTCTGAAGAATTTCAATGTGTAAATTCTGTCTGCTTGATCAGAAGATGTAGCTAATTACTTTGTACAGTATTTTGGTAATAAGAATACAGGGATTGGAAGCAAATACCACAGAGTGTTCCTGCATTTCGGATGCTTACAGTTATCCAGAGTAGAAATCCTTCTGCTGCTGTTCTGGCTTAGGGAAGATTCATCCAGTTTTAAATTTAAATGCATTTTCTTCTAAATATTCTGGGGTCAGAATGTTTCCTTCTTGCCTGCTCTTTCTTTAAATACTATTCTTATATATTTTACAGCAGTAACTTGGATCCTCTTTGCTGCTGGTCATTCTCTAAGCCCTCACTACATCTATGGATACCAAAAAGTAATTTAAGCATCCAGCCTTGCCCTAAGCAGCATTTGTACAGATTTACAAAAAGCAGGGTCAGGCCCCTCAGTCTAAAAAGAATCTGCAGACCAGTCCTGATGGACACCAAGTACAGCACCCTCAGAGCTAACAGACAAAAATACCTTTTATACCCCAATGGCTCCTTCAGCCAGGGCAGCAGGAGCTGAGGGTGAGAATTAAGAATAATCCCAGCAGTATCCCCATGATCCTGAGGCTGTTCCCAGGGCAGGGAGGGCAAGGGGAGCAGCACAAGCTCCAGTTACCAACTGCTGCTGAATGGCCTCGTGGCGTTGCCTCAGGAGCTCCTCGGTCCTCTGCAGGATCCCATACTCCGCCGTGATTTCTGCTATTTCCAGCCGCTTCTTCTTGTAAAACGTGTTCTTGCTCCGGAGCTTGCTCACGTACTGCTTGAACTGGGGGGAGAGAGAGCAGGGACTCACTTCACTTACAGCAAAGCAGGGCCTTAGCACAGCATCAAATGGAATTATCCTCTTTGTCCTGCACATCGAACATGAGGTGTTTAGAACACGGGGCTGGAATTCAGGATTCCCAAGGTCTATTTATTTTCAGCTCTGTGTTTGTTCACTGAGTGAGATCGAGGGAAGCAACTCCTTTGCTTTCTGTCCCAGCTCAGTCATTTGCAGACCTGAGATCATTCCCTTCTGCTCGCCACCCTCTGACAGCTGGAAAAGTAAATTTTCCAGGCTAAACGTTATGGGAGTCATGGATAATAAAAACTTAATGCAACAGTAATTTGCACTTGTAACAGCCCCAGCTCTGCAGACCAAAACATGGTCACAGACAGCAGCAAAATTGGAAGGGAAGAGGACATGGGAAGATTTTTTTTTTTAAAATATTCTCAGTAGTTAAAACTTGTTCTCTTTCCTGACTCCTGCAGACCTAGATGACATTGCTGTCTAAGTTTGAAAACTTAGGAAAATAAAAGCAGAGTCCTTGCATAGAAACAGAGAAATGCAGTATCTATTTCACTCAAAATCTAAAGCAATGGAGAATTTTTATTAAAGACTGAGTAAAATAATAAAAATCCTTACAGTCCAACAGCCATAGCTAATCTACAACTGGACCTGGGTGTGTTCAATTTGTAACACAAGTACCAAGGCTTGAAACAAACAGGTAAGATTCTTTTGTGCTTTTAACATTTTCCATCTGTTGAGCAGTCTCAGCTCTTATTCTTGGATTTTACATGAGAGCTACATGGTAAATGCCAGTCACAGCTCAAAAAATGCAGTCAGATCCAGAGATGGAAAGCAAATAAAATTTATAAGAGTAAATGATGTAAGAACAGGGCTTCAGAATGCTCCTGGATGAGGAGGCGTTCAGTGTGTGCAGGGAGCACAGACCAGGCAGCCCCAGGAGGAAAATTAATCCCACTCCCACTGATACAGGTTTGAAATTCAAATGTAAAATAACTTAAATTTCAAATTTTACATTAATTTTTCTTTTTGCAAAATGATCCCTCTCCCTTCTACAGAATCAATCCAAACCCCCAATGTGACCACAGGCTAAGAACCCCCAGAGTAACTGTATGTTCTATAAAAAGTGTCCTGGGCAAAATGCCCACAATGAAATCAACCCTGTTCATCTGCCATCCTGTGCAATATCTAGGCCAAAGCTGCCTCTCTCTTGCTACGCTCCAGAACTATTTTTAAAGCCAAAAGCTATAAACGTTTTTGGTGAAAGAACAAACCCACAAATTACTCAATGTGCTCTATGCAGATTGGCCTCTGTGAGGCTTTGGGATAACATCCTACATCCTGCTACTACCCAGGACAAGGATACCCAAGGTCACCTGGGCCCCTGTCACAATCTCTAGTACATTTAAGACAGTAGCACCAAATTCATTCCTTTTCATAGCAAATTCAATCACATCCTCTTTGTTAATACAAAAGACTTATCTTTTTTTCTTTAATTGCTTAGATGATACCAAGCTTTCTGTGATTTCCAAGTGATTACAAAAGTACAAATACAATCTCTCCAACCAACTGAGGAAAATCTAAGGGAAGCACAGTCATCTGTCTTGATCCTTGAGACATTTCAATTGACCAGTGGAATGTAGTAAAGAATGAGGTAAAGGATTAAACTCAATATGTGACCGCACAGAGCTATCAAATCTGAACCATCTTCTGTCAGTGTATCCCAGGATGAAAAGCAAACTATAATTCTCTTCACTTTTAAGGTCTTGAAAATAGCTCAAGTGGGAGGCAGGGTATTTGCATATTCAGTATTCAAAGCATAATGTATTTTACAATGGAAGTCAAAGGATCTTGTTGATTAACGAGCCAATTCCACCACTGTTCTATTATTAGTTGATTAACTTAGGACTATGTAATACAAATTTCATCCCAAATGAACTACAAGTTGCTCAGAGTGACAACTGAAATCTGTTACTTTTAGGAGGTGGATGTCAGCACAACCTCTGCTTTTTAAAGCAAACTTAACCTTTCACATAGCTTTTGCAGAAAACAAGGTAAAACAGATACAAACAGCAGTAGGAAAGTGATCTTCTCTGTAGGAAATCAATCAATAATTTGGCAAAATCTTCAAAAGACCTGATTTACTCCAAGGGCAGCACAGATTAGCCCCTGAAAATCTCACTGACTGAAGGCTCCTTTAGATCCAGGGCCAAGTTCTGAGCTGGAGCTCTTAGATTTGACTCCAGTTAAATCAGCAGTTTGTAGGAATCTTACAGCAAAATTAGGGCTTCTTCAGCCTAAAAGCTGAGAGTCATTCCATGGGTTTCCAAAATTTAAAAGAAAATATAAAATACCAATGTTTTCATCTGTGTGAGCATTGCTTCTGAAGCTTTATACACATCATGTGTACATGAGAAATCAATGCCACAAAACACTGCATTTTACTGTGGTGAAAGGTCTTTTCAATAATTCGAATAGTTCACAGAGAAATAACATTGTTTGGCCACAGCACTTTCAAGTTAAGTAACCAAAGGAATCCACTTCTGGGCAGCAGCATTTTCCCATAGACCAAGGCAACTGCTCCCTGTGTCCAAACTCAGCAGGCTCATCCTGTGGAATTCCCATGGATCTGCCTGTGCAGTGATGTTCCAGTCAAGGCCATGTCCACCAGTAGCTTTTCTTTCTCAAGCAATTTAACACAAGCAGTTATTTCAGCTTCAAAGATTAAATGACTGGACAAGAACCAAGTGCTGGCACTAAGGGAGCAGTGGAAGCAAACCAGCCTGGAGCCTGTGTCAGCCGAGTCAGAGCCCCTGGAGACACAAAAACCATCCAAGAGAAAAGCAAGCAAAGATTCTGCTTTTTCACTTGGCTATTTTTATGGATGACTGTAACATAACATGCATGGAATGCAGATTATGGAACACAGTGAATGAAAACAAGACTTGGATTTCTCATATAACACAGGTATGCACCATCCCTGGGCAGATTTCCTGGATTATGCTCCATTTTTATTGCAAGAATCCAGCAATGCACCAACTTCATGCTTCTCCATTTATACCAATGGTTGGTATCATCAGACTCAGTCTCTCCACACTTGGGGAAGGAATTACTATAATACTTCTAAATAAAAACCCAATCAGGGATGTTGAAATGGCTTTTCCAGGGGCATCCAGAGCCTGGCAGGTCATCTCCCTCCAGGGAAGGACATCAGCCTGGTGACCACTGTGGTCAGAACTGGGACCAGAGCCCAGCTCCTCTTTCAGCCTTGGCTTTTCACTGCAAGCTTCTCACCTCATCTCTTTTAACCTCACATTTGCCCCAGGAGAAGTTTTCACAAGGTTCTTATACCACGATTATCATTAAAGGAGAAAATGGATAAAGCTTGTTTTCTGCAAAGAAAAAATCCCAGATAAATCGCTCGCTTTGGAGTCAAATCTTTTAAAATGGTATTTTCTGGATTAATGCAGCAGTTTGATTGTGTTATTGTAATCAAAATATTCTCAATACAAAAGTACTACAGAAAACAAAGTATTAATAATAAAAAAGTGGGTTTTTGTGAAACACGTAATTAAAAAAGGTTCCAAATAAAAAAATTACTTAAGAAAATTATTTCCATAAACACAACAATTGCAGAATATCTTAGCTGACTATATCTATTTTCATTAAGAACTGAGGAACAGATGTTTTAATTTCTAACTAGACCAATTAATGGGATACAGACTGTCCAAAGTATTAAAATTCAGTTAGGAAAAGTTCCTGAACATGACAGGTTTTCCATTTATTTTTCTAAGAGGCTCTAAATTTAAGCTAGTACAGCAAGTGTTGGACAGAGTTAATAACTCAGACACAGAGGGACAAGCTTATAAAAGATAAGAGCAGTAGAACCTCAATCTAATAAAATGAAAGTATCCTACAGCCTGCTCATGGCACAGTTCAGCCAGGAAAACTCTTCCTTAGCATTTTCCAGCAGTGTTTGCTTCTGGTCAGGCAAGAAGTATTAAAACAGCCATTACTAATATTTCAAATCAATCCAAATATTTATAATGAAGCCCCATTTTAAGTGGTCAGGGAAGATGCACAGATCAATGAGATCCAGGATTTATCCATGGCAAGGGGTGCTGAGGGAGTGCTCAGCTCTGGGAGATTTCCCTGAATCTCCGCATCTGTTTGGTTCAGGTGACAGGGAACTTCCCACAGCAAAAATCTGGCAGATTCAGGTGGGGCAACAGTTTTTGCAGAAAAGTGGCAAGATCTTTGGTCTGAGGCTGTTTTCTCTATTTGCAAATGGAAACCTTTGCCTTGTTTTCCCAGGGACAGGTAGGCATGGATGAGCATTTGTATGGAAAAAAGATTAAACTCCTTAAGTACATGCACATGCAAACCTCATACACATGTGGATAAAGTGAGAGGACTTCCCATGCCCTGTTCTCAAATCCAGACTAATTCCCACTCCTGCAGCTCAGCACAGCTCTGAGACGACTCCCAGCCTTCCTGGGGCCCTATGCTGAACTCTGGAAAGTACAATGGGTTGTGTAAAGGGCTAAAAATATCCCAGCTTTACCTAGGATCACTTGTAACTGAACCATCCAGCATTCCAAGTGTCAACATGTGATTCCCTAATTTTCAGGATCTAACAGCTGCAGTGAGGAGCTGCCAACTGTGCCCCCTGCTCACTGCACTTTGATTGAAGTACTTAAAAGGACTTCATAATCCCCAAAGCAGACAATTTATTCTTGCTTTTTTTCTGTTTGATGTAAATGAATTGGTTCTTCCCTGCTGTTTCTCCTGAGTTCTATCCAGGTGTACAACCTCTCAAACCCAGTGGAATGCTTTTTGTGACTATGGAAGAAAGCAAAAAACACCAGCACCTAAAAACCTAAGCCAAGCCTGACCTTTTGGTGAATGAAGGGCTAAAACCACCTCAACTGGAGATCCAAATGCTGGTTTGGAAGCACGAGGAAGGAAGGTGCTGATTCTTCCATTGCCAAGTCTTGAGAGTGCCATGGGATGTAACAGGACAGAGCAAAGTGAGACAAAGCAAAGATTAGAAATGCTGGGTATAGGAGAAAACCAATGCTTTGATTTAACTGTATTGCTTGGATAGGATTAAAAATCCATTTAAATTTAAGACATCAAAGCTATTTGTTAAAACCCTCTCTTTCTGCCTTTTTAAAAATGGAGGACCTAAATGTCAAATGTGTGACTGGAAGAGGAAAGTGTAAGGAAGCTCTTGGCTGTCAGAGTGTGAAGTGAAGGTTGAATGGACAAACTCCTCCTGTCCCCATGAACTGCAGCACTGACTCACCACCACATTAATCACCATTTCCTTTGCTATTGGCTCAAAGCTGGAGCAGCAGAGCACTGAACCAGAAAATACAAATCCTAAAGCAGAATATCCCAAACAAACCTGCAGCAGGAGCTTGGCTGGGAGTGAGGAACCCAGACTTTCACTGGGGAGGGAGAATCTCCTCATGCCACTTTTGCTTCATCACCTCTTCCCTGCCAGCCCTGGCTCATCTCAGCCCCACTCTGAGGCAGGACTGGCTCTGGGCATTTGCCATGGACTTTGAGGAGATGCAGAATCTACAGCACCAAAGGCCCTGTTGCAGCAATTTTGGCAGCAGATAGTTACAAATAATTAAATATCACTGTCTCCGCCTTCCAGATGAGGAAATCACGACCTTTGAAACAGAAGTGATCAAAACCCATCAAGAATTCAAATCCTTTCCTAGTCTTTAGGCACAGGAAACACCCTTTATTCTGCTTTGCACTGGTGCCTGTGAGTATCACTGCACTTTACCTAAGGAAGTAATAAACATGAACAGGACATGGACTTATACACTGGCTTCCTTGCCAGTGCACATTCCTTGCAGAAAGTATTTTACAAACCAGGAAATGCTTCTTATGAAAAGACAAACACTTCTGATTTTAAGCCAGTGGTTTTTTTTCCGAATTTCTCAGTCATTTATCCTTCACTCTGCAAAATGGAGACTTGAAAATACTTTAAAAATCAAAAGCAGAACATATTTGAATAAAAGAAATGCAGGTCATGTCCAAAACAGATCTTATCCTTTTTCTGTCTTGAGCCACTTCCCTATGTCAGACAATTAACTTGAGTTTTTCATTACTAAGCCTTTTACAAGGTTATGAGGTTTCCTTCCTACCCTGTTCTCCTCAAATTTCTATGGATCAGTTTCTTGTCTCCTGAAGAATAGACACAATTATTTCTTACCTTACAGTGCCTATGCAGATAATGTAAAACATATGCTGCTGTCTTGGTAATACATTCTTGTTGATTAATTAAACACTTCTTTCCATTACATGTCACGAAACACAAATTGTCAGCTTTCTGCTTTTAGTTTTTGCTTAAAAACTTGTCAAAGACTCCAGCAATGTGCCCACTGGAGCTGAAAACCTTGGAGTGGAGAGAAATCTAATGCAGTGGGTTCTGTATTATTGCCACCAAGGGAAAGGGTACAGTGTGTGATGGGAAGAGAAACCAACATCTTCATTTTCCACGTCTCTGTGCCATTACTCCCACCTGAACTCCTCATCCACACTTTCAGACTCCTTTAAAAGTAACAGATTTTGTGGAGCAGCCACGTCCTATGGGATTAGGAAGGGAGTTCCTTCTAAAAAGGGCGTTCCCAGGACTTAGTAGTATGTAAAAAAAGCACAAAAACAAAGAACAAGCAAGCAAAGAGTGCGTGCCTCTGGCTAAATGATGGCAGTGCAAAGACAATACATGAGAGAATGATATTAAGTCAGAGAATGATGCACATAAAATCCTCTTTACTTTAGTGACTCTGCCTGTGAGTTCCCATAGCAGGATTCTTCCCAACTGGTTAAAACCACTGGCTGAAGAAAAGTCAATTTATTTTGCTGACAAACCAATACTAAACTGCAGCTCTCTTATTCTTTGCAAACTTCTGAAGAAGAAAAAGCTGCTTTGAGAAGTACAGCTGCAAATCTCACTGTGCCTGGGCCACACTGTCTGTGCCAGTCATAGTTCGTGTTGCAGCTGAGCTTCAGGAGGGTCTGGGAAATTCGGGTTTTCAGTAAAAACTTCTGTGGGTAATAAATACCACAGGACTAATGGCATCTCTGATAATCACTGGTATTATGCTTTATAATCATCCAGACTTTTTATATTATTTATAATCCTATTGACCTCTGTGGTTAGTTATTCACCATCATACCACTGTGATGATATTGCCATTATTTGGGCTGGAATGTTAATACAGCCCAATACTGAGTCCTTGCATAGTTTGCAATGGATTAGGCACAATGTCAATTAGAGAAATTAATAATTTCAAAATATTAATACCTTGTATTGTATACCTTACAATGGATTAGGCACAATGTGAATTAGAGAAATTAATAGTTTGAAAATAGCTACAAATCCCTACCTCATCCTCAGTCAGGACTTCGGAGCCTTCCAGCCCGTGGGCCTGGCTGCTCTTCTGTTCCCTCAGCTTCTCCAGGCTGGACATCTCTTCCTTGGCAGCCTGAAGCTCTTCTGCCTTGGCTTCTTTTTTCCGGGAAATTATAGAAGCCTGCAAGATCATTAATGTAAAAATTGCCTTGTTTAATCAGGAGAAAAATGATTTTTAGATAAAATGTATAAATTATATACAGCAGGTTAAACCACAACCTCATTGAAGTTGGCTGCAGCATCCCAACTTTCTCCAGTATGGATGAGGTTTCCAGCACAGCCTTTTTGCCCAGATTCAAGCTGATATATTTTACATTTTAGATTTACATTTCTTCACCTCATTTTTTCATTTTCATTGAGGAAAAAGGCAGGCATTTTAGCTGCTCCATTTCTTCTGCTTAGTCCTTCTTGGTGCATATGTAAGATACACCAACATGGCTTAACTGGAAAGTTATCCAAGATTTCACAAATGTCATAATACAGATTTTTATAACTCCAACCTACTCCAACCTACAGAAATATGTTACACTAAAGCAGAACCGAGCCACTAAATCTTGGCAAATAGCTAGAAGATGATGAATAAAGCAATAAAGCACAGAAATAGTGTAGATTACAGATTATTTTTTCTTTTTTCTAAGTCTAGAAGATAAAGCACTTAAAAAATAATATTTTATACAAGACTGAATAATTAATAGTACCTGAGTTTTGACCAGAACAGATTTGGAAACATAAGTATACATTAGTTCAAGGATTTTTTTTAAAAAGCATTTTTCTCTTGCCAAAGTATCCTGCTGAAAAATACTCTAAAATAACACAACACATTCATTTAGATGCAGGTGCAGAAATTTGAGGCATGGCTGGTTTCTTCAAGTGAAAGGAAAAACTTACAAAAAAATGAAGCCAAAACACAGCAGCTTTCTCACACTCAGCTGAGAGGACCAGTTTTCTCCCTAAATAAATCTCCACCAGAATTGTGCTGGGGTGGGAGCTCAGCTCTTTGCTGCATGAGGTGTCTGTGGTGACAAATCAGGGGGACAACAGAGCTGATTATTTTGTGAAATAGAACCCAGGTCCTGGCAGAAGAAAGCAAAGAGCTCCACAGGCTCTGAGCTCCCAGCAGCAACCTCAGCTCCCCCTTGATCCCAGCACATTCCAGAGCAGGATTTTCTCTCAGGAAGAGCATCTCTTCCAAAATAAAAGGATGTGACTGAACTGCAGTATCTTATCCCCATTTCTTTCTCTCCCACTGATGCATTTTACTTAAGCCTTTTTATTTCTCGTGCCGTCACCATAAGCACCACGCTGAAGATCTGCCATAAAATCAGCAGTGGTGCAGGTTGCCTGGGAAAGGAATCGCTCAGGTTCCTGCGTAAAAAAAATCTCAGAGTTCATAAATCCTTTTTATAACCTGGGAATTTACTAAGACTGGACCAGACAGCCTATTTTATAGCAAGATTATTTTACAGCCTCAGGATGAGAAATCAAAGAATTCCTTCTTAAGAGATGCAAAGGAGAAAAATGGCATTTGGTCGGACACAAGGAAGGCACAGAGCTGCAGCAGGCAGCCCTCATGCTGCCTCACAAGAATCCATCCACAGCTGGAACTTTACCAAAATAGCTCCTGCAAAATGCCCCTTCCAGAACTGCTGTGATGCAGGGACAGCAGTCAAAACATTCTAAAAGCAACGTTTGACTCAGCCCTAAACATACATATGTTCAACAGCTCTTTATTTTCCTTTTGATCTCCATTATTATGTATTTCTACTGAGGATGCTAGATAAATCAAAGGAAAAAAATCAGCATGTAAACCAATCAGTGACTGATTTTTTTTTCTCCTGCTTCTGCTTAAACCACATTTTGTTCCTTCTTACCTGCTGACGATACATGGAGAATTTACTATCAGTTGGCTCATATGTGATCATCCTTTTCTCAATAAGCTGATTCATTTGGGCATTGACTTCATCTAGCTGCAAGACAGAGTGGAAAACTAAGGAAACAGTGCTTGGTGTCTTTGTCTTCTCCAAGAATTAAATGCTTTGCAACCCAGATTTACAATCCAGCCAGTTCCTTTTTTTAAAAACAGAGAAACAGACCCAAAAAGCTCTGTGAGTCATTAAGTATTGGCCAGGAAGAGACTGTTTTTGGATTTCCAGTTCTGTGCCTTTATGATAAGGCAGAACCATGACGTTGGCCCTGGAAATGAAGTAAACTGGTGCATGTGCAGAGAAAATGCAGTGAGTTGGTACAGAAAAAAGAAACTGCCACATACTGAGTGAAAAATGTCATTTTATTGACATGAACTAAAATTCCCTTTCATTCAACCATTTAACAGAAGTTCAAAGAGAAGCAACAGCCATGTGCTTGGAAAACTGAGAATCTCAAAGAAATTGTTCAACAGGACTAAAAATACTCTAACACCTGGGGAAAAAACCCAACTCTCCCGTGAATTCTATTCTATTAGTGCCAGAACAGGCTTCAATTTGAAAATGGCATAAGAATTCCCTTCTGCGAATAAATCCCTGGGTTTTATATTATAAAATGCATGGTGGAAACATGCTTGGTGCAGTTCAGCTCCTTTTTAAGGCACTGAGATAATAAAAAAGCCAACTTAAAAAAAAAAAAGCTGCCTAAGGCCAGGCTGTGATAACAGCCAAGTGTATGACATGTTTTTATTATCTTTCAAGAAGAAGATACTTCCAAAATATAACAAATCAAAGGTTACATCATGGAGAAAGAGGGAAAACACTTTTTAAATATTGCGATAAACCAAAAAACCCTCTTGGAAAAAATGTGCAAAACAGGGTTTCAAACATGCCTGAAAGATATAACTGCAGCCACAAATATTGTTTTATTAGAGGAACTAATCTAGGAAAGCAGAGGCTGAATCACAGAGCTGGTTTATTATTTCAGCCCTAATCTGCCATTTATTAATGCTGTCATCCCTTAAGATGGATACTCTGTTTCCTCATGATCTCTATTTCATGGCAAAGCCTCAGATGGAAATCCCAGGGGCATTAAACTGGTAAGAGAAGACATTTAGGATGTAGGACTGCTCTTCTTCCCTCTAACATTGGTGTAAATCTTCCTTATTATCATCAATAGAAATACTAATAATTAGCATTCCTCTAAATTCTTCTAGGACATAACATTTCGTATTTAATCTTTTATTTAGGATAATGCAAATAAGAAAACTTCATTGAGTTAATATATAAAGGTACTTCTGTGGCCACAAACCCCTCTGCACGTTCTGGATATATCTGACAATTAAGGGTTTTTCTAAGACTATTTGCTTTTAACTTATGAAAAAGCCTGGAAAAGCAAATCAAGTGTTTGATGCCCAAATTTTCTTTGCTCTTAAAAACTAAACCAAACAATGCAGGGCTCTTCCAAACACTGAGGAGTTCTGAGCCATTGCACGTGGATTAAGGCATCATCTTGTGAGGATACATCCCTCAGGGAATGCTGTTCCCTTCAGAAGCTCTGGATGTGTTGGCATAAACCCCCCAATGGCAGAGAGAGTTTCAAACAAGAAGAAAAATCAGCCTTTTAGTGCTAAATTAACACCATTTCCTCAGTAGCACCTAAGGACATGTTTGGGTTTGGGGTTTGGGGTTGGTTTACTCATGCCTCTTTTGTGGGTATTTAAAAAACCTTATCAGAGAGTTTGCACTCAGTGATTGAGACACTTTTGATTTTACAGCTGAGGGGATGCTGCTTTGGGAATGGAACATTTTCTCTAGGATATGAGAGCAGGGATAAGAATACTGCAGAGTCCAGGAAGCTCAGACCATGCTACAGAACACAAATGAAGAGTGACCTTGGTCCCTCACCTCACTTTGCAGTGCAGTGAGATCAGCTTGAGTCATGGCTGGCTCTGCAACCACCTTTTCTAAGTAATACACTGAAGTCTTTTTACTTTCCACCTCTCCAGGGATTTTTTCAGTTACCAGGTAGGAATTGAAATTTATCTCCTCTTCTAGTTTCTTCATTAAACCTTAAAAACAAATTAAATCAGTGAGTGTCTATAAAAGCAACGTAGCAGATAATTAAGTTTGATTTCCCCAACACATTAAAGTATTTAGCAGCTGATTACAATAACAACAGCACAACATCTGAGTTTTCTTTTCAGTGCTCAGAGAAAGGGGGAGTTACTTGATTTAAATTTTTAATCTGGATCTTAAACAATATAAGAGGATTTATTATGCACCTCTATCTCTAACATGTAACTATCAGCTCCTTGAGAGACTCTTCTCATTAATAACAAGTAAACCTCTCTCACATAAAACTCCAGCTGAATCAGATACAGAATTCAACACACACCACTGATATAAACAGCCATTGAACCTTTATCTGTAGAAAAATCTTAATTTGGCCTAGCTCAGTTGATAGATTTATTATATCCTTGGAGATTTGTGCTTAAATTAAAACTTTTTTTTTCCTGTTTGGCATTTAAAAAGACCTTTAAATGGGCAAAGCTTAATGTATGCCTACTCTAAGGGTCCTTTATATTGCTGAAACACAGATTGCCTCCCTGTAAAGATTTCTTCCTGAAAGAACAAACATTTAATCTCAGGACAGTTTATAGACTGAGAATGCAGAAAACAACAATCCAATAGAAAAAAGCAACCCCATTTATAAGCTTTGCTGGACACCAGCCTGATGCACCTACACCTTACCAGGCTTAGGAGGACTTGGCTCTTTCTAAGCAGAGTAATTCAGGCTCCTTAACAGATCATTTAAAAATAAACCCAAGTAGGTGCAGATAAGAACAATTCACAGATAGAAAAATGCAACAGAATAAAAGGAAACATCTATTTAAATTACACTGCACAGTCTCCACTGACAACAGGCAGTTCAGTGCAATAATTCCTCAGAGACAACTGTGCCAAGGACTACAAGATTTGGAAGCTGCACATCAGATGAGAGTGGGAATGGGTATTTCAGAGTATTTTTCATGGTCTAGGTGATCCAGGGTTCTTTTTCATCTGCAAACAACTTGCTGTGGTTGGGATTTTGGCTCTCTCCATATTAGGGAGAAGATGGAATTGTGATGAAACGCCAAGGAAAACAAGAAGTTCACAATCTCCATCTCTTTCATTTACTGCAGAAGCAGAGAGAAGTTGAGCACAGAGATACAAAAGTGCAGCTGATGCTGCTGAAACAGAGATGGGAAAGGATGTAGATGAAAACAGCTTTTGGTTCTCAGGCTAAGAAGCCTGACTGCCAAAGGGAAAGGTCAGAACAAAGTGAAAGAGCCCAGGAAAAGGGGCCCCCGTTTTTCTGCTGCTATTTACCTCTAAATCAGTGTCCTGAGAGCTTCTCCTGAGTCCTGCTCCCAGCCCACTCTGACAGGAAAGCTGCCAGAAGGGAAACAAGCCATCAGCTCTTGAGAAAACCTCAAGAACCAGGAGAAAAGACAGGCCCTGGGGAAAGCAGCGCTGCCAACGAAGCCGAGTCAACACAAACTAAAAAGGAGTGGGAATTCCTCTTTCCCAGTTTGTTGATTTCTGTGTTTATGGAAAGCAACACTACCACAGGACCTTTTCCCCTTTGTGGAGGGGCCATTTATCAAAACAAACAGCCCCCAGACTGGTTTTGGAGTGGGAGAGTGGAGTTACTCTGCCTGTGGAACAGCCATCGTGCGCTTGGCACTGCAGCTGCACCCTGGAAAACACACTGGGACCTACTGGGAGAGATTTCCCACTTCTGTCCTCCAGAAGAACTCAATTCCAATCATCCTCAGCCCACGACAGAGCTGGGCGGGAGGGAGCACATCTTAATGTCTCACTAGAAATCTCCCACCTCTGCAAATGGAGCAAAGCTGCTTCCCACATACCCTGTGAGCTGAATTATCACCTCAGAACTGACTGCAACACCACTGCCAATCTGATATTTATAACCAAGATCTTTGGTGTGGAAACCAATGTGATATTAATTACATTATTCTGATATGAAATATTAATATTTTAATTAAATAAATTTCTTGAGATTTTTAGCAGCTAAGAAACCTGCATATATAACCTATACCCCAGTTCTTGTGCTACTCCAGTTTTCTGATAAAAATGTACATGCTTTAAGGATTTGTTGTAGATATCTTAGCAAAGAACCACAAGAGCTTTGATAAGAGCAGAGACCTTTTGACCTCATGGAGTATAACCTTGATCACAATCTGATTTATTTCTCAAATAACCTCAGAGCTGCTACCAAGTCCTGTTACCCCCTGAGTGGTTCTGAGTTGTGCTGAGTCCTAATGGAGCAACAAAACAAGTTAAAACTTGATTTCCTGATGGGGAAAGACACGATGTCAACATCCCTCATGAGTAATATCATTTCTTTCCTGAATAAACTGGATATATTTTTCCTCCTATACAACTCAACACATGGAGAAGTAACTACCTAAGAGCTACTTTTGCTGCTAAACAGAACCTTAAAAACCAAAGCACAGGACAGCTCCTAGTTTGGGGTGGGTTTCGCAGTGAAAAACATTCTTTTGCAAATTCCCAGGCTAGAGAGGAAAAAAAGGGCCAGCATACTTCAGATCTTTCCATTACACATATAAATTCTGTTTTTAATGTTTCAACATTGACTTATGGTTACAAAATCTCCACACGTAAGCGGCACAGAAATCTGGCTCTGTGCCCTCAGGTTATTTTAGCAAAGCTTCTGCCGACCACGTATTTACATGGGGAGAGCTATTCACAGCAACTCCTCATGTTTTCCATTCAAATTTTTTTTATTATTATTATAAAGAGAGGGATGGGAGAAAGAGCTTAGTCGTGCTTGCTCAGTCATGTAGAAGAGAGGCAATTTTCCCTGCATAATTTTGTTAATGGAGCTAAAACTTGATTAACCTTGTGCTCAGAATCTGACTGCTTTTCCCTCCCCAGGCTGCCAACTGGGCATCCTGGACCAGAACCATTTGCAACAGGAATTCAGTTTTTAAAAGGGGGGGAAAAGAGAGAGGGACACTCATTTCATAGACTCTGCCAAGAATTTGTTTAATATCACATGGGAAGGCCATGACCAAGTCTAGAACAGAACTCCAGCATCAAATCCTTCCCTTCCCTTTCTGCAGCCACAAAGAGAGGGCTGAAATGATTTCCTCCACAGCTTCCAAGAACACCACTTCCACTTTCCCTCTCTTAAACAGAGGCCTGGGACATGCAAACACTGGCAGATCAATCATCCCTTCCATATACTCTTGAAAAACCAAAAAGCTTCCTGAATTTGTGATTTTAAGTTCTGCTTTCCATCTTTATAATTATGATTAGAGCTCTTTGAAACCTCTCTGACCTTCCAGTGCTCTTCTTGAATGTTGAATTGGCCTGGGGCTGCAGGGCTGGATGTGCTAGAGCCAAACTCAAAGGCAAAGAAAGTCTCCTCTGGCATTTTCTCCCAGAAATAAAAGTAAGGAAGGCTCATCTATGGCAGTGGGAGCTCCAGATCTCCTATTCCCACACCTGACCCACAAATTCTTCTCAGACACTTCTTACAAAAGAGCCCCACATGCCATAAATACATTGCATATACATTATTCCTGGAGGAATATCCTGGAATTTGGCTATTCTTTAAAATAAATACTGTTGGCACAGGCTCGGCTTCCCAAGAGATTATGGTCACTTGGAATCAGCAGTCTCCTCATTATTCAGCCATTTCACTATTTTAATTTCACCAGTGATCATCTGCTATTTTCTTTCTGGTGTAAATACCAAACAAAGAAAAGCCAAACACCCATTCCATTTCTCTAAACCTTCCACTAAAATCCTTTTAATCCTTTTAACAGAGACCACATTGAATTTTTGCTGCCTTGTTTGTTCAAAATGCGGTAAAAGAGTTAATGACCTTAAAAAAATCAACTACAGCAACATCATCAATCTCACCAACCAGATTTGTATTCTCATCACAGATATCAAATTATCTTAAAAGTGCTTTACCATGACCTTGCATCAATTGACAGTGACTTTATAATAAATCAAATCATTTGAAGATGAAATAAAATTCCACCTAATCCAGTCTCCTTTACTAAATACTTCTATAACTTTAATTGTAATGTGGTCTGCAGTGTTGGAGGAAATAATTTAAACTTGGAATTTTAGGAAAAGATCATTGTGTGGAAGAGAAAAATATTAATTTTTTATACCAAATGGAATATTTAAGTAATAGGTTCCTAAATTTCTGGTTTTCATCAAGAAATAAAATGGGCATCTGTACAAAGCAATTCCTCTTTGACAAGTATCTTTGAAGTTCTCAGTGTTCTAAATCTATTCCTACATATTAACTTAATGAAGTTTATAAATTACACGTTACTGTTCATCAACAAATCGTTTTAACACATTCTTTTAATCAATATTTTCAAGCTACTCATTCACTTCTTCACAATTCTGCCAATAAAGGAACCAGTAATGTCCTGTAAAATGGACAGAGACCAAGAATTCAGTGATTTGGTTTGTTTCTTGATGTTACCAATTTCCGTTTGTGCAGCAGAGATACTCAAAGCAAAATTATGTCAATCTTGCAGAGTAATTGTGAGCTGGGTTGTGGTTATTCAGACCAGAGGCCAGTGTTAATAAAAATCCTGTTCGTGTTCAATACAAACAAACACCACCAAAAAAACCCTGCAGAATATGAAAATTCATGTTACTTAGTGCTACCAGCAGCAAATCCCTCTCTAGTTAATATCCTGACTAGTACTGAAGTTATTAAAGAGGGAAAGATTGAAGTTAATAAACAGGGAAGGACTGAAATTAATAAACAAGAAAGGACTGAAGTTAATAAACAGGGAAGGAGTGTTCTGTGGACCAGCAGCATCACTTCCAGCTGTTCTGTAACAGCTCATAACAATTAATGATACAATACAAAGTCTTCTAAAAATGATGTTTCTAAGAGTTAAAATCCTGCCAACCACAGGGCGTATTCTCCTGGCACAGCTCAAGCAGGCTGATGCTAATTGCATGCTAATGATACTCATGAATATGTGCTAGTTGCATTCCTTACAGAGTTCCTTTACATTTCTTTAAATATAAAATTAATTATAAAGTGAAGTAATCAAATCCATACGACAAACGACAAAGCTTCTGCTCGTTAGCAACAACTCTGAACATTTATCTTGCTCAGGAAGTAAAAACACCTGAAGTATTAAAAATGCAAGAAGTTTCCTTTAAAGGGAAGGATGTGACTGCCAGTGAAAATCCAGCTGTTGCACTGTCAGCAGACAAGGCCACAGTGATACCAGGGGGCAGCTGAGGTACCAAACTGCAGCCAAAGGGAATCTTCAAAATGAAATAAGTTGTGCTACCATGTAGACCAACAAAGCTTTTAAAATAAATGGAACCTATTCAGTGCACTGTGGTCACCTAACTTCAATTATTAAAAAAAGCCCACAGTTGGCATTCTGTAATTGCTGCTACAGGCAGTGCTTTTGTAACTGGGGAAAGCAATTACAAAGGTGAGTCCTGAGGTCTTTGGGCAAAATTTCAACACAAGTTTTCTTAAGTAATGACTCCAAGCTTTGATTGGGAACATCTAAATACTTTTTGTTTTTTTCCCCTGCAAGCAGCACTCAAGATAAGGAAACTAAACATGTTAACTTTATTTTCATCTCAATGATTAAATGGCATATTTACTGGCTTTTTATTATGTTACCTTTGCTTCTGTGAACTGAACCCATCGAGTTTCCATTGGCCTTAAAAAAACCCAGGAACTGAAATAGAATTGTTGACACAGCTTTGCTGTATAAACTCTCTGATAGCTACTGCAAAAAAGGAACGGTTATAAAATCCACTGCAAGTCCCTGTGAGATGGTTCAGATACTCCTTTAGTTCCACTTGTGGTTCAGTGGCAGAAGAGAATCATTAAAAAATCAAAGTAAAATTATAAAATAATAACAATGCTACGAGGTGGTGACTGCGAAAAATCCTTTAACTCAGAAGAGCTGCCAAAGCAGTTGTGTGATGCAACTGAAATAGTAAATGTTCTTGAAAGAGTAGGACAATGGCTTGGTTTACTAAATTTAAATTGAGAAGTAGTCAGATTCTATCATTTTGGAAGTAATTTATACACCATTCTATGGTGTGTTTTGCACCACACTAACCTAGGATGCAACAGGAAAAGCCCTACTCACTTTCTGGTTTGGAGTCTGCCACCACGTGCTGCATCTCCTTCAGCTGGACCTGGGCCCTCTGCAGCCTCTGCTCAGCGTGGAACAACTTTGGAGAGACAATTGGACACACAGAGAGTCATTCCTTGGAAATCCACGTGCAAACAACTAAACCAACAGAGTCCCAAAAGAACCTCAAACACAAAACATGGCAGCTCTAATGTCTGGTGATTTTCTGTTTCACAAGGGAATGTGCCAGACCAAATTTTCAACAGTTGGCCTGGGTTTACTTGCTATTCTCTCCTGTTAATTGAGAAGAGTGTTCTTGTTCTCCCAATTTTTTCTGATGGCAGAAATTCATCCAACAATTTTCAACCAAAAATACGAGTGGCTTGAGCATTACAACAACAACAACAAAAGGCAGCAGGAATCAGGATTGCAGTAGATAACTCTCCTTATCCTGCAATGCAGCTGAGTTTTCACAGCAATCCACTGTCCTTCCCAAAAGCAGTCTGGAAAGCTTCCTGCCAAACAAGCCCCAGCTGATTAGCATTTTTGTGACTTAGATGTGTAGTAAGAACTGGAATTAACTGGATATCACATTCATTTTAATCGTGATCTTACTCGGGCTCAAGCAAAGACCCAACAGCCTGAGAGGCCACTGATTCCCATTGATCCCACATCCAGATAAAGGCTGCAATATAAGGAATCTGAGGGGGTTTCCCATTTTAATAGTGTTGAAATTACAGGCTACAGAATTTGGTGAGACAATGTAACAAAATGGCACTGGATTCTATTGAAGTATCTTGTTTTGACAACACAGGACAAGAATGAAACCCACCCTTTACACTTGGATGTCAACTGCTCCCAGGGCTTCTCAGGACATCATTTTTCCCAAATTCAGGGGCCTAAATCCAAGGACTGCTCCTGAATACATATTGCCCCCACCCAGAAAAAGATGAGGTACTTGCTGTGTTGCTCAGCCCCTGAAATCTTTGTGCAGATCAGAGAGATAGAAATCAAACCAAGGAAACATTTGCTCACTGCCATAAATACGAAGAGTTCCCTTTGGGTGCTCCAGCAGTAAGTCATGGAACATTTCCTGGGAATGTTAAAGGATGATGTCAGTGGGAGCTGAGGCAGCCAAGTACCTTCACTGTGGTGTTCAAAACTTGCAGGGTCAAGCCTCTTTCTTTAAAATCTTTTAAATGTGATTTAATTTTCAGGGGTTGGGAGAAACTCTCAAAGCGACTGCTGTTCCTGATGTATTTTTAAAATGCACGATTCTCAAACAAACACCAACAACTCTTTAACAGGTATGTTGTTATGCCAGTACCTGACTTTTTTGTTCTTGTTTCTGTTGAGCCAGAGATTCTTCTCTCTCTTTCTCTAAGCGAAGCTGTCTTGCTATTTCAAGCATCCGTTGATGATTTTGTACTGTCTCCACCTACAGCAAGTGGATAAATAGTGCATGTTGCTGTCAGATAGCTGAGAAATACATTAAAGAGATCATATGTCTCACAAGCCCACTTAGCACTTCCCTTCCATACACGTTACTACTCAGAAATGACAGCAAAGTACTGGACTCGAGATTCTTAAAAGCTCTGGATCAACGCCTGGGGAGATTCCCTGTAGGTCAATTAGTTACTTGATTCCTTCCTAGACATACAGTGTGTTTATCTTAATCCTTGTTTGCATTCCAAAATCGGAGTTGCAGGCCAAGGATTATGACACTGAAATGTAGGAGTTACTTCTCTTGTTACCCTCTTCTTAAGACGCTCTACTCTTTTGGCCAGTTGATTTTTCTCTTCTTCCATTGCACTGATGTCCTAAAAAGCAAGAAAAACAGATAAAGAAATATTAAGTTATTTCCCATGTCTATTGGATTGGACAAAATTCTCTTCAAATTAATATGAAAATCAGAATTCTTCCCTGAATACATGGAGGCGGTTATAATTTTATTGATCTATGATCAAACATCCAGGATTCCAATCTTTCTTCTCTCTTACTTCCCCCACTGTTCCCACTCTCTTTATGCTAACATTCTTCATCTGCATCCTTGAGTATTAATGTGAACATTTAAAATAAAGGCAGGTGGATTTCTCTAAAATAAAAACAAACAAACAGAAACCACCAAGGAACGAATCAGCATGAATTCAACATCTGATGCAATCTGACATATGTTCTTAATGTCACCAGCATTACCCACTTCCTGGCAGACCAATTTGCATGAAGTTGCTTATGAGCTATGTCTGCTGCCACTTTTTGTATTAAAACTGTCTTAAAAAAAACACTTTCTAGTGCTGAAACATGTATCTGATTATTATTATTCTCCTGTAGCCCTATTTTATAACAGCAGGGCTCCACAGATTGATGGTTATGAGAGAAAAGAAAATGAATTCTCCAAATGTAGACCTTATCTCAACATTTGCCTGCCTTTTCTGTGTGTCCACTGGAAAGCTGTATACAAGTTTAATTATTTTGCTGAAACAGAGCAAATATTTCTACTTAACACTTGAGCCACGTGGGGTCATCATTTCTGTTGACTTAAGCTCTTAATTCATTCAACACCCTCTGGAATTATTAGCCACTATCAGGAAAGCAAAAGGCTCTGTATCAGTCTGCACTCAGAGGAAATGGAGTTCTAATATTTGGAAATCATGCTGCATCACAGAGTCTTGGCAGCCTCATTTCCCAATCTGCTCCAGAAAACTCAGCCCTAAACGCAAGCAGGACTTTGTGTTTGCCAACAGAGAGCAGTGACAAGAGGCAGCTGCAGTGCCCACCAGCTCTGGCCTCTGCTGCTTTCGCCTTGTCCACAAAGCCATGGAACTGACATGCAAAAAAAACCAACAAAATAAAAAACTGTGGAGTTTGTTTACCCTTCTTATTTCTGCAGTTGATAAACCAGATATTTTGAGCTGCTCGTGCTCCTTATGTAGGTTTTTAAATGCTTCCATGAGTTCTTCATACTGTGAAATGAAATGGAAATTGTGCAGGATGAGCTCTGTGTCTAAGGATTTTCAGATCAACACACTGTTTTACTACTTAAACAGTAAATGTAGACATAAAAATATGGTGAGAACAACATAAAAAGGCATTTTCTCATTGCAAAAGCCTGTCAACTTATAAAGCAGAAATAAAAAAATCACAGTGCATTATCTTCCATTTGAAGAGACAATCAGAACTTCACAATCTCCCCAGTATTTTCACCTTTTGTAATACACAGTGAGTTGCAAAACAGGAAAATAAGATGTCAGCCGAGAGGGAAAAATTAACAAACTACTCTCTCTTACTATACATCTGTGTATACCACATAGAGAAATGTATCAGCCCCAAAAGGAAGAGCTGGCTCTAACAACACTTTTGATGGAAGGAATGAGGATTGAGTTTCCAGAGTGGCCCAAGAGCAGGGCTGAGTGAACACGTGAGAAATGGCTGTGCCACGTTGCATAACCCTCAGAATATCCCAGAGACTGATAGATGCAGCTCAGCACTCAGAGACAAGGAGACAGTGTGCTACTTCCACACCAGTACTTTGCCCACCAGGAATCTTAAACTGAGAGGCAGTGTGAAAGTCTGTGTGGGTAGAGAAATAACAGGGGACAGCAAGAGTTTAGAAATATGGAGAGGAAATAAATTTAGATTCAACTCGGAGAAACGCGAGCTGAGGTATAAGGAAAGATAATCTCCACAGAAACAACCCTTCAATGAGATGGAAAAATCTAAAAGGAGAGTATCAAGTCATTTTTTTACTTCCTGGAAAGAGCAGTTGTTATGAAAGGTGAATACCAAATGGCAACAGCAAAGGCCAGTTCAAACAAAGGCATCAGAGCCCTGAGCAGTGAAGCAGCAACTCCATTCTATAAAACCCTGTGGAAGCAACATCCAGAGCAGTTCAGTTCTGGTTGTTTCAGTATCAAGCACACACTGACAAGCTGGAAGGAATTTAAAAAAACAGCAATAAAATGGCTAAGGAGAAGAAGATAAAATCATAAAGAGCTGGATTAAGTGGCAAATAAAGGTGTGACAAGGAATGCACAGGCTGGACGAGGAGGAACAAGTTACAAAATGCAGGAGTAAAACCCAACTGGTTTCCATGATACCCCTTTATCCATTCTATTTTCTTTATCCATTTACCAAGTCTTCAACAAAAATGAAAATGAGCAGGTGGTCTCTGAGCAACTGCATTCCCACTGCTGGTGTCCAAGAGTTTTCCTTTGTGTGTCTCTACCTCTGTCAAAAGAGGAGTTCCATAAGAGTTTTCCTCGTTGGAATATGAAATTTCAAGGCCAATGGCAAGACTCAAACAAGGCAGAGCAGAGTTTGATAGAGCGTAACAAAAAAAGGTTCTCACTTTTCTCTTTGGGTGCCCCACATGCACCTGAAATAAGGGACACACTCAAATGACCATAAAAAGACCCAGGTTTCTATATGGAAAGAGAGATCTCTGGCACCTGGCAGCAAAACAAAATTTACAAAAGTTCATTTTTGCTCAGTTCTACACACCCATAATAAGGTGTTATAAGGTGTCCAAACTCTCATTTTTGAAATTTCCCTTAAATGACACCATTACAAGACTGTATCTAAATAATTCAGGCTAATTGTTTAATTCATTAGTATCTAAATATTTGCACTGTCATGTTATATTGCAGTAAGGCATCCTATTGCCCCAGCTTCTGTTTTGAATTAATCAGCAGGGTATTAGTTTAATAAGATGGTTCTATTACTGTAATCCCAAAAAGGAATACATCTGACGTAATGGAAATTATGGAGGTGGATATTTATACACATTAAGACTGTGACATACTGAACAAAACATACAATCTGCATTCCTTTCTCTCTCTGTTACTTCTGCTGAGTTATTTCAAGGTATAAATCCAATGTTGTTAGAGGTAACAAAAAAATAAAAGGCTTAGTCAAGCCTCAGTCAGACTGTTCAGCTTTGCTGGTGCAGAGTTAATAGATCAAGTTACCTCTTACAAACACTCAAACCCACTGTGGTTTTACAGAACAAAAGGCACAGAAAACTGGAAAAAAATTAAGTAAATATGTATCTCAGATAATAAAACCAAAACTTTGGTTCACTTCAAGTTTTACATTTCAAACCCACCAAGTCTGACTATCTAAAATCAACATCTAATGCTCACAAAAGAAGTGGGAACATAATAAGTAGGAATGTCAGCACAAAGAAAAAGAAATCTTTCTTTATTCACAAAAAATAAATGGTTAAAGCAAACATGGAGCAAGGCTCATACAAATATTAGGTATCAAATACTATCAAAGGACTATCGTGATAAAAATACAATCAATGGACAATTAGGAGACATCGACTTTTGGTCATAGCATTTTCTGTTTGAAGTGGTAATTTTATAAAGTTAAAAATATCCAGGTCATATTTCAAAGAAAAAAAAAAAAAACAACCCAAAGCTGTTAAAAAATTAAGAACTAAAAGTCTGTCTAAGTCAACATGGCTCTGAACATTATTTGGCACCCAGTGCTTAATGGCTTAAAGCCTTTTAATTCAATGCTACTTATTAATACATAATTTCAGGGTTATTGGAAGGAAAGTGGTCAAGACATCAACTTTTTATTATGAATCTTTGCTTATCCTTGATTCCAACAAGCTTTTAACATCAGTCACTCGAACATGTATGCCAGCATCAATCCCTGATTCATTTATCCCTCCTCCCACTGGCACCTCAATTAACCTAAACTGTTGGCATTCATGAGAAATGGTACCTGTTTGTTGAAGTCAGCCACAGTATCATCCTGCAGGAACTCTGCTGGCACTTCCAGTTTCACTAAGAAACGTGCCAGGTAAGCTCTTGTCCTGAGTTCATTGGTCCTCTGAAGAAGCCAATGTAAGACAGGATGAATTACAGCTTTGCTTCCAGTAACCAGCCCTTGGCGAAAAGCACTCCTGTACGGGATCAACCAGGAGAAAATGCCAGTAAATCTCAAACAAAAGAATGCTGGCTTGGAACAAAAGATCTGCAGTGTTTTGACATTCCTACTCCACTTGCCTAATGGTTTTTGTAATGTTAGAAAACGCTCATGATGAGGCTTGGGTTTGATTAGTCTGGAAAAGAGATGGCTGAGGGATTTGCACATTCAAGAACCTGAAGGAAGCACAAAATAGAGATGGAGAGGAACATTTTACCAGGGCTTTGAATGCCAGGACAATGGGAATGGCCTCACAATGACAGAGGGCAGGGTTGGATTACATATTAGGAAGCAATTCTTCCCTGTGAGACCCTGGCACAGGGTGCCCAGAGAAGCTGTGGCTGCCCCTGGATCCCTAGAAGTGTTCAAGGCCAGGCTGGATGGAGCTCTGAGCAACCTGGGATAGTGGAAGCTGTCCCTGCCTATGGCAACAGGTTGGATGATCTTCAGATCCCTTCCAACCCAACCCAACCCATTCTGAGCTGGAAATCTGCAGTTTAGGCTCCCAGTTCTTATACCTTGAGTCAGAAAAAAACCCCTGTAATAGGATAAAGCCAGCAGCGACAATTCTTCGTTTCCTGTGACAGCCTTGAGGGATGCCGGCAGAGCGGAAGGAACGCGAGATTTGGGATCACCTGGCACAGGTGAGACGGGACCGGGACCTGGACAGGGCCGGGTCGGGCGTGCGGCGCCCTCTGCCGGCCAGAGCCGCCACTGCACCTGCGCAGGTGCGGGCAGCGCCCACCTGGAGCCACACCTGGGACCCCAAAACATCCATGGGGACAAAGGAACAGCGCCCAAATGGAACCCTAAAACATCCACAGGGACACGGGACAGCGCCCAAATGGAGCCACACCTGGGACCCCAAAATATCCGTGGGGATACAGGAACAGTGCCCACATGGAANCGAACCCACCCACGGGACGCAGGAACAGCACCCAAATGGAGCCACACCTGGGACCCCAAAATATCCGTGGGGATACAGGAACAGCGCCCACATGGAACCCCAAAACACCCACAGGGACATGAGAACAGCCCCCACCTGGGACCCCAAAACATCCACAGGGACATGAGAACAGCGCCCAGATGGAGCCACACTTGGGACCCCAAACCATCCCTGGGGACACAGGAACAGCACCCAAATGGAGCCACACCTGGGACCCCAAAATATCCGTGGGGACACAGGAACAGCGCCCACATGGAACCCCAAAACACCCACAGGGACATGAGAACAGCCCCCACCTGGGACCCCAAAACATCCACAGGGACATGAGAACAGCGCCCAGATGGAGCCACACCTGGGACCCCAACCCAACATCCAGGAGAACGTAGCANGCCACACTTGGGACCCCAAACCATCCCTGGGGACACAGGAACAGCACCCAAATGGAGCCACACCTGGGACCCCAAAATATCCATGGGGACAAAGGAACAGCGCCCATCTGGGACCCCAAAACATCCCTGGGGACACGGGAACAGCGCCCAAATGGAACCCTAAAACATCCACAGGGACACCAGAACAGCACCCACCTGGGACCCCAAAACATCCACAGGGACATGAGAACAGTGCCCAAATGGAGCCACACCTGGAATCCCATCCCAACATCCATGGGGACATTGGAGCAGAGCTCACCTGAACTAAAGGTCGGTACCACATAACCTAAAAAAGATGCTTTAACGTGATTCGTAGGCAAAAAGATACTCACAGGTCTGACACAGTCCCTGGAGGTTTGTATTTGAGGATTCCAAGGAGATGGAGCATTCTTTTAGCTGTTTGTTCCGGCAGCTCCTC
The DNA here is from genome assembly GCA_013397095.1 of Sterrhoptilus dennistouni. Taxonomy (NCBI): domain Eukaryota; kingdom Metazoa; phylum Chordata; class Aves; order Passeriformes; family Zosteropidae; genus Sterrhoptilus; species Sterrhoptilus dennistouni. Next base: position 663,478 of record VWZU01014496.1, on the reverse strand, counting down.
TCTAATGTCGACAGCATGCTAAACGGGTTTTAAAATTAAATAAGTAATTATTCTTTATTATTATTCATAGAGTAAAATTTATTGTAACTACTATAAAACAATCTATTTAAAAATTAATTACTAATTATTAGGATAACACTATATTATTTACTATAATAAATTATTTTTATAAACTTGTTTGTCCAAGTGATGTTAATTTTCCGGCAACACTGAAAGAATTGACTTTATTAATTTACCAGACGATAGTGAAGATGCTCTGTACAGAACACCCCTTAAATCACCAAACTTCAATTCCTTTCTAATGGATTTTTCTGCAACATGGATGTTAAGGTTAATTTACTCCAGGAATACCTTCTCCCTGCTCGTGGGATCTCATCTGTGCAGTCACACTGAGCACATCCTCCCAGGCAGTCGGATATCCTGGCACTCCAAGGCACAGGTATCCACACTCCAGGTGTGTGAATGGTCCCTTCTCATCTCACACACACTTTTGGCAGCATCCAAGAAGTGGGATATGATTTCCATTGCAACAGCAATGAAACATTGCATTCCATTGCAACAGTTATGAGGTTTAATTCTTGATCAGCTCCTACCCTGGGTGTGTGCAAGACACAGCCTGACTCTGACTGAACACTTTGTCAGTATGAACCAAGATCTGTAACCTTAATTTCACAAGGAAAAACATCATCATCAGCCTCTGGGGAACAGAGATGCTGCCCCAAGAAACATTTGCTGGTTTGACAAGAGCACTCAGACGTATGGGCAGGAAAGATTCTTGCCAGGTACATTTATTTCCTAGAAGATTCATACCAGCTTCTTTTGGTGCAACAAACACGCCACAGGATTATACTGAGCCAGACCTAAATAAAAGCAAATTCCAGCGTCAAGCCACCTGAGGAGATGTGAGCACCTCTGAGCGCCCTCCTTACCTTCGGGTCAATCTCCCCCAGAACATCACTGAGCAGCTGCAGCAGCTGCAGCGACTCCAGGGAGTCAAACGAGATCAAATTGTAGTTCTTCCTGAAGGGTTCCTGATTGAGCTTCTCAACAATGAACTGGATTTGGTCACCCATAATTGTGTCCCGGGAAAACTTCT
>VWZU01014496.1:651799-662089 GCA_013397095.1 Sterrhoptilus dennistouni | reverse complement strand
GGCCTGGTCGTGAGGGGGCGTGGCCGAGCTGTGAGGGGACCGGGGCCGGGAATACGGCCGGGACTGGCACCGGCACCGGGATCTCTGCCCTCACAGCCGGCTGCGGCATCCTGCAGCACTCGGAGTCCTCCCGGTGTCCCTACACCATACCCCGGTCAGTCCTTCGGGCCGCTGGAAAACGCATCCCCGTCCCCTTCCCCTTCCCGCCGGGAATATCCCGGGAATTGCGGCTGAGGCCGCTGGCGGGGCGCTGGGGCCGACACGGCACAGGGCAAGTCTCCCGTGAGGCTCCTTCACAGAACAAGTGCGAGGAGTGGCAGAAACAGGTCCGAGATTGAGCCTCTGGAGGATAAACTTGGCTCTGCGGCTCCTTCTGAGGGAGGTTGTTGTCGCATGTGTAGGAGATGCACAAACAGATTGCTGCAGTTACCCAATTAAGATTTCTGGCAGCCTCTGACAGCGCAAAGGGATGTCAAGTGTGGCTGATGTACGTGTCAGGTGAATGGTTACTTAATTCCTTTGCAATGGAAAGGTTGCACAGAGGAACAGGGAACAGCCAGTCCTGGGCCCAGGCCTCATCTGTGGCAAATGGCAAATTTATATCCTCGAGTCTGAACATCACTTGTCAGCCTGCCTCAAAGCAGCAATAAATACATAGTGCTTAAATCTGAAACAAGGACAGCAGCTTCAAAAACACCAAACAATCCCAACCAGACTGTAAATTAAAGCCAAACTTGCTCATGGAATCTCTCAGTCTGCGAGTTTGTTCTCGCAGATCCTTCAAAAGCCATGCTTGGGCCTGAAATAGTTGGATTTTGGAGCCTCTCTGCAATTTCAATTAGGTTCTTGGATAGTCTTAGAATCCCATGTGAGTCCCCAGATGATGGATTAAAATATGCAGTGAGTCATGTTAAATTGGTGCCAATTGAGATGCACAGGTTGTAAATCACTGCAGAATTTGACTCAGTAATACTTTGCAATTCTAAGCACTGCGACTATCTTAGATTAGCTCCTCTTTTCCTTCTGAGAAACAGAAAAGGCTTCATACAATAATTTCATAAAATTTATTGGCCTTCACGGGAAGGCTGAGAAGTGACACTGATTGGTGTCCTAGCTCTTAACTGGTTAAATGAAGTGACAAAAGGGATGGATGGGTGCCTTGTGGTTGGGCATGAGAGCCGTGTTAGAGCCAGGAATATAATCCAAGTCTCCTGACACCCGGATTTGAACTTTAAAACCAGCTCATGTTTCCTTTGTGCTTTCAGTCCATATACTGACCTTTAGGAATCGTATTTACCTACAGGTTCCCAGAAGAGATCTGCTTTCCCTTGTCATGCTTTCCTGGTATCAGTTACTGTTTTCTCTGATGGGTATTTTGAGCATGTAGGACACAGAGAGAGCAGATGAGAATGGTATTTCTGATGGAGGTGCCTGTGAGTTCCCCATCATTTAATCCTGGAGAAACACTGTTTCTGTAAACACTAATACACATACATAATTTCTCCCTCAGTGCTGAGGAGAAGGCAGTTGTGAGGGTGGAGAGGAGCCTGGGCTGGGTGCACTGGGAGGTTGCTGCTCTGAGATTTTTCTTTATATTAAGAATATTCCAGTCCTCACCTTCCCAGAAGGAAAGGACCATTCCCCTCTTCTCATGTCTCTGTAACGTTAAAGAAGAGAAAGGATGAAAACTTTAGGTAATGACAAGATAAGAAGAAAAAGAGATGGTGAGATGGAAACCCCTGAGGTCTGATTATTCTGACTCTGGGAAAGGAGACCTCTGTGATCAGACATTGTTAGAATGGACTGGCTGAACTTGTTGACATGTTTGAAAGCTCAAGTGATTGGAGGCAGTAGCAAAATCACACATTGGAGCCCAGTTTTGTGGGACTTCCCAACCTGGGGAAAGTGAGAGAGATCCCATGTCATCCTTAAAGTTTTATGTTATCCTGATCCTTTCTTCCACCAGTTTTGTGCTCTCCATATGTGCAGGCCCCTCTCTGCCCCACTGCTGCTTGGTATTTGCAGTGATGTCTGAATATTCAAAATTGCTGCCCAAAAGAAAAAAAAATCTCAGTGCCTTGACCTCTTTATCACAAGAGAATCCTCACAGACATGAAAGAGACTATAAGCTCTCAGTGCAGCCTTGGGTAAATATTACAGGAAGCAGCTGAGATTTGTTTATGCTTAACTTGTCTTAAGTTATCTTAGTTTGGGTGATGTGCTATCTGAGTCAAGTCTTACAGACTCGAGGGCCAGTGTTCCAGTATATTTGTTGTATAATTCTGGGGGCATTTTCCACAGTCCCAAATTAGTTTGCATGGAGAGTGATACAGATGTGGAAGGAAAGTTTGGAGGGAGAGTTGTTATAAGAGTTCAGCCCTACAGTTCCATCCAGTTGTCTGGATAGAATCTGTCTTTTATTTAGCTTGGGAAAGGCTTGTGGAAGATGCTTATTGCAAAGACATCCTGCAGAGGTAACTTGTGGAGGAAAGAGAACGGAAATAAACAATCCAGAGCTCTCTGGATCTGCAGGCACAGCTTCACCGCTCTTTCCTGAATTTCTCCTCCCTTTACAGCCACTGCCGTGCAGATGCTGCCGAGCAAAGTTGTGACAGAGCTCGACCACAAAGAGCAGCAAATCCGGGTGGGACGAAACCTGAGCAAATGAGAATCCTGCTCCCCGGTGGAAGAGAGATCACCTTATATGGGAACAGCACAGACAAGAGGATGAACGCGGCCGTTCAGGGCTGCTGAGGTCAGATCCCAAACAGATGGAAGATGTTAGTGTGAAAACAAGAGCATTTAGAAAGAGGAGACAATACTTCTGCTTTGCTCAAGCAATCTGACCCCTCCTGTTTGTTTGTTTCTGTTATTGTAAATAGTGTGCTGTGTGTATGTTCACATAGGTCTGTGTTATATTAAAAATAAATTTCTTTGTGGCTATTCTACTGCCTAAATGCATCCCCAGCCTGTTCCTGGTTCCCACTTGCAGCTGTACCATGGTCAGCTAAAGCCTAAGGAGTGATCAGAGTTATCCTAAAAAATTAAGCCTGTTTGTGCAGAATGTGGCTTGTTCTGGTGAGCTGAGGCATTTAAGACAATACCAACAGCCAAGAAGTCTGTCTGGTTCTGAATGTTTTGTCATGTCTACAGTTGTAAGTAATTTAGAGTACTAAAGGATTGGAAGAAAAACATTAGATCTGTGTTGTAGGGTTTGTATATTTTGTGCCCTTATGAGAGTCTTCAGCTGCACGAGAGAGGAACCTGGTACTTTAAATTTGAGTCTAATGGATTCTGATCCAAACTTGTGTCTTTCAGCCTCTGAGCCTGGGATTTACAGGTTGGACCTTGAGAGCTCTGCACCTTTCCAGCCCTACCTTCTGTGTGTGCAGTGTCAGTGGTGCCCTCACACCTCTCCCTGCCCCTGGAGCAGATGCACATGGAGCAGCTGCAGCTTTGTGTGACTCTGTGCAGCAGGACAGGCACAGCCAATGTATGTGCCATGGACTGGAGAGGAGCAGGGACTTCATCACTCCTTTTTGATCCCAGCACCTGATGCAAAACCAGACTAAGACCAGGTAGAATGATGTCTCAAGCAATATGAGATAAGAAACTGGAGATCTGTGTGTGCCCATTGATGACCCCATTTACCACTGTCCTTCCTGCACCTTTCCTGGCACTGCCAGCCCTGTGGAGTGGGTGCTGTGTGTGCCTGTTCAGCCCATAAGAGTGTTACACCTTCTTTGCACTGGTGTGAAGTGTTGGAGGTGGAGAGTCAGGCCCAGAAGGAGGTTGGCCTGATGCTGATTTTCATTCATTTAGCCCCAGTTGTCCCAGCATTACTTCAGACTGGCAAAGTCTGATAGTACTGAGAAGAGATAATGCCATGGCAGCAAACAAGACCAAACAAGACCATTGATCTGGTGTTAGACCACCTTGGAGGGTGGATGTGGTTGTTGAACTCTGAGGGGGGCGTGTGGCATAGGATGTTATTTAACCAGGAGGGGTTGTTTGGGCAGAGTTAACTAAGCTTCCTCTAGAAAACATTCAGGTTTGTTTCTTGCCATGCTGCCTGGTTTTGTTTCTTGTCCAAAAAGTCCAAAATAACTCCAGAGATTAGTCTCAGGTTCACACCAGTGTTTCTGAGATTAGAGCCTGCTCTGTAGAGCCTCCTGTTCAAGGCCAGATGAAATGACCAGTCACCCACCCCTCGCAGCAGACTCCAAGAACAATAAGATGTTTTAGGAATATGCCATAATTGATTGCCTCTAAAGGGCAAATTTTGCTCTGTGCTGCCAAGCAAGGGCTGTTCTCAGTGATAAGTTTGCTGAACAAAGTCTGCTGAGGTTTGTGGGTTGGTTTCATTCTCCTGGGAGGGGCAGCAGGCCAGGACATTGCGCACACTGATCCCAATCGCACCACAGATCGAGTCTGCAGGAAATCCAAGTGGCCTCACTAAGGTTCTGTGCCCACCTTCTGCTCCTCAGAGCTGGGTTCCCACTGCCACTTTCCAACAACATTGTTATCCCAAGGCACTGTTCTCCAGGAGGAAAAGGCTGAAACGCTGTCAAAATAAAGGATATAAATAAAGGAACGTTGATCAGTTGCTTTGTATTTCTGTCCTCCAGATTCTATTTTATCTCCATCCAGAAAAGGCTGTTGTTAACCTCAATTGGTGCAAGTGCTTGTGGCTTGTTTTTCAAAGCAAGCCTTTTATATCACTTTTATGTAATGTAGAAAGTATCTTCTGAACATACAATAGTTTTTCAAACTTGACAGTGCTTTTATGAGTTAGATGAGCTGGGTGACATTCCTGTCAGCTTTAGAACAGAGGTGTCCTTCCTCCTTAACACATTCAGTTCATGAGAAAGTAAAAATGTTAGGCCAACATTTTTTGAGGCAATCAGCATAAGGCACAAAAATAGTCACTCTGAAAAATTAAAGCCTATGTTTTTTAGGGTCTTTTAAAGAAAAACAACATGGACAGGACACTACCATTTGTGACAGGAAAAGTCAGAGTCTAGGTCCACAGCAACACAGCATGGGGGAATGTTTTTGGATGACATCAAGGTATGTTGCAGATAATTCCTGTTTCTCAAATGGCATCTGAAGGGCCAGGATGTCACCTCATGCTGTCTGTGTCATTTAGGATGGGAAAATAGAAATTCTCTTCTTGTGTACATTGATTCACAGCCAAAAGTTGTGAAAGTGAAACCAAGGCAGAGTTTGATCCAGCTGATGTGTTTCACTCAAAAATTCTCTAACCTACTTGAAAATGCCCATCTGACTTTTATGTTGGAGTGTGTTTTGTTCAAGAATGATAGAAAGAAGCTGACACATTTTATTCTTACAGGCTTATTTGTCTTTTCTGTTTTGTCCAGACACTTGTCTAGCCACTTCTCACTCTGACAGGAGAGGACAATGTTAACAGCTCAGTAAGTACCAGTGTGAAGCAAGTGGCTCACAAAAGCAACAGGATCTGGGATACAGCAGAATACACTGTACCAATCCAGGCAAGTCTTCAGTTAATGTCAGTTCAATATTCAGAATTCAGATTTTCTGCCTGCCTTTACATCCTACTTTAATTGGCTCATGTTGTTGAATTAAACTTCCAGCTGAAACACTCGATTTCTCAATCTATCACCAGATCCAGATATGAAACTTCATATAAAATTGTGAAGGAAATTACTTCACCCTTAGCCCAAACAATGACAAGCACTTGTTGACCCAAGCAAAGTGCTAAATAAGGATTGATGAGGTGTGGCTGGACCATGGTTTGGGTAGTTCCTTCTGCAGCTTCCTCCTATAGAAAGCTGCAACAATCTGAAATGTCAAGTTCCCTATCTTACATTTGAGGAGCACAGGTTGAAATTGTCTCTAAGTGAGACAAAAAACCCTTGAGTAAGAGCTTGTTTCTTTGCAAGAATTCAAACAGGACAATGTGTGAATTATAATTCAACTGTTAAAAACCCGTGAGGTCAGGGGTTCCCTGTGGAATCTGTGGAAAACCTCCCTAAATAAATGAAAGACATATCTACATTTATTATTTTTTTTTGTGTTGGAAGAAAAATACATTGACAACATCATGAAATTTTAAGGTACTCCCTCTGCCTAAGCACTTATAGATCTCATGTATGTAAGGCAGCTCTTTCCTTCACAGCCACACTGTTAACACTCATTATAATACCCAAACAATTGACTTCCACCAAGCTGCCCTGCTGTATGATCCTGCAGTGAAGTCACAGCCTCCAGTTTGTTCCATCATGCAGCTGCCATAGAAACAACTTTAGGTGTCTCAGGCTCATCTCGAATTCACTGGAGACATTTGGCTCATTAATTCAAATGTCAAGGAAAATGCATCAACGTAAGAGAGCTTTAATCAGGAACTGAAATAAAGGAAAAAAAGTTTCCTAATGTGGGGTTTTCTTCTGCAAAGAGAGAAGATGTGGAAGTTCTATGTATATTCATTTATCACAGTGAGGTTGCATCCACTTTCCCGTGGGGTAGATTGGTTGTCTGCACTTTGTGCTGCAGGCTGGGATCCTCCTCAGACCAAAGAACAATCTCTTCATCCTCCCTACATGGATCATGAAAACCTCAATGCTGGCAATTTCAAAGTTAAATAAGAAAACTGGAGGAGAAAGACTCCATGGAACAATGCTGCTGTGACCTAGAGTAGGATGGAAGGGCCTCGCAGTCATCTTTTGTTGTAACCCCATGACTGTACAATAGCCAAGATAAAAATGTTTTATTTCTTGTCTGTAGCACCCAAAGAATGAAAAGAAAAAAATTTAACTATTTTATTTCAACTGAAATTATGGAATTGATACCCTAAGAAAGTGAATTGTAATGAATTTTAGTTTGTCTCAGCCAGTTTTGAAATATATGCATAAGAAACTAGGTCAATTAGCACTTTCATTAGCTCATTTACAAGCCCGTATGTATAAAATATAAGATACATATAAGTTTCTACATTTATATCTCATCTTCTCCCTAATTTGGGGTTTTCTGCAGAAACAGAGCAGTTTTTCCACTGCCAGGTCCCCTCCAGTGCCCACAATGCCTCCTACAGCTCCTTCTGCTGAAGTTTTTCAGCACTTGAGAGCAAATTCCATTCCCTTCTCATGTGGACAGAGTTATGATCTGAAAAAGGCTTTGTCCAACAACAGGAAGGCTGTAATTGTTCATACAGTATCCGGGAAAGATATGCATGAGCTTCCTGAGTTAATGAAATCCTAAGGGTTTGTTAGAAAGTTTCAGGGGCTGCCAGTCATTTTGAAATGTCACCCCGTGTAGGCTCCTGCTGGGATGTAAAAGAGGGAGTTTTGCTTTCAATTACATTGCACAGTTGACACATTCTGCCTTGTTCCCTAACCTTCCTCTAACATGCCAGGAGTGGGTCATTACAGGCACCAAAAATAATGGATGAGAGGTTTGGTCCAAACCTCTGATGTATAAAGTTCCTTCACAAGTTCCATTGGCAAGAAGAAAAAAATGGAGGAATCACTGGAAAGCAAAGCTGAGTGTTTATCTTCTACCAGAACAATACCAAGGTCAGAGCCCAGGAAGCCCTGCCATGTGGTTGAGATACTGAGGTAGCAATGTTAGGCGTTAGTTACACCCATGATTGTCTTCATTGACCAAATTCCTTTGAAAGGTAAATCTCACGAACTACACAGGAGACCTCCTTTTCCTTACTGTCAGTTATGGCAGGAGCTGAACAATTGCATGTTGGCAGGAAGGTTCTTTTATTATGGATTGTTCATTTCTGCCTGAGGCAGGGCACTGTTGTTGGATTAGCTGGCTGAAGGACTGGTGTTTACACCTTTTTCAGAAGATCTTTGGATTGGGTTCTGGATGCTCCCCAGTGGAGTGTTCTGTGACTACTTATTGATGTGAGCTGTGCACCAGGAAAAGTCAGGATTTTGATAGAACAAGAAGCTGGAAGTTGGCTAAGGCTCCCATGATTCTCACCACTCTCTACTGCTCAGAGCATGGAAAATGCTGATGTCCACAATGCTGAAGTGTGCTCAGGAGCTCAGAGTTGGTCTAGAATAACATGATTTGAAAGCTATCAGAGCACGGGCACTCTGTGACCAGAGGATGTGTTTTCTTGAGTCAACTAAAAATTGCAGCTTTCCTGTGGTGGGCGCGTGCCCGCAGGAGTGCGTCGGCGTCCAAACAACTTGTGAGGCGTCGATTCGCTTTCACTGGAGTGGGTGATGGCAACACAGAAAAACAATCCTCCTCCAGATCTGCTGATCCATCATCATTATCCCCATTGTGCTGTGTCAAGTGCAGAGCCCAATGGTGAGGATCCCTGTTGAAAATTCTTTCAGTGGTTGGATGAAGCAGGAAATGCCGTTTTTCTTTGATTTATGTTGGGAATTGTTGCAGAGCCACCCTGTGAAATTTTGTGCTGCTGGCAAGCTGCTGCACCAGCCAGTCCAATGAGAACAATGAAAATGAAAAATCTGAGCCAATGTGTACTGGTGAGTCCCATGAGAACCATCATTGTGAAGAATATGAGCTGGGACTAACCCTTAGACAAGGAGCCTTTTCCCCAGATGGCCAAAAGTGGTCCTGCTGAGGCAAATGCCAACCAACTCAGAAGCACCATGAGCAGCTCTTGCTGAAGGAAGAAAGGGCAGCACATCACAACCTGAATTGGTTTCAGCACCTGGTGCTGTCTTATTGCACCCTGAAGAAAGCCAGAAGTCACCTCAAAGCATGACCCTGAAGGAAGGAAGCCCAAAAGATGTATCACCTAAAAAATGTGGTGCTGAGCATTTTTCTGCCCCAGCCTTGTCAGCTTTCTGCAGCTCTGGATTGTGAGGCTCTAGAAAAGAGGCCACTGAATGAGTTTCATAACTCACCATTGAAAGCATCATGGTCCAGCCAGATCAAACACACTCATTTTAGGTGATTTCAGTGACACAAAGAATTTTTTGAAAAGCCCAGTGGGTTTTCTTTGTATTGTTCTTTTTCGCTTAAACCAAGGAATTACAATGAAAAGTACTTTTACCATTTTTGTGTAATATTTTTGGGCATTTCATTCATACTTATCAGAATTGTAACGTGGGACTTTGGCCTCCTGTTTGCTCTTAGCTTCAAGCAGGCCTTGCCTCCCCCACCTCCTTCCCCTGAACTTGTGTGAGTAACTTTGTGCCATGATTTGTAAGGCCAGAGTACATCCAAGGAGCAGAAAATTCAGGGTAAATTAATCTGTGCTCCAACACCTTTTCTGTTCTCTATTTTTGTTATATTTAGACATGTTCTATTTTTGTAGAAACAAGGTGAGAAGGATTGTAACAGGTGTGTTCTGCACTCCTTTCAATGGAGCTTTGTTCTTTCTGAGCTAACCCAGCAGTGTGCCATTTCCATTCTCCACATACATTTTCAGATATATTGCTGGCAGATTATGCCACTTGTATTTATATCTTCAGTTGAAAAAATGCATTAATTGTGTTAATATTCATATTGGAGCATCTTATCTATCTAGAATGGAAAATACTGCCATAGACATTTATGCATTTCTGTTCTAGCATATGAACCAATTCTCCTTTTGAAAGTTACACTGAATATTCGCTCATTTTCCTATCCTTTCCCCACTTCTTTGGGTCCTACCTGTTTTGGCTGGTTTTGTAAAAAATTAAGCATTTTACTAATATATAGCTGAACTAAAGGGTCTTAATAGTTTTGTACTGCCTGAAATTCCCACTGTCACTCTGTCAGTTCACTCCATCTCTTCCTGATGATTTACCTGCTCTTATGAGGGTTACAGTGATGTTTCTGCAATAAAGACTGTGTTGGGTGTCTCAGGATGAAGTGGAGGGTACATGAACAAGGTGGTAGATCCCTGCTTTTAAAGCAAAGATTAATCCTTCAAGAGGATAAATAAAGAATTTGGTCATTGTGGATGGGAAGGTGACATTCCTCCATATGTTCTGCTCTCTTTTGCAGGCAGTTACTCGGTCCTTGCACTGACTTCAGCTGTGCCAGGGTAGGTTTAGGTTGGATATTAGGAAGAATTAGGACGAATTTCTTCCCAGAAAGGGAGATCAGATATTGTAACGGGCTGCCCAGGGAGATGGTGGAGTCACCGAGCCTGGAAGTGTTTAAGTAAAGACTGTCGTGGCACTCAGCGCTCTGGTCTGTTTGACAACGTGGTGTTCGGTCACTGGTTGGCCTCGATGATCTCAGAGGTGCTTTCCAACCCAAAGGGTTCTGTGATTCTGTGAAAACAACCGTGGAAAAGCCCGTGTCTGCCTCCGCCGGCCTCGGGCGATC
>VWZU01014496.1:631688-646539 GCA_013397095.1 Sterrhoptilus dennistouni | reverse complement strand
AGCCGCCTGCCCGCCTCTCTCGTGTACCTGAATTTATTTATTCCTCTTAGTCCTTCTGCTCCCCTCCTAAAGCTGCTTTCTCCCCTTCCTGTGCCTTGCAAGTTTCCTCATTTTATAGTGCACACTGTTGTCCTGAATTCACCTGCTTTGGGCTTTTCTCCTATATGAGCTTGCCAGCATGAAATCTTCATCACTCGGGGCTTGTGTCTGGAAGTACCAATGTTCAGCCCATCCTCTTGGGATGGGGAACACACCTGGATGTTGCATGATCACATAAGCAACCTCAAAAGTTCCAGCTAAGCTCTGACCTATCTTTTCTGCAGGTTTGCAAAATACTACAAGAATAGCGATGGCACAGAATCACGGACGCTTGTCAAAGCTTATGGCATCCGCTTTGATATCATGGTGTTTGGAAAGGTAGGGTGACAGTTCCTGGAGGTTTTTTAGTGTGAGCTTTCTGAGATGCTGAGAAGCATGCTCAGGCTTGTGACTGTCTTCTAGGCAGGAAAATTTGATGTAATTCCTACCATGATTAATATCGGCTCTGGCTTAGCGCTGTTTGGTGTGGTAAGTGACACTGTCTACACTTGGACTCAATTCTGGATTAGTGCCTCAGTTCTGAGGATCGTTGTCTTAAACTCTTTCAATCTCTACTAGGCAACAGTGCTGTGTGACATTGTTGTTCTGAATTGCATGAAGAAGAAATACTACTATCGGGAGAAGAAATACAAATGTGTGGAGGATGATGAACTGGTAAGCATCAACGAAGGCAGGGTAAAGGCAGAATTGCTTCCTCCTCAGACTCCACAGAGATTCTGAAACAGGATGTAGAAAGTCCACATCAAATGGGGATTTTGAACCACAGTGCTAGGGAAACTTTGTCTTCATCAGAGAAGCTAATTTTTACCTCAAAGCTGTTGCAGAGAAGAGCACTAGAAACAAATATTGTCATGTTTCCTGGGCAACCACTCTTGGAGAGGAAAACATATGTTCAAGAACTTGTCATGCTCCTACTGCACCTCCTTTTTGGATTGCAGTCATTGGCATTTGCCTTCTAAGAGCTGTAGGGAACAGCCCTGTTCCCATCAAATCCTTCCTTCTTGGCTTTTGGGGTTCCTGCGGTTGTGAAAAAACCCATTCAATGAGTTGGTATTTTCTGAGATCAGGGTGCTGACAGCCACAGTTACAGCTGTGACCCCTCCGGGGTTTAAGTAATCTGTTTGGTCAGTAAGATATAGCTGGTTACTTGACTGGGGACAGAGCTCAGCTCTACAGCTCTGTGCTTGGTGGGAAGTGTGGCTGCAGAGGGCAGATTTCTCAATCAAAACACCTTATGCGACTGGAAAAGTAAAGTCTGAGTAGCAGGAAGTAGCTTGTCTGTGAAAAGGATTTTATGTGATTGGAAGGGGGAGAAAGAAGAGTTTCTGGCAGAGAACTGTAATCTCTGATCCTTGCAGGTAGTTGGTGAGACATATGGAACAAACTCCTGAGCTCCTGGTGTTGCAGGACCAACTGATGCTCTAAACCACTGCTGGGAACATTTCTTGACCCTGCCATGAGACTACTCCCTCTTTGCTGGAAGGAAGTGGGGAACCAAACTGAGAAAGGGACCACAGTCACTACTCTTCACTACTTGGGAGCCAGTCCCAGGGAGAAGTGGGTCTGCTCCTTGTCTGCTGTCTTTCCAGGTTATTTGCACTTAGCACAGAGGGAAAATTGTGCTTTATGCCAGACATTTGCACTGGCTGAGCCTTGGACAGGGACAGTTCTGGCATCATCATTTTGCCAGTCCTCCTGTCCCTGAGCTCACTGATAGCAGAGGGCACAGGACAATAGGCACAGATTTTTCCTGTGGCCTCTGCCAGGAGGTGCCTGACCTTGGGACAGCAGCTCCTTGCTGTTGTCATTTTTCTTTCCCTGAAGGATTGTGAAGATTAGCTGAGTCTGTACCTACTATTTAATTGGGTCTCCAAGCTCTGGTGGCCACAGACCAAGATAAAGCAGAGTCTGGCTCCATTCTTCTATGATAAATGGCTTACTGGTTACAGAACTTTTTTTCAGTTTTGTCTAATTTTTATGCTATTACTTTAAAATTTACTTTAATAAAATACTACCTTCCCTCAGCCCTCTTGAAGTTCTGCAAGATGGGTTTTGACTGTTCATTTCTCCCCACATACCAAGTGTTAGTAGAGGGCTATTAAAGCCAGGGCTCTGTGGGCTTTGCCTCTTGATTCTCAGCAGAAGTGCTGCTGCAACTACAGCTGCTTTGCCTTGGCTCTCCTGACACCTTGTCCATGTTTGTTGTCTTAAACCCTCTCCAAGGAACAAGACTTGTAAGTCAGAGGCCAAGATCTTAGGGTCTTTATCTGAATGCTGGTACCAGCTGCTTGGAAGAACAGATCTGTTATTCCTTGGCACACCTCCCGTGCTTTTCACCACCACACCAACCCTGTGCCTGGGCTGCTGCATTTAATGGGTTTACACAACTTGATTGAAGTGGATTTGTTGGCTTTTATATTCATGGCCTCAAGCACCTCTTGTGATCACATTGACTCACAAAGTCCAGGGCTTCCCTTTCTCTGAACCATTTCTGGTGTTACCGAGCCCTGGGATCTGTTCCATACCTCCAGCATCCTGGCTGCCTTTCTCCAGCAGCACAGTGGGTAAACCACAGCATTATCATTTTGTTCTTTATGTGCCTGCTGCACTTAGTTGAGCACTAAGTTGTGTCCCAGCTCAAAGAGTGCTTTTCCAAGAATGAGTTCTCCAGTCTCTGCATGTGAACACTCAGTTTGGATTATACAGTGGCTCGAGCTGCTGCGGTCTCATCTTAGCCCAAGATCCCCAGTAATGGTAGAGCACCAGACTTCACTAACATAGGAGAGTGATTTCAGATTCCTCTTCCAACAACCAAACTCTCACAGCTTGATAAAGACCACACAAACAGAATAATGGTTCCACTTGATCAACTAACTCTGGGTTTGGTTGCATGTCATTTATTTCAACTTGTACAGTGAAGCTTGAACACCTGTGTGGAAAACACTTAGTAGTTGGTTTATTCTTTCTTCTTAGGTAATATAATTTAAAAGTGGTAAATACACAGTATTTAAACTTGATACACCTGATAAAGTTAAATGCATAATAAAGGGGTAGGAGTGAAACACAAGCCTTGGTCATTAAACAGTATAAAAATCAGGAATAGTTCAGGACCTTAGAAAAGAAACAGATCAATTGCCTGATAGGTAAGAGGGGACCACCATGGAAAACTACTCAGATAAGAGGCCTGGTTTCCCCTTAGCACTTTCCTATGTGCTTTCAGAGCCAAAATGGCTTAGTGCCCAGCAATAAGCCCCAGTCAGCACTGGGCTTGCTTGGAAGGAAGGGAGTTGGGGAAATCAAGCTATCGCCCAGTTCCAAGGCACAAGCAAAATGTTCACTTCACAATAAGGAGAAAGCCAGCATTACTACTAAGGAACAGCAGCTGGGGAACTGAGCAGGTTTATATACACAGTACAGCTTCTCTAACAGGTCATGCATTTAAAGAGATCTCCCTCACACGGCCACGCTTTATGCTTTCAACATGAGCTGACCAACCAGAAAAATCCACATTGTGTTTCTTTCCGAAATGTGCATTTGGCTGCAGCCCCACCAGAGCCTGCACTGAGGGACACTCGGTTTGGAGAGCACCTTGGGGAAGTGCTGAGTTTAGCATCCTTTAGAACCAAGCCCATGCAGGCAGTCATGACACTGATCAGTGGGAGTATCTGAGGCCCGGAGACTGGCTGGGCATTGAGGACCTGGTACAGCTGTTGAGAAGCTGCGTTACACCTGGCAGACCTGTTTGGTCAATGTAAACTGTCTCACCTGACAAATCACACCCAGAGATGGGCAGCACAGAGATCTCTACAACACACCTCTAGCAAACGCACCACACACATTACTACGCACTACCTACAAAGAATCGGATCCCCTAGCTTTTTACTTTTTGCTTTGGCAGATCAAGTCCATTTGCAGGGTTACAGAACCAGGCTGCCCATTCACACACATTTCCACAATGAAAAGTCCTGTGTAGGGGGAGCAGGCATTGCAGCAGTGCTGCCCCCAAGTTACCTGTTTGGTTTCCCCATAGCTGAAGCTGCAGGGCTTTGGCATAGCCTCGGACTAAAATGGGAGGAAAACAGTGCGTGTCTTATGGCTCCAAACTCCATAGTATTGCTCCTAAACCACCAACTGTCCTCACTGGCTTTGGAGAGAGGCCAGCAGCACAATGCTTCCAGAATAAATTGCAATTTAGGGGGAACATCGCTTCAAGTGATCAAAAGGTGTAAGGAACAGTTTGGGTAGGATCTGCACCCTTGCTAATGCTGTCCTGGCTTTAAAAAGAACCAGTCTTAACCAGGAATTACCAGGCCAGGTCTGACTGCAGCAGGGCCAAGGACCTTGGCACACTGCTGCTTGTGCTGCCCAGGATAAAAATAAAGGAAGACAAGGGAACAGTCACTTTCTAAAGGCAGGGCATCCATGGCCAGGGTTAACAGGCAGACATCTTACCATTAATCAAGACACTTGGCAGTCTCCTAGTGCCTTCTTCCTGAGGGCAAATAATTAGACCTTATCAGTCCCTCACAAGCTTGGGAGACTCAAATCCTCCTTCTCTGTCAGGTACATTAAATGCCTCATTCAAGGTCACACAACCACATCAGACTGAGAAAGGAAAAAAAATCAGACCTTTTCCCCCTAGTCCCACGCTCTAGGCACAAAACACCTGTACTTACCGTGACCCCTTTCCTCAGGCAAACCCTGGCTCCTCATTCTCCAGCTTTGTCTGAGCACAGAGAACTTGGGAAAGTGAGTCTGGACGCCAGAGTCTCTCCCACCACATGACAGATTATTATTTTGTACAAGCACCACAAATAATCAGAGTAATCTGACTGAAGGTGAAAGAGCTCTTCGTAAGAAACAATCCATTAACTAGATACACACAATTTACTAACAAGCCTCTGATCCACAGGCATTCACAAATTACTGGTAACAAACTTGCAAAAAATACATAGCATTGGCCCCAGAATCCAGATTAAGAGTTTGGAAAACAAACTTTTCTTTGAAAATCACTAGCTAATCATTAAGATCTTAAATTCTAAGCAAGCCCTAAGTCTATACTTTAAAAACAGCATAAGTTGTATTATTTTTAATTGTAGTAAACCATGTAATGTACATGGAAGTGAAGGATTTTACCCTGAATTTTATATTTTATAGTATATCTACCTAGATCAAGTAAAAGATTTAGAAACAAACTGTTAGTGCTTCTTCTGTTATTTAAAACATTCTAAACACCACCTTTCACTCATACATCTGCAGCAAAAATAGTTCAAACTGAACTTAAGCCCTTAAATACCTTTTCCTTTCATACACTGAATACCTAACTTACCAAGTCCTGGTCACACCAAGGCCTCTGGAAAGGGCATTAATTACCTGAGGAGGTAATTAACCTCACTTTCTGAACATCCTGAAGGTGCTGTTTCATACAACTTGGCTCACAAATGTAGGCATTCTTTAAAAAAGCTGAAAAGGTGGGTTTTTGCTTTGTTCCCATGCAGTTAAAAAGGTATCAATTAAAAACAAACCAGAACGACAAGAAATAGATGGAACAACATTCCTGGTAGGTCGTGAACTCTCAAAGTGCACACGTGTGGTTGGTTTTACCGCTGTGTGATCCCACTTGGCAAAAAGCTTCACCCTTCTGCACGTGCCCACGGCCACGCCATGGGCATCGTGCCCCAGGGACACTGGCATCAGTCCCTGCAAGTTATTTGGCATTAAAACCAGCTAAAAAGCAGTTCCAAATGCATTTTCCTTTGGCTGCTGTGGGTTTTGTTTTGCAAAGCCCCATCGCTGCTCACCAGCACCGCTCACCTCTCCGCCAGCGCCTCTCCCACCAGAAGTCTGCAGTCCCAAGTGATCGGAGATGTTCCATGTTTATGGCAAATAATGGGATGTCTGGTAACACATGATAACATGCTGCTATGTGAGCTCTACATCCAGCATTGTACTGAGATAGCGCCATGTCATGCTGTGTTTGCTCTGGGCTCTGGTCACCTCGTCCCCAGTGCACACTTGGTGACGTGCCCTGGATTGAGCTGCTCAACAGAACCGCAAAGTCCACGTTCAGGAAAGAAGTTCCTCCTCTCCCATGTTGGGCAAGTCGTTGCATTTCAGGTTGTCTTCGCTGCCTTGTTTCCTGTTTCCAAAGGAAATAAAACAGCTGCTGAGCAACTCAGAAAAAGGCAAAGCGGGCAACGAGCCACCAGTTTCTGCCCCTTCCCTGCCATGGGATCTTTGGGACTCTGAGCATGTGTCATCTCTCCCCACATTAACAGGCTGGCAGTGCCATAAAAAGATGTTTTTCATCCCATCAGAACAGCAGGATATTCCTGTCACAAAAATCCCATTAAGCAGTTACAGGTCAGACAGACAGGGTGTGAATGTTGCAGTCATGGACCCCCTGAAACTTTCAAAGCCCAACTATTTAAGAGCATCAGAAGAAGCTGCAAATGTCTTTTGGGGCTGAAGTGAGGTGATGGCACTTACGGCAGCAGGTTCCCAGAGGAAGACAATGATCGCTCCTCCCTCTTGCTCCCCTCAAACGGGTTCCCAAAGGATCTCTTCCGGATCATCGTTTTAACCAAGATCTGCAAAACCAGAATGCAGTTCATCAGGGGTGCTTTTCCTTCATTCAAGAGCAACAGGAACATCCAACCTGCATGCCCAAGTAATTAAAAAAGCTAGTGAAAACAAGCCAAAGTTCTCTATTAATAGAAAACAGAAGGAAGCATCTTTGCAAGTCTCCAGCTTCTTAATACAGAGGCTGAATTCTCATCTGAAATCCTTGCAAGTGAGAGCCACATTAGGTGTAAGAGGCTGGAAAGGAGAGCAAAAATTAGTCTGGGAGGTTTCTTTACTCCCCAGAAGTAGCTTTTACTGATTACTGCATCCAGTACCTGAAATTCCCTATCCTCCATGATTACCTGGCAAACTAATTCACTGGAAAGAGAGAGGGGAAGGAACTGGCACAATTTTACCTTAATGTTCATCTGAAACCAAACTGAAAAGCTGGCCATTTGTCCAGCTTTGTCTGCAAAACACAAAGTTACCAGTCAGAAACTGGTGGGAACAGAGATGTGTCAGGATTTTTCTGTGGCATCCCCCAGCTTTCTTTGCTGGTGGGAGCAGACAACAAGGTGAGCAGCACTGGACCCTGCCTCGGCAGGTGCATCTCTGAGAGCCCCTGGCTTCATTTGATGTTGCTTCTCATCCCTCTGTGCCTCGTGTATCTGCTCACCAGGGCACACAGTGAGCCATTCTGTGTCTGAAGGCTGAGGGTGTTTGAAGAGTCAAAGCCTCGTGAGTGAATCTCACACTGGAGCGTCAACGCCTGCACTTGGCTGCACAAAGATCAGGCACCAGAGGGTAATTTTGAAGATCAAATGCAAATGTGAAAATACCACATCTGCCTGAAGGCAGTGTTTTGTTTAAGAGTCAAAGAGGTGCAGTAAAATCTGATTTGCCTTGAGCTGTGCTGAACACACCTGGCTTTCAACAGGGCTGGGAGCACTGAGCCCACTGATCAAGTCCCCTCTGAACAGGAAAAAGGGGGTAAACGCCTCATCAATGGTGATCTCTTTAGAGCAAAATCTGCTTTTTCAGCCTGGGCAGCACAAGGTGCATTTGCATATTCACATGTCTGCCGTCAGTGAGATCTCTGCAGGGTACCCAAAATGGAGAGAGCTCCAGAAATGAGGCCAGAAGTGGGCACAGCTATGAGATGGAGAAGGGCCTTCAAAGGTAAACCTGTTCTTCAAAAAAAATCACAGCCTGGGTGCCTACAGGTAGATAATACCATGCCAGGGAACTGTGAATGGTCACTCTCTGTTTCTCCTAACACAAGGGCTGGCGGCACCCAAAGAAATCATTAGATTCAAAACCACAAAGGCTTTCACTTTCCACACAGGACACGGTTACAATGTGGTTCTCACCACCACAGTGGGTTGCAGAGAATAAAAATATGAGCTTGAAAAGAGATGAGATGAAGTCACCAAGAATAGCTCCAGGCGGGGGCTGATGCACGTCGTGGCCCAGATAAAATCTCCATCCTGGGAAGCTCCCACAGCCCCTACAGCTGGACAGGCAGAACAGGGCATGAGCTCCCTGTGCCTGGCCAAAACACCTGCTCCTGGCCATGGGCAGGTTCTGGACCAGATGCTTTTTTTCCCTGAGCAAAAACACACTTAGGCAGCCAGCTCAAGTGTGAAGACCAGCAACTCACTGAACAGTTACCTTTGGAACTGCTCTAAAATACTGCTTTGGATTGTGGGATACGGCAATGTCCAGGGAGCTGCTGAGACCCTGACACACTCAAGTGTCTTGCAGCACTTGTTTCCATAGAAGGTCTTAAATCCTGCCCAGTGCTTTTGCCCTTCAGCAGAACACCAGCTGCTCAGGGCCAGGCAGGCAGCATGGACCCCACTGTGCATTCATAGCCCATCAACTCCTTTGTACTCACCACGGTGGCCAGGCTGGGGATGTGCTTGACTGAATTCTCCACTTCCTCCTCCGTCACCTCGACGAGGGTGCAGTTCTCATCCTCTGTGGGCAGCAGCTCCGCTCCGTTCTTGGTGACCCAAGGGTGCAACTTCAATGAATAACACAGCCTGTCAGGAATGATTTCCTCTTTTTCATAACTCAAACTACACAAGCCTGGCAAACGCATCTCCTTGTCCAAGCTAAGGCCCCTACGTGCTCCTGAAACGCCAGGGAGCAGGGCAGGGATGTGCCATGTCACTGGTGAGCCAGCTCACCCCAGCACTGCCAGGAACTGCACAGCCCCCAGCAGAACGTGCTGTGGTGTGGCTCATCCAGAGCCAGCGCTGGCCCCAGCTACACAACCAAGCCATAACCTTGGTGACCTACAGCACTGGGCATCTCTGGGCTTTAGGGAAGGAGACCTGTCTTTACTCTCATCTTATGGATGAGACAGCAGCAGGAGGCAGGAGAAATTTATTCCAGTCCACAGATATGAGCAGCAGTGATGGGGAGACCCACTGAGCCCTTGTCCTGGACCTGGTTTATGACTGAAGGCAGAACCCCTGTTTGTCCTTGCCCACACACCTGGTGACTTGGCCAGCTGCAGGAGGAGCACAAAACGGTTCCGCAATTCCCCCGCAATCCTTTCCCCCTACCTTGGTCTCCATTCTCTCAGCTTCTCGCCCCTTCCAGGCTCCCGCAGGGGCGAAGGACCAGAAATCTCCTGCGAAAGGCTGTTGCACAGTACTTTCCTGGTAGCAGAGGAAATACTGTACTCAGGGGATTTCCTTTTGCCTGCGACTTCTATAGGCACCAAAGGTCCCAAAGCTGAGCAGGTCCCGGAGCAAGGGAAGGAGCTGGGACTTACCTGCCCAGGGGCCCTGGGCACGGGGGGAGGACCTAGCCTGGCGCGATCAAACTGACTCCCAAAAAAAGTCGAACAAGAACCCAACAGAAGTGAAGCCACAGCCAGCACCAGGAAGCTGGGTCAGTACCTTGATTTCTGGGACCGAAATCCTAGATTCGGGATTTTTATCCAACATCCGAGTAATCAAATCCTTCAAGAAGTCTGTAACTTCTGGCCTGTGGAAGGAAGAAAGGAGAGATGAGATGGCAAAAGGGATGGATGCTGCCTCTGCTCTTCACCTCAGTGTCAGCTACTATAGGCCTTCTGGGCAAAGGGAAGCAGCTCTGGGTTCTTGTACTCCCCCTCCTCTCCAAACCCCCAGAAAAAGCAAAATATTCCCTTTTGAGGCAATGTGAAGTGTGATCCCACATGTACAGGGCAGGGAGAGGCCAACTCAAAGCCTGAGTTTTGCAAAACCACAGAAGAACAGGGCCCTACCCAGGGAGTGATTGAGAAACAACTCAAATGAACTGTAAAATAAGGATTGATGGGTTGGTTTTGGTTTTGAGTACTTACTGGTCTGGGAACTCCAACGTTTGGGTCTTGATTTTATTGTGTAAACTCAAGATCCTTTCATCCATAAAAGGGCACTACCACAAAGAAAAAGAGCAATGAGGAAAGCAACAACCTCTGCTAAAGAGGCAGCAGTGGGGCAGCCAGAGGAGCATCAGACTCTCATAGGGTATGATGGAAAGCAAGGATATAGTTACAGGGAAATTCCAGAAGATTTCCAATTATATCAATGTTTATTTTTAAATACAATGAAAAAAACCATTTAACCAAAAATTACCAATTACTACAAGAGCTCCTTTCCTAAAAAATCTTCTCAAGCACAGAATTTTTTCCACTGGAGAAGAAAAGAAACACAACCCTTTTGGCTGCACCCATCCCAGGGACAGGCAAAGGTTTCCCATTTCCATCCACACATCCTTATCTCCACTCAGTTCCAGCATGGACACAAGGTGCCAGTCTCTCTGTTTACCTGGAACATGAGAGGCACAAACCAACCCCCAAACACCAACAGCACTGAAAAATCCATCTCATTACCTGCCCAAACACGAAGCAGTACAGTGTGATCCCCATGGCCCAGACATCCAAAGCCTGCAGAGTGAAGAAAGCATAGTTAAATCTACAAGATTTCTGTGTGTGCAAAGTTTAGTCCAAGACCATTAAAATTGCTGTTAAATACCTTTCCAGAGAAGATTTTCCTGGTTTCTGAGAGGGTCTCTGGGGCCATGAAGGCAGGAGTGCCCACTGTGTTGGTTAAGAGGGCATCAGCTCCCTTGAACTCATTGCTCACTCCGAAGTCGGCGATCTTGACGTGCCCATCTTCCCCCACAAGGAGGTTGGAAGGTTTAATATCCCGATGGATTATCTTCTGATAGTGCACTGCAGCCAGAGGGACAATGAGTGTTTCAGCAGCAACACTGGTTTGCAGCAAAGGAGCCGTGAGGGCTCCCTGTGGCTCTTTCTGCTAACACCATGAGCAGCCCCAGCTTTAAAAACCCCTGTGCAGCATGAGCCACCAGAAATGGCACTGCACACCAGCAGAAAAGCCAGACCCAGATATTGAGAAAAAAACCCCAAAAATAAGAAATCCCATCATTTTTGCAGAGACTTACAGTATTCAATGCCCTTGATCAGATCCTGGAAGTAGAACCGAGCCTGGTCCTCACTGAGAGGTTTCAAGGTTGGGATTTCCATCACAGGACTGCAAAGAAAACAGAGAACAGAGTTCATTCCCCACCTGGATGTACTGAAACAGGGCCTGAAGGCTTTGTCACAACCTCAAACACAGGCACCTACAGGGTGTACTCAGCTGTAACCAGGCTGGGGAGATACTTTTCAAACCTCAAGCCCCACCATAAACCTCCTCATCACTTCTGCACCCCCTTCCGACCTTGCATGGCCAAGCTCTGCCACCCATAAACCCATCTCATGTTCAAGTCTTAGTAGGATTAAATCTGGATTTCAGTACTCACCCCTGCTTCACCAGTTCAAACACTGCAACACAAAAGAGAAGGTGATTACAGATCACTTACAGGGTATGGCTCCTGCAAGCACAGCCTCAGCACAAAAGCAATTATTTTAATGACAAAAATTCTAAAAATAATATGTTCTTTTTAGAAAGGAGATGCTGTCTTATGCAAGGCACGTGGCATTTGGGTTGCTCCCATTTTCAGTTAAGGGGATGCTGCCAACTATCTTCTCAGTGCTGCAGCTTCAGCATCATGAAGTTCCCTCCATGGCACACAAAACCCCTCAGTTTGCCACCAAAAAGGATGAGCCCACACCCTGGGCAAACCTCAGTGCTTGGCCATGAAGGCATCCCATGCTTCTCCACTAGTACAGGCTGAACATAAATGATGGGAAAAAAATGCCTTCTCCAAGAGTTTTATATTTACATCAAGCAAGCAACTGCAGTCCGCCAGGCAGGTTGGGATATGGCTCCTTTGTACCTTGGAAAATCAATTCATGCTTTTTTCCCAAAGTCAAAGAAGTAAAACTACTTTTTATCAGCCTGGCTTCAACGCTGAGAACACCAAACACTGGTGCCTCTCATGGCAAAGCATGCCCTGGTGTCGAATTAAGGTCAATAAAGTGCTATAAAGCACTCTTGTCTCTGTTCACAACCCAGACTACTTCTCATTTGCTCCTCCAGCACATCCAGGCTACACCCAGTGAAAGAGAGACCCAGCTCTTCACATAGAGCTGTTCCAAAACACAGTGGGAACCTTTTGCCCCATCCCTGTGACACCCCAGAATAGTGGACAGTTACCCATGTACAGGTGATCCTCACTGGGGTCATCCAGGACCTGGCAAAAGAAGCAAAAAGCCAATTAGACAGTGTCAAGAAAACCTTGCAAATTAAGCATCGTGATATTTTATTTAGCAGCCATGTCAGTTCTACACCATCTGCACCATCAGCACGGTCTGCTCATCTCTGAGCTTCTACCCACAGGAGTAGGGAAAAAAGAGGACAGATACGTAGCTGTACTTCAAGGAAGCAAATATTTAAAACACACAGGAAGCATCATCTGACTCATGAGCCAAATAAACTCCAGCCTGCACATCCTTAATTCTTGAGTTTTGGACTGTTTCACACAGGCAGTGGGTGGAGGGCAAGGCAGCTGCACTGTTGAACTCACAAAACACCAGCTTTTCCCCAAAACCTGTCTCAGCACTTGTTTCCACCACAGAAGAAACATTTTTCTGCATTTCCCTTTCTGAGCAGGGAAGAAAAAAATATTCTGGGAGGTGAGAATAAAAAACCTTCTAAACCAAGGAAAACACAATTCTCCCAAAGGCAGGACCTGCCTTTGCCCCCTTCTGGGGTGACTCCCCTTCACCCAGCCCACCCCTGCAGCATTCAGGCTCTGTCACGCTCAAGGATGAGTTTTGGAAAGAGGCCAGCACTTACCTCCACCAGCTTCACCACATTGGGGTGGTCCAGCTTCTTCAGGATGGCAATCTCCTGGTAGACCTGTTCGATGGGCCCCCTGGGCTGCAGGCAGCCCTCGGAAGCAGCTTTGGCCCCACGGGGCGGAGGGCGGCCTGTGGGAAAGGGGAAGGTGTGTCCAGTTGGGAACAATCCCCCAGGATCCCCAAAATAGCCCCCACCCAAAAGGCTTTCTGCTACTTACGGGGGAAGCCCGCCTGTCTCATCAGCTTCTTTTTGGAGAGAACCTTCATTGCCTGCAAGAGGGGAACAAATGTGGAATTTGGGGCAAATCAAGGATAAAATGTGGCTGGTGGGATGGGGCAGGGAGTCAGCAGAGGGGGATTCATCCCCCTCCCACCTGCCCTGCTGTGGGCTCTGGGGCTGTGTGCTACTCACATAGTAGGTGTTATCATCCTCATTGTAGGCCAGCTTCACCACCCCATAGGAGCCCTGGAGAGGGGAAGAGCCATGGGACACAAGTTAGGGACAATCCAGAAAACCCACATCACCAAACAGGGCTCTGTGCTCCTCCGCAAACCCACCCCATAGGGATCACAGAGCTGGTGGGCGATGCCACCACGAGCAGGGGGGTGTGTGGTCTGACATCAAACTGACAGCAAAGAAAAGCTTCAAATGCCCCACGGAGTGGGAGGGAGGGGGAAGGGGGGAAATTAGTAATAATTTTAAAAATACACATTTCAACTGGCACCATTCAGAACAGAACAGTGAGCAACAAAGAGCTGCTGTGGTGAGTGGCTGGACTTGCTCCCATTCTGGAGCATTCCCAAGACTGGAAAGTGAAAGCAAGCCTGACACCCTCCCAACCCAAAACCCCTCATCCCACCCCAAACCCAATATTCACCTTCCCGATCTCATCCTTCAGTTTGTACTGGTTGAGCTGCACACAGTCCTGCAGGGAGAGAGCAGGGAAATTTGGCATGAGCCACAAAACTGCTCAGGTTTGCTCTTCTCCTTTTAAATCGCCAGCAAAACTTTCTCTGCAAACTCACACCCTGTCCTGCTCTGCCCAAGCACCAGCCAAAGCTGGGCAGCTTTGATTCATGAGCCACAAAAGCCACCCACCAAGCCACACGTTGGTGTGTTTATAGATGGCTAATTGCAGACATTAACGGCTGGGCAGGCGATCCTGTCCTGTCCACTCATGTGTAACGAGAGTGATGGACCAGGAGAGCCCTGAGGGGTTTAATGCTGGTGACCTGGCGCCAAGTAATTTTATTTCTTCTGGGCAAAGCAGCCACTTGCTGCCTGTTTTCTGTCAGGCTGGGGGCAGGCATGTCTGTTTTCTCATTAGATCTCAGTGGCAAAAAGAACTTCTCTTTTTTTTGTTTTTAAGGTGTAAAGAAAGAAATTTGCGCTACACTCCTGGCTCCCATTGAACACAGCTGTGAGAGCTGGTGGCATGAGCAAAAGGCATGAAAAACGGTGAGTTGGGGTCTCACCTGCCCGAGGGCTGTCCCCATAGCCCAGGATGTCCCAGTGCTCCCTACCACACACCTGCAGACATGCTGTGGGAGTTTATCCCAAAAAAAAACAAGCGGGGAAAAAATGCCACGGTGGGCAAATCCAGGCAGATAGGGGGCAGGAGAACCGCAGGAGGAGTGTTCATCCCCCTCACCCATAACGTTCATCCCCCTCACCCATAACGTTCATTCCCTTCACTTGTAAGGTTCATCCACCTCACCCATAACGTTCATCCACCTCACCCATAACATTCATCCCGCTCACCTGTAACGTTCATCCCCCTCACCTCTAAGGTTCATCCCCCTCACCTGCAATCCCGTGATGGACACACGGTTGGACTCCACCGTGGGCCGCCGTGGCAGCCGTGGGGAGGAGTGCGGGGACGTCACCGGGGAGTAGGGCAGGGAGGGGTAGATGAAGCGCTCGTTGGCGCCGTTGCC
>VWZU01014496.1:611516-626425 GCA_013397095.1 Sterrhoptilus dennistouni | reverse complement strand
GACCAACCCCGCGTCCCCCGGCGCCGCTCCCTCCCCTGGCCCCGGGCAAACCCCGGGCAAACCCCGGGCAAACCCCGGGCTCCCAGTCAGGTCGGCTGGGGGCAAACAGGGTCACCTGCGCCAGTTCCCCCGCACTGAGAGATCGCCCAAATCATCACCTGAAGGGGAGGTTTGGAAAACAGTCGTTTGGAAACGTCACAAAGGCCGCCACCGAACAGTCTCCACACAAATTGCAGTTTTGTAGCGCAGTGACAGAGCTCAGGGGCACGACCTTTAACACCGCGGCTGACATCAGCCTCGGTAAACATATCCCTTGCTTTATCCAGTATTTGGCGCTTGTTTTTATTTCCATTCAGCACCATTTCTGCACCAAGCTCACCCCCGGTTTTCTTTGCATGAAGCAACAGTTTCAGCCTTGAGCAGATGCAAATGCCACAGCTGGCCAAACTCTCTTCCTCATTTTGCTTCAAGGCTCGTTTGTGGGCACCACTTTGACACTGTAGAGTTCCCCAGAGCAGATCCAGGTCTCCATGACTGCTTTGTCGATAAATACTGATCAGTATTTCTGATCAGAATCCTGAATGCCACTCTAAAAATCATGTTTATGCACTTACCTTAACGCAGTAGGTGCCCCGAACATTTTAAGGATTGAAGTCCTCGATGTTGGTTAAAACACAGCAGAGAGGGAATGAGCAATGACCGGTTCCCCAAAGGTGGCTTCCCCTTTGCTGTTGGAAACATGGTTTTAAAATCAAGGCCCTGATGATCTGCCAACAGCCCCGATGCAGCACTAATTAATGGAATGTGTAAACGAACGCCGGACTATCCTTGTCTCAACCACACCTTAGTGCTTCTCTCTTCCTCCTTACCTGGCCAGGCTCCAGCAGAACCAGGATTAGGTCTGGTCTTGCTTTCTTGTTGCTGACAATGCCACAGATAAATTTACTGCTTCCACACGGGGTATCTCCTGGGGTTTAATGGTGTTCAGCTTTTATATATTCACCAGGTGACTGGCACCCACAAAAGGTTTACACTCAGAGGAGTGCAATCCCATCTGCCCTCAAATGCCACACTACAGCCAAAATGAAATTTTCTTCTAAAATGAGGATCTCATTGCTAGCAGCCAATGCCAGCACATCACATACTCGGTTATAGAATGGTTTGTGTCAGAAGGGACCTCAATGACCATCTCATGGGCAGGGACACCTTCCTCTATCCCTGGCTGCTCCAAGCCCCATCCAGCCTGGCCTTGGACACTTCCAGAGATGAGACAAGCACAGCTTCTCTGGGCACCTTGTGCCAGGATCTCCCTCTCCACCCTCACAGGGGAGAATTTCCCCCCGGCGTCCCATCTAACCCTGCCCTCTGCCAGTGAGAAGTCATTCCCCCCTTGTCCTGTCACTGCAGCCTTGTACAAAGTCCCTCTCCAGATTTCTTGGAGGCTCCTCCAGATATTTCAGTTGTGATTTCCACCTATTCACCCATAAAAGCAGAGCAGGTGAATGACACACAGTGCTGAGGGGGAGAGCACACACAATAAAAGCATTTCAGCTGAGCTGGGGCTGTTTTTTCCCACTCTTGTCATCCCCCCTCTGTGCAAGGACACATGAAACAACAGTGCCAGGACTTTGCACTGTTACACCTCTCTGACTGAACCCTGTATTTTCCCCTTCTGCCAGCACCATCTGTTTCTGCAGCGTAAACAGCAACTGCAGACAGGCTGTAAGCAAGGATGTGTTTTAAATGAGATCCCCCCTTCCATACCACTTAAAAAGAACACAGAGGAGCTTTGCCTACATTTCCCACTATTTTTTGTACCCCTGTGTTCATAAAGCCTGCACTGATTTGGGAAATGTCACTACTGAGAACAGAACACTTCTTCTTCGTGACTGCGCTACTCCCCTTAGTGTTTTTAACACAGTCAAGAGAGTCTTTTCTCTTTTTTCCCAACTAATTTCTTAATTTCAAGTACACAATAAAAGTGAAACGAGTGGAAAACGATGTTTGTGTTACAAAACACAAGTTTGTTCAAGAGCAGACCATGATTTATTGCCAATTATTCTGAAACACAGACGACTTAATACAATACAAAGATGTTTGTAAAAAAAACAAACAAAACCAAAACAGGAAAACAAATAAATCTCATCTTTAAATGCATCACTTGAAGGCATTGATTAAGGGGACACCATGTGCTGGCAGCTCCTGGTGCAGCTGACGGAACAACATGGCACATTTGTTCCTTTCCTGGGTCTTGCCGAGGGTGTGGAACAGCCGGGCTTGGAAGTAGAGAACGTCTCTGAGCTGCTCTTTGCAGTCCACTTTGGCAAAGTAAGTCTTGGCTTCATTTAGATTCAAGATAGCAGATTCCAAAGCTGTGGGGAAATGGGGGACAGTCATATTTAAGAAAATATCACAGTAACAACTCCAAGCAAGGCAGCTCAAGTCTAAGGAGGCCAATTATAAATTCCTCGGCTTTTCAAAACCATTTGTGTCTTAGCAACATGGCCTCTCAGCTAGATTCTATTATTCAGCCTTTGCTGCAAAATACGTGTGTGAAAGTATGCAGATAAACAGTGTGCCATTATAAACATCTGTGGAGAACTGATTCCAAATTAATTTTGTATCCAATAACCAGGTAGCACATTCTGGTGTAGCAGGACTCCAGTACAGACACTGGTTGGAATTCCTGAGCAGTTTCAGAGAGGATTAATTACTCTTCACATTACCTTCAATCTTCTTTTCTGGAGTGTAGGAAGCTGCAGAAGCCACCTGACATTTGGCCACCAAGAACATGGCACAGCCTTTGTCCAGGACAGCTCCGTGGGCCAAGACAGGTTCTATTGCCATGTGCAGGATATTCAGGGCTTGTTCAGGAATGCCAAGGATCAGCTGAAAGAGAAATACTTGCTGGTCTTGCACTGGAATCCACTGATATGAGCAGCTTCTTCAGGGAACACCAACACAAGCCATGTCTGTTTCTAATAACGTGATGTAATACACGCAATTTTTTTTTCAACTTTTCCCCCACAAATCCAAACTTGTGAGTAGAAATGAGCTGCTCTCTGAAATGACTGGGAAAGGCTTCTATTCTGAAATGACTGGGAAAGACTTCTCCACTCGATCAGTGCTGACAGCCATGCCTCTCAGAATAAACAATATAACTGAACTCATTACCAGCATTATTTTCAATATACAAGCCAACCCGCGCTACTAGAAAGCCAAAATACCATCATTTAAAAAAAAACTGAAGACATTAAGACAGGAGAAATTTATGCAGCTTAATTATATTCAATAACTATACATCTTAGTGATACACATTAACTTCCTCAAAAGCTTTTACATTCAGAGTTTGCTTCTTCAGAATCAATAATTTAATTCCAACAAGGTTGCGTTCTTAAATCTCACAGGAGTAAAAACAGCATCCAGATCCCCAGAATAAATGTTGCCCTGCAGCCCTGTGAAAACACAAATCAGACCTACCTGGGAGAAAGCCAAGTTCAGCACAGTTTCAGAGGCCAAGTACTGCAGGCTGTATTCCCGGGCGAGGGCCAGGGCCTGCAGCAGCACCGGCAGCGCGATGGTGTGACACGAGGACCTCCAGTATAGCTCTGCTGTGGACAGCAGCACCCTGAACAAACAGGGGCAAGCAGTTACAAACCTTTATTCTGAATGAAAAATGTCCACTTGTTTCCCAGGGAAATGTTCCATCCACAATGGTATGGGTTTTATTATGAATCATGCTGCTGCATATACAATAAATTTAAATTACACCCTTAAGAGGAGATGCCACGGACATACAAAAGATGAAGTAACACCGTAGCTCTCTCTCAAAACTACACACACACACATTTCCATTTCCTATTTATTTTAGATGCAGTGTTTCCTTCTTCCATGAACCTTCATGGAACTCTAAGTTTACCACCTTTTAGTTTACATATTAAAAACAACTAGGTTTAAATTACACAGTATTTTGAGGATTCCTCCATACTGTGATTAATAATTGAAATGACTGTAATCTCAGAATCACAGCAGGTAATCTGAAGACTAGTGAAGTCTGAACACAGACAAATTGAAATGGCTGACTCTAATCACTGCAAAGTGGCTTTAATACTCTGAAAATGAAACATTCTTACCTAATCACCATCTCAGTGTTCTTAATTTTCTGGCAGTGGATCAACAATTTCTGCAGAAGTTTGTGTGCCTCTGACATTTGATTTTGGGCTTTCAATACAATGGCTTTTCTGTCGTGGTAGAAAGAAAACATCATTGTATTTTTGTATAGAATTCTGCTCCTCAGAACACAGTAAAACAGGTCTTTATTCTGTGACCTGTGTTTCTTGTAACTGCAGACTGGCACTCTGACAAAGTGTACACACACTGCACACACAGACAGGAGGAAAAACAGATCTCCCTGGTGCCAACTGGACAACTCCCAGGCAGAAAGGATCAAACTCATAAAACAGCTTTAGATAGAAACCAGAGATTGCCAAAACCAAAGGCCAAACAGGCAGCAGAAGTGGGAGGACATGCAAGCTAGAAAGCGTAAGTAATTATCTGTGAGAAAAACAGGTATGAGGTAAAGCAGCTAAAATTGGCCTGAGCTAACAAAGATATGGATGGAGCAACAGGAAAATGGAGAACAGGGAAGTCAGGAGCAAAGGCACAGCAGCAGGGGATGGGTACAAACGCCCTGAACCAGAGACTGAGCAGAGTATTTAAAGATCAGGGAATTTATGATCAGTCCAATTCCAGAAGGACAAGCATCAGGTCCCACAGCTTGAATACTGCTCTTCCGGCTGACTGGCACTGGCTGCTTTGAGGTGTTTTGCCTCATTGAAAATCGACAGGAAATTCTTTGAACACTAAGTTGGTTTTCATACTCACCAAATACCAAGTTTTAACTGTAACTATTTTTAACACATCATTCTCATTTAGAAACAAGACCCCATTAAGGTGAGTGAAAAAAAAAACCTCACATTGTTCCATTTTGGAGATGTAGAAACCAGGCCACTGAGGAATTCGCTCAAGGCCTGAGCTCCATCCACAGCTATTTGACATAAAAATCTGCTTTGTGCTCAGGTTGGAGTAGAGCAGATTTTGAAGATGTTACCACAACAGATTCACAGCTAGAATAACACCAACTTCAACTATTCCAGCTCTTAAAATGTCCAGAGAAACAACTACAAATTATTATTGCAGGACATAGGGAATAGCCCTATAGGTTAGACAACATGACCTTAACTAGTTCTGGAAAGGGAAAAACATGTAAGCACATGTGACTGCCAGTGATAATTTTGCTAAATTTTTCATTATCTTCATGCAACACACCTGCAAGTGCATGAAGACCCAAGATTTCTTACCTGTATACACCTTCAATGCTATTAAGTGCTGTAATTCCTGCTACAAGAGAATCTGCTACATGGTATCTGCCATCGTTCATGGCCCGCTCAAACTGTATTTTCTGATCAAACAGCATCCAAAGCTAAACAAAGAACATCCAGAAACGACTTTTAGAAGATGTGGCTGCTCATTTTCTAATCCCAGGTTAGAATTTACTTTTTATTTTCCCCTGGGGGTATTTATGTCTAGACACACTAACTCCACTGTCCAATTATTTGAATTACTGTCCTCAACAGAAATGCTCAGGTCTGGATTAATGTTTCAATTTCAAAGTTCACCTACTTGACTTTTCACTTGAGTAAAAAGGCTCTTTTAAATCATTGCTAATGATTTGAGACTTGGAGATGAGTAGCCCTGTTCTGTAGTGAAAAGAGAAGGCTCACACTATATTTAATGGGACCTTGAACACTTCAATGTAAATACGATCTTATAGACTCCTGTGGCAATGTTTCCCAGAGTCACACAAAAATCAGGTTGTTAGCCTATTATCTCAGTTATTTCTGGATTGTAATATATCAAAATAAGCAGCACTAATTAAACAGAACTCTGTGGCTCCAAATCAATGCAGAGCATTTAATTACTCTATGTGCTCACAAAGCAGATGTATATCCCTCTGTTAATGAAATTTCTACTTGAACAGCTTCATCTTAGGAGGCTGTGGTGAGAGAAATGTCTTACCAGTCTGAAAAACAACACAGGCAGCTTTTCCATGCTTTTGTAAAAAAACCTGATGCTACACAGCTTCCCATGAGGACCAGGGAAATGAGAAAAAGTATAGCCCAAGGCATCCAGAGGAAAATTCAGGAGCAGTGGGATTTAGATCCTACTGTGTAATAGTTACATAACTTACAGGCTGAATGTTAAGTATTCTACCTGTGCATGCTGACTGTTGGGAGGGAATCTCTCCTTTAGGTGTTTCAGTATTTCAGAAGCAGCTGCAAAGTACCCCTGGAATGAAGGAAGACACTGATTAATGCACCAGGGCGGGCCCTGCTCCCCTCCCTTCCAGCCCAACCCTCAGGGCAGGGATTTGCCAAGCAAACACCCTGCATTGTCTGTTAAAGGCCAGAAAAAAACACAAGTCAAGTCTTGCAGCCTCTGTCAGTAACACCCACAGTCCTCTCAGCAAATGGCACTTTGTGCAAGTGGCCCTAAAGCTCTAAAGCCTCACCTGCTCTGCGTGCAGCTCTGCCAGGTGACACAACACCACGGCGAAGGACTCGGTGTTGTTCTGCTGAACGCCCACGTTCACAGCCTCCAGACTGTTCATGCTCAGCAAGGTCTGGGCTTGTTGAAGTGCCATGGTGCTTGTGCAAGAGAAAATATCTTTTAGTTTTCAAGCAGCAAAACAACCGCCATTTTTAATCTACGGTCTCGTTATGACAATAGTCTACATTGTCTGGTTAAGCCAAGGGCCTGGGGAGAAGGAAAACTTGTAAAACAACTGCTGTCCAAGGACTCTGGACTGTGCAGGCAACAGCAAGTACTACAGACTGGAAGCTGCACACAGCCAAAGCACAGAGATCCTGAAAGTGGGGGCACAGGAACAATTTATGATCTATTTGCCACTACTAAATGGAAACTCTATCTCTTCTTCAGTATGAGCTTTAAAGGAACTCAAGAGAATGGAAATAATTGCACTCAGCCTATACTGAATCAGTCTGATTGCTTTATTTTAGTGCACTGGAGAGACACAGTCACTTGTTACACCTATATAAATGCATTATGTGCTAACAAGTGCAGCAGCTAATCCAGGAGTTCCAAACAAAGCAAATACCTGCGGCCATATAATCTCCAAATGGCTGTTTTCTGTGCTATGCTGATGTCAATGAGCTCTGACAGGCTGTGCTTCCAATGCAACAGATCAGAATCTTTTAAGGCATCCATTAGTTTGTTGGCAGCCTTTCCTGCAAAAGCTCTTTGCTGAACCAAGGACTGTATTCCCAAGGAAGCAAGATACTGGGAAGAAGGAAAAAAAAACCACATAGCTACAGTGTTGGAAGACAACAGAGTACCCCAGGCTTGCAAATTACACTGGAGCAGAGTTCTAAACTACTAAAAAAGAATCCCAAAAAGACAGCACAGACAAAAGGAACACTGCTCCAGGCATTTCTTTAAATAATCACTTATGCACACCCACACATATGTGAATGTCATTTTGCTGGATGTGAAAGGTAATTTCCACTCCCCCACAGAAATCTTATGGAGGAGGACAGGACCAGTACCTGGATTTCTCCAGAACTGCTGTGAAAACAGAGCCTTTGCTTTCCTTCCTTCCCCACAAAGAGGCCATGTCTGCTCCTCTCTCCCAACAACAGCAGTTTAGTCCATTTTAGAACAATTCTTTTAACAAAGGAATTGCAGATTTGGGGAAGACAGAACTAAACATTAACAGACAACAGATCTATCCAGACATGGACTACCAAAGGGGAGGGCTGCTCTGCAAGATTTCACAGAGCTGTACAAGTAAAGGTGTTCAAAGCCCTGCCAGAGGCATCAGCCCTGAGCTTCAGGGAAGGTGGAGGCCTAAGAACCTCCCCTGAGCACCAGATTGTACCAAAATGGTGCCTGG
Source organism: Sterrhoptilus dennistouni (assembly GCA_013397095.1). NCBI lineage: Eukaryota > Metazoa > Chordata > Aves > Passeriformes > Zosteropidae > Sterrhoptilus > Sterrhoptilus dennistouni. Next base: position 618,453 of record VWZU01014496.1, on the reverse strand, counting down.
GCCAGCAGCCACAGAGAGTTTTCTGCCTAAAAATCAAACATGTTAGAAGGAAAACTAGTGAGCATTGCAATAATGCTCTGGCATTACAGCAACTGAACTCTGGCTTGTTAATATGAAGAATAAAAGTCATACAAACAGCTACATTTTGGAATGTTAAAACATGTTTTTTTAAATCCAGTCACATATTTTGAACAGACAAGCTGCAAAACTCCAAACTCTGATCACACACACACCCATCACCACATGGGTTTGTCCCAGGAAAAAGTAAAGGATTGATGAAATGGACTCACTGGCAATCCAAAATGTAAGGATTTGTTCACAGAGTGCTCCAGCAGAACACAGCTATCAAATATCTTCTGCTCCAGGATGTACAACCAACTCTAGCAAGGAAAAAGATCAAAATGTCATTGCAAATAACTGATGGTTGCAGCACTTTTAACTTGGCTTCTTGCTGTTACAGAATGCACAAAAACTCATTGGAAATACAAACCACTTGAGGATTGATTCTAAGGAAACTTCTACTAAATGCTGCACAGCAAAGCATATCAGAAGGGCAGCTGGGTTGGGATGTTGGTGTGGCACCAGCCAGTGCTGGAGGTTCAATAATGCACAAAAATACAGGAAACTGTGGAATGCAGCTCCTCAGGAGTTTGATACCATTGATGTAAATTCATTATAATGTTAATTACAGGAAAGAAAAATAGAGAGAAATCCAAGTCCTTCCCTCTCACTTTGCTTGCTCTAAAGGTGGCTGGTCACTGTGGGAATTTAACAGACAGCAAGGGAGAAGCTTCTGAAATACTTCTTTTTACAACATCCAAGACTCAACTTTGAGCTTATACTGAGATCTCTGGGCTAACAATTCCTGCTGAAGAAATTAACCCTGAGCTGCAACAAAACATCCCACAATCCTGCAGTTTGCTGCCCTGGGTGCCAGAAGTGATATCACCCCACTGCTGGGCAGTCAAATGCTCTGGGGGAGATGCTGCTGTGAGAGAAGTTCTGCAACAGTTCACTGAGCAAAAGGACTCAAGGCCCATTTGAAGAAAGCTCTTACCAGGCAGTGCTGCAGGCAGACATGGTCGTTGGACTCCTGGGCAATCCTGATGGCTTCCTGAAGTGCCAGCTCAGCCTGCTGGCTAGGGGCAGACACAGGGAGAACAATTAGTATTCCTACAGTGCTCAAGATACAGCATCCTGATCCAGAGGAATATTGATCTGAATTATGCATAATGCACTGAGATCTCTGATTTAACAGGCTGTGTTTTCCTCCCAGCACTCTGCAGTGCATTCTGGTTTTCAGGACAGTAAGTCTGACAGCATCTGCAAACTAAAATGCAACTGTAACCCCACATGGGCTTTCAAACCTTGTACAGGCCATGGTGCCAAGTTATTGTTTAATCAGGGGCAACATTTAGAATCTGCCTGTGTAGAAAATGTTGCTCTCAACTTTGCAGTGTCCTTCCCCTCTCCAGTCCTCTCACATCATGCCTCCAGGCAGCAATCAATAAATGCAAACCATAAATGAAGATGGGTAGGCCAGCTTTATCAACAAAATAAATCCCAACCCGTGTGGCATTCTAAATTTTAAAAGCTTAGATAACTTTTTATGTTTAATTTTTCTTTTGCCAGATCATCAGCTCTGTGCCGACTTGCGGAAAACCAACCACACTTTCCTGAAAATATGGATGAAAATAAGCATTCACACCCACTGATTCTTCTGAGGTCATGGAAATGCAATTGAACACTTAAAATACCCAGGACACAGACAAATGTCAACTCTTAGACCGCTCAGTTATTATGGAAACCAAATAAACACCAAAACAAAAACCAACCCAAACAAACCAAGATCTCGAGAAGATCCCAACCCAACCAGAGCTGCTGTCAAGTGAGAGACAGAGACCTCCTGACGGGATTTTCAGCAGGAGGGGGGAGTTCACTCTGTCAGCACTTTGAGATGCCCAGGGGTGAATTCCTTTCCTTACTAGTGGCCGAAGCGGCAGTGCAGGGCCGCCAGGTTGAGCGCGGCGTAGCGAAGGCTCCGCCCGTAACCCTCGTCCCCGTTGCTTTTGCTCTCTGCCCCCGTCAGGATCAGCCGGTCGAAGTAATGCAGAAGGCTGTGAGTGGAACTGAAAACGTCTTGCACCCTCAGGTTGTTTAAGTAGCTTAAATAATGCTGGGAAGGGAAATTAAATCAGCTTTAATTGTACAGATACTAAACCAAAGGTTTTGTTAATAAGTATTGGGTGGTTTTGTCCGAAACATTGTAACCGTGAAATACTGATCAGAAATTGCCATACTCTTACTACCTGGGCAGAATTTCTGGATGAAATTGGATAATTTCATGGCTGTCTGCTCTAACAGGACCTGCCAAATGGTGAAGAGTACAAGATCTGGCTGTCAGAATGATCCCAGAGAGTCTGAGATCTCCACAAAGGTGGAATCCCTGTATTTATGTGTGAAGTGAGTGTGGGAATGGAGGCAGCACTCCAACAGTATCTGCACTCAGAAAGATACTGAGAAACATCACTGCTTCCAAATGCTGTGCAGATAAAAAGGAGATGCTAAAATCATATATTTTCTTTTTAGCATGGAGACCTGAGCAGGATAATCCTTTATGTTGTAAAGTCCAGCCAGGAACTATGGCAGCCCTTTCAAGGATACCCTTCCAAACAAGGGAAGGAAAATCCTGTCTGCTCACCCCAGGGCTTCTGGGAGGAAGAGGCAGAAATCAAGGCAGGAAAGAGTTGAATTTACAGAATTTGCTCAAGAAAAAGCTGTTGAGGGACAAAGCAAGAGCTCACACCACAGGTCTGGAAATGCCCCTCAACATGAGTTGTCTGTGGCTTTCAGTATAAACTGGTATTAAGGACCAGAAGCAAAGTGAACAACAACCAGCAAAATTAACAGGTATTGATTGCACTTAATACTGATTTTTAAACTACAGGAGTATGAGGCCTCGAATTCCTTAGGAAAATGTGGGTAAAAGAAGTAAGTTTTAGATTTAGTTGAACAAGAATGCACTCAGTCTGAAATTAAGAGGATTATATCTGTACACAAAGGGGAAGTACTTTGCTTAATTAAGGTTTCTGTACCTTCAGGAGTTTTAGTCTGAATTACTAAACACTTACATGCAACTTGCTCACACTTTTATCATCGACTTCTGTTTCAATAGAGAATAAATTACTTCCAAATAATCCTATCCTAGAGATAAGAAATCCTTTTACAACCATTCTGGATGAAGGAAAATATACTTACTGCTTCAGCAAAGTCTGGATTAAATTTTAACAAGTTGTTCAATTCCTTTTGTAAAGATGCTGGAGCAAGAGCCTTTGTCTCATCATTCTTTAGTAAAGAAGCCTGGAATACAATTTGAACAGTACAAGTAAGAAATGTAACTCCATAAGGAGGGTTATAAAAAATATTGTGGTACAGGATTGTCAGGTTGTTATCTGCTTGGAGAGGACATTAAAGAAGATTTTGTAGCACCTCTACTACGACAGTGGCAGTTTGATTCTATGTTATGTTATAGTGTTCACTTTGAAAGATCAGAGAGACCAAGTCTAATAAAACCTTACTCAAAGCACTTAAAGAATCCTGGTTAAGTTTCTCTCTGAGGAACTAAAGCCAAACAATGCTCACTGGAATTACATGTGTCTTCTCACACACACAAAAAAAAAATCCTCAGGAAAACAGATAAATCCAGTTTGCTTTGGCAAACAGTTCAATTAACAAAAAAATTATAAAAATGTAGTAACTAAATTAGCATTACTGACTATTGAATTACTGACATTTGTGTCCATGTGCACTTCTGTTCCCTTTTTAATTTACCAGCTGGAATAACCAACAAAACTGCACATTTCACAGAAATGTGAGGCAAGCAGAGCAGAAGGACCTTCTGACAACCAAATATCAGCATATGGTGACATGTCTGGATAAAACACTCATAGCCCCAAGTGCTCATACTGAGCAAAAACATGCAGGATATCAACAAGCCTCTACCAGACCAGAGAAAACATCACAGCTGACACTGTGGATAAAATTCAAGGTGAAATTCATGTTATGGAACATTTCCTCCACTTTAATGAGAATTAACATACCTGCTGAGAAAGAAAATACTCTGCTTGTTTCTGGGAAAGAGGCCCACTGCAGGCTATCTCTTCCTCCCTGGTAAGAAAGACTCTGGTTAGAAACAGGGCAAGACAACACAAAAACACAGCTCATCAGACACCCCACACTTTTGCTTTATAAAGTTTTCTGAGATATTACAGCTCAAAGCATGGAAAAAACACTGAGAAAACTTAATAAGTAACAAAATTTACTCCATCAAAGTCAGCAATCGAAATGATTTCACAGTTTAGCTTCAACCTGAAGAGACTGTAGCTGAGAGCCACTTTACCCTAAATACACCCTAAAAAAACCCTGAAGAAAAACAGCAGAGAGATTATTTGGGGGTGACATATTCAAATGGCTCTGCTCTGGTTTTTCTGTCTTCTGAGGACAGTCCCAAGGAGATGAACTGGCACTTTGGCCACATCCATCACTGCTGGAAACAGCTGCTCTGCAGGACATTTACTCTGTGGAAAGCCAGCAAGTCCAGCACACAGCCAGACCCCAAAAGCTCCTGTCTGACTCACTAAGCAGCAACTCCTGCACAAGTTTATACAAATACAGTTTGCAGTGTGTTTTAAATATATCAACACGTAAAATACTTTCAGGATTATTCTTAAAATGGAGCACCTCTTCAGCAGGTGAAAACTCTCAGTATTTGCTTCTCCTTTTTGAGCTAAAAAGACACGGGTTCTTTTATTTGGAGAACGGTGAAAAGCAAAACAAAACCGTGTTCAACTTCTTATTGAGCAATCTTTCCTTGTTGGAAGCAGAACTGACTTCTCCAACAGTTTTAGGTGGTGACAACCAGAGGAGTGTGGGAGATTCTGGGCAGCACCTGCCTTTGGGCTGTGGTTCCCTGACTGAGGATGAGCCACTGACAAATGTCACCACACGGTGGCACCAAGGAAACAAAGCTCAGCCCGGCTGCTTTAAAAAAAATAAAAGATTAATTTTCTTAAGAGGTAGGAAAGACTTTAACACGAATTTATCACCTTAAAGGCCCGTCAAGTTCTTCTTTCTCCATTCTCCCATCCAGCTCCTCTGGATTTGTCAGCTCCATCTCGCTCTCATCAGCTCCATCCTTTTTGTCATCCTTGTGGAAGTACTGCTGGAGTGCAGTGTAAAGTTTATAGACCTGGCTGAAGGAGAGTTTGTTGTATGCCAGGATCATGTGGCGCAGGAACAGACCTGGGGAGGGAAATGCCTGCTGTGAGCACGGGCCGTCAGCTGCTGCTGCACACAGGACACCAAAATCGTGGCCAACACCTTAAACAACATCATTTATTTCCTCATTAAACAGCAATTAATGAGAAATGGAATAGAAATTAGTGAGTCTCATCTCAATGATGCAACTCAGTGTTGCAAGGGTGTAAATCTGGTGTAAATTTAGCAGCAAATCTCACTAAAGATAAGTGATAAATGCTGAGAATTGTAAACAACCTCACAATGTGCAAAACTGTCATTAATATGTAACATCCGAGCAAGAGGAGCATGACATTCTGCAATTTTACACCTCCCCAGGAAAACAAAGCTGTGTCCTGAGGGAATCACATCACATCAAAAAGAGCCTATGGATAACAATTATTTACCCACTACACTTGTTTTATGAACTTCTGGCTCTGTCCCTGAGAATGAATCTGAAAGGTCATCAAAGAATTGTTCCATGTCTTTCAGTTCTCCTTCTGCCATAAGTTTTAACCTAAACAGGGGAAGAAAATTACATTTTTTAGGGTATTAATAGAGACACCAGATAAAATATTCTCCTGCTTCCTGCATAAATGAGTAAACACAAACAACTGATAACTAATTTCTTGGACCCAGGAGGTTTTCATACTGAGATAAATGATATGGTATTAAATATTGGTAAGCCAAATAATAATCAGGTTTGAGGTGGTTTTGTTATTTTTTTGGGTTTGTTTTTTTGTTTGTTTTTGGTTTGGCTTTTTTAAGAGGTCTTTATTAAAAGAGAATAATTAGACAAGATGGTTATTCTTAAACAGGAACTTTTTTTGTAATTTTTATTTTTGAAATTTAAATTTTTTGACTGATTACACTTTTGGAACTGTTGTTTAGTGAGTTATCTGACATGACAACAGCTCTTCTATCGCACAGAAACTTTAAATCTGATGACTTCGATGTAGGTGTCTTTCAGTACTTAGCCATAACAAGTAAGAAATCTGTTGAAGTAGAGTTTTGCCCCAAATGTACGTTGACATTTACGGGCTCCAGAGCCCTTTGCAGGCTCAGATCGGGCACAACCAGCGCGGAGGATTCTCGGTCTGTCTCTGCCCCCGCCCGGACCCCCCGCACCTGATGTGGACGGAGCCGGCCAGGTGCGGGCAGCACTCCTCGATGGCCTTGCGCAGCCTCGACAGCGCCATATCCGGACCCTACGGAACAACAATGACATATCGCGACAGCCCGCGACACAACGGGACCCTCCATCCATCCCCATCCCGGACCTGCAGCAGCGGCAGCAGCAGCCGGTTGAGCCGGCGCCTCTCCAGCAGGCCGAGCTGCGATCCGGCGCGGCCCAGCTCGCTGAGCAGCACCAGCAGGGCCATCTTGTGCGGGGTGACCCAGTCGCGGACGCCGAACACGTTGGCGTGCACGACGCCGTTCGTCAGCATCGGGTTGAAGTAAAGGCTCTCGTGTACGCTCGCCATGNGGGTGTGCGCCGCTCGCGGAGGGGCCGCCGCGACGTGACGGGCGCGAGAGAGACGTTCCGGGGAGAGAAGGGTCCGCGGGGCTGTTCCCGGGAGCTGCCCTCCATGGCGGGCGGGCCGCCGGTGGGGGTAGACAGGGAACAGGGTGAGCTCTGGCA
>VWZU01014496.1:573084-606429 GCA_013397095.1 Sterrhoptilus dennistouni | reverse complement strand
CCTCCCGGCCCGCCTGAGGCCGCGGCCGCTGTCCCGGCCCGTCCTGAGGGGAGCCCGGTGTGAGGGGCCCGCGCTGAGTCAGCGGCCGGTAGGGCCCGGGCCGGGCCTCTCAGGGGCTCCCGGAGCCCCTCTCTCGGTCCCCTCTCTCGGTCCCCTGAGGCGTCGCTTTTTCCGGGGCTGTTGTGCCGTCCCGGAAAAAGCTTTGCTTTGGTCCCAGGGTGGGTGTAAAGAGGAAGTTTCAGTTAAAATGATTTAAAATAAATCCCTCCCGCCGCTGTCGTGTCGTTGCGCGGCTTTGGTAGCACGCCCAGCTTGCACAGGTGTGTCAGGAGCAGCAGGTGAAATCCTCGTCAGGTAACTGAACACCTTGAAAGCTAAAAACAACAGCAGAGGAGTTGGGAAGCCGGATTTTGCTCGTATGAGACGCACATAAGGTATGGACAGGGAAGGTACCGATGGCAGCTCGTCCCTGGAAGTGGAGACTGATAGTTTTGGTGCAGAAACCGGGAATGTTTTGATTAATTGTCAAGGGAGGGATTTTTTGTTGTTGTTTTGGCGTGTTTAATTTGTGTGTTGTGTCGGTGCTTTTCAGCACGGTGCCATTTCTTCTGCACAGCGACGTGGAGAGTCTAGACACCGTAATTCAATTATCAGTTAATGACCTCAGGGCATAGAAAGAACCCACAGGTGACGTAGATTAAGGAGAAAATTAGTGCCCACGTAGCCCTGCCTTTCACCTTAAGTGAGTGGTTGTGGCAGCAAGATAAAGAGATTTTGTCTGATACCAACAACTTCCCCGTGTCCAAAATGGGTAACAAAAAGTTCCTAAAAAAACATATGTTTGGTGTTGACAGTGATGTTTGAACAGTTGTTACAGGCTCTGGAATAAAATAAGTCTAAGCAGCAGGTGTTAAATTCTCAGGGCAGGGTTGTGGTATCAAATGTCTCATGTCCTTTTGGTCATTGTGTGTTCTGCTGCTGCTGTGACCTCCTGAACAGACCGTGGTTGTGTGAAAAAGGAAGTTGAATTTTGACAGATCCTTTTGGTCCGTTATTTTATTTTTTTGTTGTTTATATGTGGCTGCTTTGAAATATTTTAGATCCATAATTAGAATAGGTGATGAGTGAGAGGAATGGTTGTGTTTCAGCTTTCCCTTATGATGAGAAGAATAATTTTTCAGAAGTTCCAAGTTTTAAAACTCAGAGCTCTGCTGGACTGTCATTGGTTTCCAGGATGTATTTCTGGAAAGTTAATTCCTCTTGCCTAATAAACCAGGATAATTATGTTTTGTCCAGGCAAAATGAATATTAATGCATTTCCACAGTGTTTATAATGGAGAAGCATAAAACAAGCTCTAGTTTGAGGCTGGGATGTGAGTGCCAGGCTGGAGTGAGCTGTGTGAGCTCCCTGAGGTCAGGGAAGGGCTGCTGCAGTTCATTCCCCTGGAGGAAACTGAGGAAGGTCTCCTGTGCCTGGGGTGCCCAGGGCAGGGAGGGTTCTTATTTCACTGGGATGAATTCTGCTGTTGAAATACCCCTAATGATGAGTGAATTTAACAGAGGAGACGATTTAATTAGAATGTGTATTTGATGTTGTAACTGAAGCTCTTGTTCTTACCTTTTGTGCTCTGTGGTTTGAAAGGAGACGTTCTGGCCTGTCCCCAGCAATTCTGGCATTAAGTTCCCACAAGTGTAAGAGGATTGTGTTCAGTTCAGGGCAAATGTGCAGCTTCATCTAGAAATTAGTGTAGTTACTACAGGAATTAAAGCACCACGTTACAGAGCTGAAGTGTGTTCTGGTTGGTTGGGGTTTTACAGCAAGAATTAAAAGTCTCATCAAAAGCAGTTATTTTCTGTCTTGGTGCTTTGGGGGGAAAAAAAATAAGAAAAAAAAGGAAAAAAAGATGCTGCCCTGGATGAAAAAAAGACAAACAGCTGTTCAAGAAAAACGTATGAAAAAATAATTGTGTTTACAAAAAGTTGTGCCCTCAGCTTCCTTTCAGGGAGAACAGATGTGATCCTGTTTGCCCCTCCTGTTTTTTCTAGCAGATCTCAGGGAGCCACCTGACAGTGATTAAACTTGTGACCTGCCCAACTTGGAGTCCAAATTCCACCTTCAAGTAGAAAATGAGCTTTTGATAGAGAATCCAGTGCTAAAGGCTTCCATGGATAAAAAGCAGCACTTTGTTTATGTGTTCGGAACTCAAAACTGAAATACAATCAATAGAAAGTAAGTTTATTTAGATTTATTTAAACTTTTGTTAGACAGTTTTGTGAGGCAACGAAACAAGGAGGTTCAGGGAGATCTTGAAAAATGTTCCCTTCTCAGGGAAACCAGACTGTAATTATCTTCTAAGGAAGGTTGGTTTTCAAGTTTGAAAACCAGGAATGTTATTTTAGAGAGAGTTTTGTTGTGAGTCATGCGAGAGCTGGATGAGTTGTGGAGCAGATCCTTCAGGGACAGTTGTGCATTAATCATGAGAAGTTGCTGTTTCTGCCTGTCACCGTTCTGGGCTTTGCCCCTCACCTGCAATGGGCTGTCAGTCACTCCTTCCTTCCTCCCCTGTTGCATCACTCCTCAAAGTCCTGACTCTTTTTGTGGGGAATTCTCTAGAAGAGGAGCTGTGAGTGTGAGCTCCCCGTGCCTGTCTCGGCCTCTTGGAGGCAAATCTTTCCCACTCTGGATTTCCCACGGGAGTGGAGCTGCTCTGTCAGAGCCCTGAGCTGTGCTGGGCTCCTGGAGCTGGCACCACACACTCTGGGATGGTGACAGATGGAGAGAAGGAGCTGCTCAGCAGCAGGTCCCATCTGATGTGGGCTGTCAGCTGCTGATCCTTTGCTCTGTGGTGTTTCCAGGCGGGAGCTACGTCCATGTGGGCTTCCTGCTGCGGGCTGCTGAATGAAGTGATGGGTACGGGAGCCGTTCGTGGCCAGCAGGCTGGATTTGGGGGAGGTGCTGGCCCCTTCAGGTTTACACCAAGCTCAGGCTTCTCAGCGTACCCAGCTCCTGCTGCAGCCAGCACCAACGTCGTCTGCAAAGCCTGTGGACTTTCCTTTTCAGTTTTCAGGAAAAAGGTGAGTGTCTTTCCTATTGCGCTGTGTTTTTGCAAACCCTGTGAACTCATCTGTGGCATACTGGGGGATGAGTGTGTGTTTCTCAGAAACCTGAGGGAGATGTAGGCAGGGAGGGAGGAAGTGCCTTGTTCTGAGGTCACAGGAAATTACTGTCAACCAGGATTAGAAGTTAGGCTGAGGTTCATTAGTCTGATGTTCATTAGTCAGTGACACGTTGGATCTGGGCTGGCCTGAAAATTAATGGACTCTGAGTTGTAAGATACATATGTCAGCTTCAGAGTGTTAAACAGTAAAGCAAATCTGGTTTTGATCATGACACCAAGGAGTGGTTGAGTATGCAGTAAACAGACTGGATGATGGAAAAGTTAAAAACTCACAATCCAGCATTAGAGCTTCTTTCTGAAAGTTCTCATGCAGTTCTGGTTGTTTCCTGACCAGCTTTAGTTCTGCTCAGTGCTGTTGTGCTCCAACAGCCTCTTCCTTCTTTGGGAGGCAGGTTGGTGGGTTAATGCAGATAAATAAAACTGAGATTGTTCATGTTTTATTATTTCTGTGTATCACAACTGTCCAGGATTGTTACTTTGTCCCCTCAGTGACTGAATCCTCTGCAGCTCTTTCAGATAATCATGAAGCCTCTTCTCTCAGTTTGTGTGTTGTTTTCCCCTTCCAACATGTCCTGTTCACATGGCAAGGGTTTGTTGAACGAAGTGTTGTGTAGGGACATTTCTGAAGCCAATCTAAATTTGCTATAATCCTGGAAACCTTGAGGAGTTTGGGTTTGTCCACAGCAGCTGGAATGCTGACAGTCTTGTCCATTCCAGCTTTTGTGTATTGTGAGCTCTTTGAACAAAGCTCTGCTCAGAAGTGACATCTGGGCTTTTGGGAGTATTTCCCTCCCATGTGATTCATCACATGTGGGGCCTATTCTTGGAATCAGCTGAGGAAGCAGTAGGTTCTCTAAAGTTTGGGGATTTACTGTTGTTTTACACACCTGAAAGGAGCAGTGACAGTACATTCAGAAGTATTTTAACAGACCATAAAGTTGGTTTTAGTACAACTTGAGTACTTTATTAATTTGTTTCTTCATAATATTTTTCACTGAAACCTCAAATCAGCTTCAGTAGTGCCACAAGAGCGAGGGACTCTCTGGGAACACTTGCACAACTGATGGGGCAGTTTTCTGTATTTAAATCTTAAAAATTATGTCTGTCACAACTGACAGTGGAAGAGCTAACAGTAAATTCTGCAGCCAGGAGGAGAGAGCAGGGCCTGGATGTGTTTCTTGTGACCCACCCACAGCTGAATTGCTCCCTCCCTTCCCCCCCAGCACGTGTGCTGTGACTGCAAGAAGGATTTCTGCTCAGTTTGTTCAGTCTTACAAGAGAACCTCAGGAGATGTTCCACCTGTCACTTGCTGCAAGAAACGGCCTTCCAGCGCCCTCAGCTCATGAGACTGAAAGTGAAGGACCTGCGGCAGTACCTGATCCTCAGGAACATCCCCACGGACACCTGCAGGGAGAAGGAGGACCTGGTGGAGCTGGTGCTGTGTCACCACGGGCTGGGCTCGGGGGAGGACACGGCCGCCGGCGGCCTCCGCTCCTCGCGCTCACAGACCTCGGCCTTCTTCACCCACCCCTTTTCCACCTCTGCCTCCATGTCCAGCCCAGGGGAACTTGCCAACAGGAGGGGCAGCACAGGAAGTGGGACACCTTCACGGGTACAGTGCTTAACGTGTTCTATGCAATTGCATTGCTTTATTTTTTTTAATAGTTATGTATCAATTTAAAATAAAACACCAATTGATACAGTTTGGAGGGGCAGGAAAAAGACCTTTTGTACCCTGCACCTGAAAGCTGGAGATGATTAGCAAAGATTCCTCGTTCATGTCAGAAGTGACTTCAACCTGAGATGATTAGTAGCAATTGAAACTTCAAAATGTCATTTGTCACCTGTGATCACCTTGGTAGGAAGGAAAGTGTTTTATAAGGGAATAACGTGACTTTTTATCCTGATGAGTTTCATTTTGTACACAGGGACAAACGGAAGCATCTGTAAATAATGAAGAAGAAGAAAGTGCAGAAGAGCAGGTGAGATATGAGCTATCCAAAGAATAAATTTTTGGCATGTGACACCACAAAATGTTTTACATCTCTGCCAGCATTTGGCCTCATGCTCTGGTTCTCCCAGAGTTTGCTGTGTCTGGCAATGAATGTCTGCACACACTGGCTTCAAAAAGAATTAAACTTCAGCCAAGCTGCTGCAGCTTCATGTGCTGCAGCTCTGGTGCTCTGAACTAAGCAGGGCAGTTCAAACCACACAACTGATGTGTTTCAGACCCCAGGGCTGGCCAGGAAGAGAGCCAGGGCGTCCCTGTCTGACATTTCCAGTCTGGAAGACATTGAAGGGTTGAGTGTTCGGCAGCTGAAGGAAATCCTCGCCTGCAACTTTGTCAACTACTCAGGATGCTGTGAAAAATGGGAACTTGTGGAAAAAGTGAGCAGACTGTACAAAGAGAACGAGGAGAACCACAAGACACGTAGGTTGATACTTTATTTCCGCTTTCTTAAGATACTGAGTGTCTGGTTTCCATTTTGATATCTGAACTTGGTCTGCTCTGCTAGAACACCTGGGAAATGTGTTTTAACAGTGCAGGGTGCCCCTGGAGTAGCTGAATGTGGCTGTAGGGATTAAACAAAGCTTTCCAGGATTGTGCTGGTTTTTTGAGATTTTCTTCCAAAGCTTGAAGGGCTCAGCTTTCACAGTGAAGGTAAAATTGCACAACCAAGAACTGGTTCCTTAGAGAACTGAAACTTGGCACCTCCATGAGCTGTGCTGGGTTTCCCAGGGCATTAGCCAGAGTTGCTCTGTGCAGATCAGGGCACTTCAGAGCTGTTACTGCAGAATTAAAATCTACAGTGACAAAAGTCCAAGTGCTTTGGTCTCAGTACACATTTTCACAAGGTGTTTCTGTGGCTGCAGCGCAGTGGCTGCTGTTCTGCCCTCTGCTCCACACAGCAGTTGGAGTCTTTCACTTGTGTAATTTGTTCTCAGACCAATTCCTGCTCACACAAAACTTGGTGAAAACAACTTAAGGTTTATTTCTTTCACCGTGATCTGATGGAATATTCAGTTATTGATGGGGATGGTGACTCTTTGCAATGAACCTTGACAGGTTGGGTTCACTTCTGCCACCTTTATGGCCTACTTAAGGCTTCCACTTCTTAGTCTGCTTTATTATTATTGTGTTTAATCTTCTGAGGAAAGTGTTCTGCCAAACAGCAAGCTCAGAGATGGAAAACCAACATGCTCTGAATTTTAATCCAGCACGTTATTTTGCAGTCACTACATTCTGAATTGAAAAGAGTTTCTGGAGTTTAAAGAATGAAGCCAAACATTGGATGTTCGCTTGAGGGGCTTTCTAGTTCTTATTTCTTGAGGAACACAGATTAATTCATATCTAGGGGTGAAAAAAGCTCCCGTGAGGGGATGGAGCAGGGCTGGGCTGGCACTGGCCCGGTTCTGCAGGGCCCAGAGCCGTGACCTCCCTGTGTGTTGGTTTGCAGAGGGGGAGAGGATGCAGCTGAACGAGGACGACGACAACCTGTGCCGGATCTGCATGGACGCGGTGATCGACTGCGTGCTGCTGGAGTGCGGCCACATGGTCACCTGCACCAAGTGCGGCAAGAGGATGAGCGAGTGCCCCATCTGCCGGCAGTACGTCGTGCGCGCGGTGCACGTCTTCAAATCCTAACCCAGCCCCGCCCCGCTGCCCCGGGCAGGATTCCTGGGGGCAGGAGCACCGGGCCCTGGGGCACGCGGCAGCCTTGTCGTTTTTGCTTAAACTTGGCCTTCTCAACAGCAAGATGTAGAAGTTGGTGAAAGGTTCTTCAAGCAGCTCCTGCAGCGCAGGGCTGGGCAGGCCCAAGTGCTGCCCCACTGACCTTACAGCCCCACAGATTGTTGGAGTCAAACTGTTTACAGCAGTTCTTGCTCTCTTCTGAAGAATCTCACCTGTCTTTACGCATTCAGCACTCGGCAAGCGGTCAGAAACACCTCTGCTTGAGCCTATTAGCCTGTGGTGTTCTCTAGTGCATTAGAAGCAATGAATATATCAGTTGATTATTCAGCTTTTCCCTAAGGATAGAATGTATCTGTTCCGACAGCCCGGCTGTCGGGCACAGCTTAGGAAGCACTGCCGTGAACTGTTCCCGCACAGAAGCCCTTAAGCAATCTGGCTTTATGCTGATTGCTCCCTCTGAATGTCTGTCATGACACGTGTGCTGTCTTGGCTGTTCTCTGTCAGTGTACAAAACACTCCATCACTTTGCAGGGCTCAGGGGCTGCACTGGGCTCCAAGAACCAGTTACTAAGTGGTTTTTAGGTTAGGAATAAACTTATTTTTTTAAGAAGGGGTACTGTAGTAAACCATGTTAGCGTGGTCCTTAATCCGCTCATGCCTGTTGTAACTATTACTGTGTGCTGATTGTATCCATGTGCCGACAGCCTGATGTTACTGTGAATCCTGATCAGGGCACCTCCTTGCTGCTAACGTGGAATGTACAGCGTTACTAACCTTAACTGGGGAGAGGGAGGCAGGAGCAGGGAGAGTTTTTGTTTAAAAGCTCCTGTTCACAGATTTTCACCCAAAGCCAAGTCACCCAAACCAGCTTCCCAAGGGGCTGCTGAGGGCCCTGTACTGCTGCCAGCCCTTGGCCCAGGGTCAGGCTGAGCTTTGTGCCATGAGCTGGGCTGCAGGTCCTCTTGGAGCAGGTACTGTAAGGGTCCCTGCAGGATGTCTGTGAGCAATGACCTGGGGAAGGGAGCAGCAAGAGGAGCTCATGCTGGGGATGAGAACAGAGTCCCTGTGACCAACCATGGCCACGACTGGGACTGAAGTTCACCTTGAAAAAGAGGTGAGGAAGGACCATGTGTGTCCAGTTCTTTTTTAAGCAGAGTTGATTACAAAAGGTACAGTTTCTCTTTTGATTTGACATGTGGCAGCAAAGTTCCAGAGCCAAGGCTGTGCTTGGCTGAGGGTGCAGGACCTGTGGCTGCAACTGGCACCTGCTCTTGTTTTTGTGAACTGTTAAACTGATTTGGAAGAGAGAAAGCAGCTCCTCCTCACACAAAACACAGCTCCAAGCTCTACTGGGTATTTTTCAGAAGGGAGCAAACCTCTCAATGGCTTTATTTTTTAGAAGTAACTTTTTAATGGTACTTAATTCCTGGAGTCTGTCCAGAGGGGAGGCTAATGAAGACAGACATGCCCTCGGTGTTATTTCCATGCTGCTCATTAGCCACTTGAGCTTAATAAAGATGGGTGATGGGCTCTCTCAGCCTCTGTCTCTTTTCTTACCCAGCCCTGGCAGTGCTGGGGGTTTAGTGTTCTCAAGCTGTCAGTGCTGCTGGAGCCTGACCTGGGCATTTCCCTGCTGGAGGAATGGAGATGTGGATGTAACAATGTCCTGGAAATGCTCAGAGCTCCCTGCAGCCACTCCCCCCCTGCCCCGACAGAAACGTGCAGAGCCAGCGCCTGTTTTTGTACAATTGTTTATACAAATTCAACAAAGGTAAAACTGCATCAGGAAGGTCTACGAAAACAACACCATACAACAATGGCACTTATGAATGCAGAATTTTACAATCAGGAAATAACCATGTTATAAACCTTAAATGAGAACTCAACTCACACTTCAAAGAAAGAGAGACTACGTTTGACCATTTATTCTACTGCTGGACTCACTGTATAAATTAATTTTATATTGAGTACAAGAGCTCATGCTACAGAGTGAAACCCTCCTATGTGCAAAAGCTGAAATTGGAATTTTTTTAAAATTTTGAGAAAAAGGTGATTTCTATACAGATAAAAGTGTTTTACTTCAACTATAATTTACACCTTATTTCCACAACATGCTTATGTCACTTCTGAAGTATACAAAGCAGGATATAAACTTCCATTAAAACATGCTTTAAGTTGAAAGTATGAACCTACTTTTCCTGACCTGGGCACGTTTGTAGATAGATACTGCCTACGAAGTATAGGTTAAGTTCTCGCCTACCATAAGTAAAGATAAAAATTGGCAATCAAAACCGAAACACTGGTAATGCATTCAAACATTGCATAAATAATTTTTAAACAATTTTTGTACAAAAATAGTTCTGCATAATGTAAGATGTAACAAAACAAAACGTGTTAAGAAGGCAGAAATGCAGTGCGTGGTCCACTTAAATGACACCAACTTTTTTTTTTTCTCGTTTTAAGAAATGAAAAGCAGAAATCAAATTTACACTACCAAGCACATGCTGTGGTACTTTAAATAACAGTATTTCTTGGAGCTCAGTCCTCTTCCAGGGTGTGAACAATTATCATCGGTAACAGTCGCCTTATGAATTTGCATAAGAGCCAGTGCAGGACATCCCAGGTGGACTGAATTAGTGGCACAAGTTGAAATTCTTAACATGGGTAGTTTCACGTTGTTCTCTCCTCGACAAGAGTTGTAAAATCCAATTGCGGCATTTTCTGATATTCCAAGTTCCCAATTGAAAATAAAATCCCTACGTGTTCTTAGTCCCTTCCCCCCCTCGCCCCAGTATTTACACAAGTCCTTTAACTAACTCAGTTTTTGCAGAAGTTTTTCTTCCACCTGCCCGAACTGGACACTTACGGACATCTCCGCTATGAACTGCTCACAGCCCTCCTTCGTCACTTGCTTGCAGTACCTCAGGTCGATCTGGCAGATGTTCCCACAACGTTTGAAGTAAGACAGGCACTGGTCAGTGACCTTATTGCAGTCTGGGGAGAGCAGAGGGGAGGAATTGAACACTGATTTTTTTTTCTCCAGCACGAGGAATCCCCACCAGCTCCATCCCCCATCCCTGTTGTGTAACCCATGGGATCAAGCCAGGCAGCCCAGATGTGCGCTGGAAAATCCCCTGAGAGGATGAGCCTGGATACAACAGCTCCTGGCAGCTGTGGGGCCATTTCCACCAGCAGCACCAGCTGCTGCCAGGGAGTTACACCAGGAGCAGGGGCCGAGTCCAACCCCCCTCAGCTCTGATCCTTGGCAATTCCGCACATCCCTTACCTGATAAATTAATTTCCGTTAACGAATCCCGTGTGGTGGTTCCGACGGCTGTCAGCAGGTTAATAGACTGATCTGTCACGT
The DNA here is from genome assembly GCA_013397095.1 of Sterrhoptilus dennistouni. Classification (NCBI taxonomy): domain Eukaryota; kingdom Metazoa; phylum Chordata; class Aves; order Passeriformes; family Zosteropidae; genus Sterrhoptilus; species Sterrhoptilus dennistouni. The sequence continues at coordinate 596,188 of VWZU01014496.1, read as the reverse complement.
GGTTACAGTAACTGAGATTGAGTTTGGAGAGCAGGGGCATGTGCCTGATGATGAGCCGCAGCGACGCGTCCGTGATGTCCAGCCCGGCCAGGCGCAGCTCCACGATGTTCCGTAGCTTGCTCCGGTTGTCGATCTGACCTGCAGGGCACAGGCAGCAGGTCAGTCCCATGAGCCCCAGCCCGCACTGCCAACACCTGCAGGCCTCTAGGAAATGCACCCTGACACACAACGCTGCTGCTGCCCTGGGTCAACTTCAGATGCTTTTGCCTGTCTGGAGCTTTGGAGGGAATATCAGCAGGAACACTTGTCTATTTTTGGAACAGGCATGTGGACAAAGCCACCTCCTGATTTCAAAACAAAAGGGATGAAAGTAACTGCAGGGGCCCAGCGGAATTACAAGTCGGGAATAAGCAGTAGGCTGTGCAGTGCATGCCAGAAAGCAGATCTGATTTGCTCAAAATTTCACCTGAGCTGAAATCCGGGTGAATGTGGCATGACCCACAGAACTGCTCCTTCCCTGAACTGGAAGAAAGTGTTTCCATACTCTCTAAAGTACACCCGTTGCAGCCTGAAGAGAAGAAAGTCAGACAGAAAACCAGCACAGTGGCTCAGATGACGGTTCAGCAGCCAGAGAACAGCCCTGTCACCCTGAGGCTCCAGCCAGGAGTGCTGCAAGTCGCTACCTCAAACTCCCCGAGGGGCAGCACGGCCCCAGCCCCGCTGGGTTTGGCTGTGGGGGCTCCTGCCTGTTTGCTCCGAGGGGCACCAAGCACAGAAGAGGCCCCGGGGTGGGGTTACCTGGCCGGTTGTCGGTGGGCGGGGACAGGAGGTCTCTCATTTGTGCGTCTTTCAGCCCTTCCGCCCACTGCACGTCCAGAGTTCGCAGCAAGGGACAGCTGGAGCTACAAAGTGCCGACACTGCAATCCATGAGCACCCTGATAACAGCAGGTCCCGCAGACCTGCGGATACAGAACGGGTTGGAGCACTGTGACCTCCCCAGACACATCCCAGTGACCTCCACTGGCACCCCTAGGCTGCTCTGACCACAGTCCCCTCCTCCTGCCCAGCTCTCCATATTCTGTCCCACCACTTGGACCTTCACTCCTTCCCCCAGTCCCCTCAGCCCTTTCCACAGCTGAGGAATTTCATTTACATTTCATTACTTGCTGGGCAAGACCTGCCTCAAATTATTTTAACTGAACGTGTCAAGTAGTAACAAAAAAATTATTTTTGGCTTCATTTTTACACATCTCCAGCCCTCCTAGTAGAGTCTACTCCTCTTCTAGGCCACCCCAGTCCCTGGAGACTTTCCCCAGAAGCTGCAGTTTAGATACAGATGGTTTGTTATACAGACTGATGTGTGATTTGGTGATGAAAACACATCACTTACCTGGCAGTCTGTTGATAAGCCAACTCAGCTGCTTTTTAGATATATTTGTCCAGCTAAGGTCAAGGGTTACAGGCTGTCTCCTAATAATGCCACTAAGCATAAGTGGAGTGATGGATTTACAATGGTTTAAATCTATTTTGGTCCATAATCTTTTGTCACAGCACCTACCCAAAAAGAAAAAAAAAAGCCAACAGCACTTAATTCAGCACTTACTTGGATTTTGGTAAGGCTTTAAAAGGTGTCATTAAACAGTATGAAAAACTACAGCATTTAACTGAAAATTGCAAAAATAAGGCCAAGTATTGCAAAGATAAACACAACCCCACACAATGTTACGTAAGTTTCAAGTTTCTCCATCAAATATATCCTGCCATAAAAGCATGGAATTATTTCCACAGAATTACAAGTGTCAACAACTTTGGATTCTATTTTAAGTCATCCCAGCACTTACTAAAATCCATTTCATAGCCTGAAGACAAGTCACCACTCCTTATATTTTGACTATGAAGTCTGATTTAAGTAATATCCCCATTTCCTCTGTCTTCCTTACTTAAAACCAGGGGATTTGGGAAAAGAGATCCTCCCTTTCCTCTTGTGTGTTTGTGTTATCCCTGCCCATGTGGATTAGGTGTCTTTTTGCTCTTTATGTTTCTCTAAGGGCAACAACACCAAGTCCTGATGAGTGTGCAGGAGTCTGCATTTTCGTCATGTTTTTTTATTAGCAAATACTGTATTTAAGTAGAAAATGCATTTAGCAGGTTTCAGTGACACCAAGCAGCCCACGGAGGAGACACTCCACACACATCACCTCACACTGAATTATCAACCTCTACTATGTGCATGTTTTGTTAGCAGGCTGTGCTGGGAAGGAGCCTGTTCAGTCAGTCTGTCTGTCTGTCTTTGTGCACAGCAGGAACCCGGGACAGGAGTCACCAGAGCCACAAAGGCTTCACTGAGGGGTCACTGAAACCTGTAAATCTGCCCTAAAGCTGCTGCTGTGCAGCCACAGCTGTGTCAGGGCCACACGGTACCCGAGCACAAGGGACACGCTGTGAGCAAACACCATCAACAAAAGATTCCTCCAGAACGTGCTCTGCTGGCACAGGGAACAGGCTGGCTCTCCACGTACCCTCCACAGGGAGACAATCAGCACAGCCCTTGTGAGGAGCACACGGTGGGATTCTCACTATCTCAGTAGGTATTTAATAGCTGAAGTGCACAAATGCTGGCAGTCAGGAAGTCCTGGGGCAGAGTGACACCGAGACTGAGCCAGGCTGGCTGTTCCAGCAGCAGGAACATCACGGTGTCTGACTCCAGCACAGGCTGCTGCGGAGCCCGGCAGGCTGACGCCGAGGCTGACACGCACAGCTCCAGCAGAAATGCTGGGAACCGCTCTTTCTGAGAAAGCAACATGAGCCCTGCCACTTCTGCCGGTCACCCCTTCTTGCCTGGGCTCACCTGAGCTCAGCTCACACCCCTCTCCCAGGAGACACCGGTGCCTCCATCACCCTCCCATGCCTGCCCTGCCACACCTCGTGTCCCGCCCTCCTTACCATCTGTTCCAGGTCTTGCAAACTCTCATACAGATGCACAAGTCTCTATGACTGAGGTAGCTAAAGACAGCCATCCAGACTTCCCTCTGCATCACGTGGGCTGCCCCGTCATCCAGGGGGAGCGAGTCCGGAGGGGGGCTGATGGGAGGAGGCCGGATGACGTGCCGCTCCATCTGGATGCACTTGGGGGGCGACAGCGAGGGCGGGGGCCGGGCGATGCCCCGGGGGGTGCTGCGCAGGCTGGGCATGAGCTGGTGGTGCCTCAGCTCCCGGGGAGTCCCGTTCAACCCTTTGCTGAACCTATGGAGTCTCTCGCTGTTGTTCAAGGCGCGCTTGGGTTCCTCGTTCTCGCTCTCCGGTTCAGATTTGATGGGTTGGTGGTTCTCATTGGCAAGGCTGTTCTCGGTTTTTTGGATCTCCTGGTTAAGCTCTTTGCTGAGCTCCTTGCTCAGTTCCTTATTGGGAAGCCGCCTTTTCCTCCTCATCTTGAACTTCTTCTTGTCCCTGGGCTCAGCGCCCTCCGTGCTGGGCCCTGCTGTGGGCGAGCTGGACCGAGACTGGTCGCTGTCCTTGGACCTGGGGGGAGCTTCTGGCAGCTCGTCCTCGGGCTCCTGCTTGAGGCGCCGCAGGGGTTTGATCATGGCAGTTCGGTCATCCGGGGCCTTCCACGATCGCCGCTGGAAGGAAGAGACAGGGGCTGACTGTGGGAGCGAGGCTGGGATCAGCAGTGCTTCCAGCAATGCTTCCCACGTGGATGCTCCACACAGGAGCCCTGCCTGGGGCTGGGCCCCTGCCAGCACCCAGCCCCACCCATCCCAGCACGGGCCGCAATCACCGGCCAAAGGTACCGAGTTCAAGAGCCAGCAGGGATGAGGAGTCCAGCTATTGGCTCACTAGACTCCAGAGTGATAAATGTACTGATTCACTGGGCACATTCCTGCACATTCCAGGGCCTTGCCCATCTCCGAGTGGATCATTTACACACAGAAGATCAGCAGCACACCGTGGACAGCTTTGTCCCCAGCGGGCCACAAGAAGCCAGGCTCAGGCCACATCCACTGGGCATCCACATCAAAGACTGCCCAAGTGCCCTCACACCACAGCCGGAAGGGTCATTCCCAAAACCTCTGGAATTGCAGCTGCCATCCTGGCTGCAGGACACCCTCAGCCTCCTTTAGATGTTCCTTTTCACCTGGCCAAACCCTGGCCATCCCCTCCAATGTCTGCAGAACAGGGAATGTGACACCCCAGGACTGCACCTTCCTCCTGCCCCAGTCCCTGCTCCCACTAAATTTATCTGCACTCACTCCCATCATCCACTCCCTCCAATTCACCCCGCTGTGAGACTCACAAACCAAGGCCCAGGAAGGCTTCAAGCCTAATCTGATCACCACAAGCAAGAAAGAAGTCACCAGCTGTTAAAATTAAATAGCTCTAATAAGGAGATCTGGACTGGCAAGGAGAGGGAACTGCTGTGAGCACACTTGTTGTGTCAGAGGGCTCGTGCTTTTGCTTTCCCAATAAACTAATTGGATCAAGACTGTGGTTGTGTTCCCAAGTTTCAGCCTGCAGGCACAGTGGAGAAAGCTGATCACCCTGCCTTGAAATTAACATATTATAAAAGGAGAAGTCACAATAAGTTAATGACAGGTTAGAATAAAAACATTACTGCACCAGCCCAGTGCAGCTCCCAGCACCTCTCACACAGGGCACTGATGGCTGCACTGGAATTCTGTCATGGCTGTGAGAGGGCAGCAGTGTGCCAGGACATCCCTGGCTCCCTGGCGGGAGCAGGGACTGCAGGATGTGCTCAATCACACAGGGAGGGCCAAACATCAATATCAGAACAGATTTTTATTCCCTGGGTCATCAAAACACAACTGGCTGCTGTATTTTAATATAGGACACCAGAAAAGAAAATATTAACCCAGATGGTGCAGCTGAACTATCCTGGAGTTAAAGGTTTCCATAAGAGTGAGAGATTCTGTAATTTCAAAATGTAAATGGGATAAAGTTTGTTTTCTTCTCCAAGTTTTACCTGTTGGAAGAAAGAAAAAGCCCAAACACATTTGTTATGTTGTGTGGTAACGTGGTGACCCACAGTGCCTTCCTGGGGGGAGTCCAAAGGGATGGGAAAAGAAAAGCACGGCCAGCAAACAGCTGTGCATGAACTGCTACTGTGAATTTTGCTCTCATTCCCCCAAAGCAGCCCAAATCCCTACAGTTGCCATCCTGCAGCATCCCCTGTGTCCAGCCTTGCAGGACTGACTGACCCTGGGAACTTCATCAGTCTAGCCCCTGATTCTGAATTTACAGCCATCAGCCACTTCAGTCATGAGACACACACAGTAAACTGGAGCCCTCATTTCTGCCTCTGCAAACCAGCATTTCTACAGATCCCAAGCACCACATTTTGGAATCTAAATGACAATTCAGAGTGTCCCCACCTGGCCTGAGAGCCCTGACTGTCATGTTCTGGGCCAAGCTGTCTGCACAACTGCTGGGAGCATCTCCTGCTCTCTGCAGGCACCCCAAGGTGTCCTTTCCAGAGGCTTCCCAGGGTGGCACAGCCCCAAATCAGCCCCAAAACAGCTGCCAGGCGCCACCACGTGGAGAGACATGAAAAGGCTTCCATGAAAAATTGATTTTCACCTTGTTCCTACTCTGAGCACCTTGTAAAGACTTTTCTGTTGAAGTGGGTTTTCCAGTATCTTGAATAAAACAACAGCCACAGCCCAGTGCTTTCAGTCTCTGAACATCAACCTGAGTGTCCCTTTTCAAGCCACTGTCATGTCAGACCAGCAGCTTTTACCAGAATGGTAAAACATCACAGTTCCTCTGGGAACAATGTGGGATTTGGGGCTGAGCTCTAAGCCAGGAGAGCAGAGACAGCAGCCCCAGCCAGCCCAGGAGCAGGGGTTGTGCCTTACCCGCTTTCTCATCGTGGGTTCCTGGGATTTCTCAAATTTCCGTTTCCTCCACAGATGCACCTCGTCAGACTTTCTCCTCAGGATTGAGTCCACTGGAGCCTTTTTGGAATGTTCCTCCGATTTCCGCCTGGGAGTCTCCTCACAGTCCCCTTTCCTCTTGGCAGCATCTGGCACTTCCTTGTTGTCTCTGTTAATTTTCTGCTCCTTCAGCAACGAGCCCGGGAGATTTGAGGCGTATTTAAATCCTGGTCCGCGCTTTTGCTTGTACGCCAGAGAGACACAAAACACAAACCAACTTTATACCTTATGCATCTTTAGGCTGCCACCAGCACTCCCATGCTGGTGAGCTGGTCATTTTTTAACAAAATGATTAGTAAAGAGTTAAAAAGTTTTGATTTTCCTGAGGGTTATTTTTTCTAACTACACACTTGCAAGTGTCTGTCTCGGTCTACAAAGAAGTAATGTTTCACTAATTCCAAGAGACACTCCAGGTTTTGCATAATTGCTTGTGAATTTTTAATTTCAGGAATTTTCACTGTCAAAATTAACGTGCAGCAGAGCACGGAACTAACCTAAATATTCCCCAGGTGCTAGGTGAAGTGTTGGTACAAGTATACAAAAATTATTGAAGAATAGAAAGCCGTGAGCTTGTCTCCTTCAACTCACAGAATCATCATGGAATGAACCATCCAACCCTGGAATGGTTTGGGACCCTAAAGATCACCTCATTCCAACCCCCCACCATGGGTAATTAAAAACAAAACCTGAACTGAGCACAAAACCAAAAGCTGGTATTGGGCTAAAAATCTATCCACAAGCCAGAAGGAATGCTTAAGATTTTGTATCTCATCCCAGCACCACTTATTCCCATTAAACTCACTTTTCCAGTTTTCCCTGCGTGGTTGCACTTTGGACACTCCCAGCAGTTCGGCAGCTCATCGTTAACCACACCATCCGATTCCTTCACCTGTGGGAGACACACAGCCATTCACTGTGCTGCACAAGCCTGCAGGAAGGTGAGGATCATTCCAAGGCACCCTGTACAGCTCCTTGTTTGCTGGGATGGACTGCAGCCCTCCCAGGGCAGCAGAGGCACCGCCCTGCCAGTGCTGAGCAAGCCCTGGGTGCTGCACAGCCACCCCTCAGGGAGGAAGGGATGTTGGCCAAACACATCTAACACAGGGCTCAGCTCTGGGCTTTCCATAAGGTCAGTGACAATCCCAATTCACACACGCTGCTCTTAGAGCAACAGAAAACACCCCGAGAACCCAAGCAACCCCCAAGACCCAGGGCTGCCATTGCCCCATGTCCAAACACCCTCCCACACCTCAGGTTTGCAAAGCCCAGTCCTGTGTCCCCCTTGGAGAGGAGCCTGATCCCTGCACAGGCTCTCCCATCCACGTTCTCACATACATTAATCCCATGGGCATTTTTAGCAAGCACAGCACCCTGCACTGTAATCAAGTGTTCCTTAAAATACTTTTCTTTCAGGATCAGAACTAGCAGTCCCAAGCTGCAGCCCTTCAGCCCATGTGCCAGTGGGGATGGAGGCTGCCAAGGCAGCTCAGAACAGGCACGTTTGTCCACTGGACACACGGAGCCATTTCCAGGGTTTCTCACACCCCCGGAGCCTCAGTCAGGGGAAGGGAGAGAAAAAGGCTGATGACTTCACTACCTCAACACTGACATTTTGATTTCTGGAAGAAACTCATGCTCAGTGTTGTTACACTCCAGCAAAAGCACAATCCTGCCCTACACAGCTGGAATGCTCCTCATTTCTGGATTTTCACACAGGAGCCTGGAGTGCTTTCTGAACAGAAAACAGGCATTTCAGAAAAGACATTTCTATGAAGGAAAAACAGAGCTAAGATACACCCTCCACACAAATATATTCACTGATGGCACATTCCCACTAAAGGGTTTTGTTACATATTCAGAAACAAAAAAACGTGGAGAAAAAAAGAAAAAAAAAGAAGAAGAAAAAAAAGAAAAATATTGATTTATTACTATTGTAGACAACGAAAATGTGCTGCTGTCCAGACTAACAGCTGGGCACTGGCAGCAGCAGACAAGAACAAGCACGGGCAGGGATCTGCAGATTTTTCATGTTTCTGAAACATTTCCTCCTCTCCTCTCAGCGCAGGGAAAAGACACTGGCTGTGCAGGAGCAAGCCCTTGGATTTAGGAACTGCTTCCTCAAGTCCCTGAGCCAGACAGCAGCCATTCTAGTTTCACCATCCAGTGAGAGTGATGACATGTCAGTCTCTCAGCAAGACTCCTGGAGTTAATAAATAAGTAAATGAAGTGGGCAGAATTTAAATACTGGTTTTATCACAACTGTGTGCCTTTGAACCTTCTTTCCCATGGTAGGTGTAAGATACTCCAGGAGTTGTTGTATACATCTCTGCCTCAGGGGAACAATTCCTGGCCCAAGCCCAAGTTGGGAACAAGTTATTTCCCGCACTGAATATAGAACAAGTGCTGCTGAAGGGAAAGCATTACAGCTCTGTCCCTTCTGTGAAGTTTAAGGAACTGAACAGATGTGAGGAACTGTAAGCAAACCAATTAGACACACACAAACCTGCCACTGAATCTGTCCCAAGCCTTTCAAGGCTGGGTGGGAGCCAGTTGTGAGTGTTTGCGGCAAACAGCAGGTGGGTGTCTGAGGCACAGCGTGAGGCGTCACAGAAACCTACCTGCAGCACCAGGTCAGCAACTCACATCTGAGTATCAGTGCCTCCCTCTGCTGGGGACTCCATTTGGGAGGGATGTGGAGACCCCAGGATGCTGATCTGACATCCCTGAGGGATGAATTCTGAATTCTGGCAGTGCCCAGACTGAGACAGGCAATGAGACACACCTGGGCTGAAGCTGTGCTGGAAAAGGCCTTTGTATCCCTGCTGCTTTGACAAGGCACCTAAATATTCACTTCCATTGTTATCACTACATTCAGCTGAGATGGAGAAGAACAGGCTCCTAGTGGAGAAAGTTCCCTTCTCCCTAAGGAAACAGCATCAGATGCTGCACTCAAGACATGCTAGCCAGCAATACCAGCAATTTGAGATAAAGCAAGAAAAATCCACTACTCCTGGTTCATCTCAAACACTGTGTAACAATGAAAGGCAGTGCTCATCCCAAAATCTCATGAGCTCCTTCTGGAAGCAGCACTGTGCTTGCGAAACTCTCACCAAGATCATTTTCATAAGAAACCCGTTCAGCAAAACAAGCATTTGTGTTGGTGTGGTATTTTCAAGGAAAGAAGGATGTCAGGAAGCTCCTGTGACACTTCTGAGCACATGGAATGCCCTTGGCTGTCCCCAGCACAGCCTCAACACCAGCAGTGCAGGTGCTCTGGTAGCCAGGGCCCCCACAGAAGCCCCTCAAGGCTCACTGTGCCAGGGCACAGATACACCTCAGCCACCCTTAATTTAACACCTCAGAGAGGTCCCTCTGGCACTGTTGTTTCATGGAGAAAAACTTCCAGAACATACACAGCCTAATCAGGGAGATGGAAGAAGATGGACTCCAAACCACAACCAACCTGCCCTGGAGAATAAATCACCCCCTGCATGCACCAAACTATTCCACAAGCTCTGGGAGATGCATCTTGGGGGGGAATTTACTCTACATGGGAATAAGCCATCTGCCCTTCCCTGATCCAGTTTATTCCAGTCTCCCTCAATAGTACATTTGGCAGACATTTGGCTGGAGATGACCAGCAGTTCACATGGTGCTGTTTCCCAAGTGGGACAGGAAGGGACTTTCCCTCGTGGGCAGCGGAAGCAGCTGCCCTGGGGCTGGGGCTGCATCAAAGGCTATTTATGGGCTCCATCCTCAGGGCTCAAGGGCTTGAGCAACATGTAAACATGGCAAGACATTTCTGTCTTGCAGGAAATCATGGAACCTGGGAGTAAAGAGCAAGGAAGGATCCAAGGAAGAGGCTCCATTGTCCTTTTGCTGTTCCCCTGAGCAGCCTCATCTCACCTTCCAAGATGATTCTGAAATTCTACCAGTGCTCTTTTGCCTCAGGAAATAAACAGCACCAGTGACCATTTACCCACCATTTCAGCTCAGCAGCAGCACTGAGAAATCAAAATACAAGACACACAGTAAATCTCCCAGTGCTTAATTGTCAGGAACACCCAAAGCAACACTGCTCCTAGTTACCAAAAGAACACTCAGAACACCACACATGTGTAAGAGAACAAACAGCACTTGCCTGACTTCACAGATCTGACCCACATCCTGTACTAGTCCCAAATGTAGTATGAGGAGAGGAAATCATACCTGAGCTGCCACTAGACAACAACTATCCTCTGAACTCAGCCCTGAGGTGCCACTGACACTGCAAAGGCAGAGATGGGGGTGGCATCTTCCAGCACTTCCAGCAAGGGTTGGAACAGCAAAGCAGCCAAAATTAAGGTACCTCTGAAAATGAGCAGCTCCTTCCTCTGCTTCATCAGCCCCCAAAGTTTTTGTTTTAAGCAGAACCAAACAAGCAAAGCTCCTTTTCAGAGCCCATCTGTGGCAGGAACTGAGCACCAGCTCCATGAATCAGGGAGAAGGCAGAGCTCTGGTTTGCCAGCTCCCCACGTTCTGCTCTAATAAATGACAGCGCAGAGCTTGGTGCAGGACGACGTACAGCTCAGGAGAAATGAAAGGCCAGGAGAGCTTCACCCCAGGCCTGCATAAGGAACACACACACACACCTCTCCTCCCAGACATCCCAGAAGGGCCCAAACGCTGCTTTCTGGGGCATGGTGTGTCAGAACACATTTGCTTTGCCAAATCACTTTAACCATAAACAAAGCAGCAACAGGAAATGGTTGATCAGCTGAAAGAAACCAGCTCTGGAGAAAGGCAGCTTCTAAATGCTAATACAGGAAGATAGGCCCAAAATGACACTTTTGTTACCAGCAAAGAATACAGCTGCTCACAGAACTCAAGTCAGCCAAGGGTGAGCACTCCTGCAGCCTGACACTCACTCAGGCTCTTCTCCAGAGCTGCACTCCTGCTCCAACATTTGCTCCTAACATCTTTAGAGCCAGCTGCCACCATAAGGCACATCTGTGCCTGGACCTACATGAGCAGCCAACTGCTCATCTGTACTTTGTGGGACTCAGGAAGAAGCTACTGACATGGACTTGGGAATATCTCACCCTGAAGTACAGGCAGATTGCTCTGCCTTTCCCATCCCAACTCAACCCCCCGATTTCCTTAAACGAGGGGCAAAAAGAAACAAACACACAAGATCTCTGCATGCACACACACTCAGGGGTGTCCAAAGCCAGGGAATGCCCCTGCTCCCAGGAAATGCTGGTGCCTCAAGGACCCTGCCTGCGGGTCAGGGCTGTGCGTGCCACAGATCTCACCCTGCTCCTCACACCAGATCTCCGCTCACTTACTCATCTGTCCAAAGACTAAAACCTAAAAGCTTCCCCATTTCTGTGCACCACTTTTACATTAAGGTGATAACTAATTCAGCTTTTGTTTCGAACATGTATCACATCCTTGTACGCACCTTAAGGCATCCTGGGTGTATGATTTCATTACAAATGGAGCATTCCATTAGCATGAGATTAAACTTGCTCTCCTCTTCTTCCACAGTGTCCTCTTTCCCAGCTTCTCCACACACCAGACACACAGCAGTATGAGGCAGCACTGGCTGTTTATGGATCAGAAAGAACTGATCAAGACATGGCAGACATGGAAACACAAGAGCTCAATGTGCATTTACAGTATCCTCATTTCAAAGAGGAGATAAATGGGGATTGTGCAAATTGACATGAGGCAAAAAACCCTGATAACAAATTAGGGCTGGGTACCAGACCAAGCTCCACAGGACATGTTTCACCAAAGTGCCCTCCCTGTAGCAATACAGGTTCAGGGAGCATTACTGGGATGGATGAAAATGCATTTTTGGTGGGTTCCTTGAATCTGTGAGCTGACACAGACATTGGCATGCAAGTCACTTCATCAGTATACAATGGGAGGGGGAAAGAAGCAACCTAGAACATCACTATTCACGTCCATTAGGCTTCACAATCTGAGTAGCAATTTGGCAGCTCCCCTATTTTACAGGCAGGGCAGACAGATGTTATGGGACCTGATCCAGGTCTCACAGCAAGCCCACAACAGAACCAAGAACAGACCTTTTCCTAACTGGCAGTCCATTATTCAAGGCCCTGGTCCCAACCTGAGCACTGCAAAAAGCTCTGCTTACTTAGAAAGAGGATTCTCTCCTGCAAAGTGTCACAAGTGAGATCACACAGATTTTTTCTTTTGCTAAGGCAGAAAGGGAACTGCAGCATCTCAGATATCTGTCACCCATGTCAAAGCACTGAATGCCACTCTAATTAAAAAGCCATCTTTTTCCTAATGATTAACAAAATCCTGGTGTGCAGCAATAAGGTATAAACCTCATGACAAAAAAGAAAAGGAAGATCCTCAGCTGCCCACAAAGGGAAGTGCTATCGATTAGGCTGCCAGTCCTTAACTCTTACACAGCCAGGGGCAGAGATGGGGCTTTTCCCAGCAAGGATCTCTGTGGATGGAGTGAATAAATCCCTAAGACAATACCTGCAGACCAATCCAAATTTTGGCATCAGCAGCGCATCCTTCAGCAGCTTTCAGGCAGGGAAAACCCAGCTGTAGTGAACCATTAAAGCACAGAGCATTTTGCAAAGAGCAGTTAAGTTTTTCTTGCTGGGAGCAAGGGTGTCCAGGCAATCTCCTCTGTGCCACCACTGCCTCTGTCCCACTGAGGGGCTGGAACAGCAGCTGTGCTGTCACAAGGTGTCCTTCTCAGACCCATTGCATGCAGCAGTGTCCCAGGCACTCCTGCTTCCCTTCCTGATGGAACTGGTGATGCAGAGGAGGTTCCTGCTCTCTGAACAGCAGTACCATGGGCTCTCTAAAGGCTTCTGAGCTTAATGAAAGTCTGTCTAGTTAATATTGTCAATGTTATTAACCAGGGCAAGCACAATCCCAGAACTGTAGGGATCATTACTTCCACACAGCTTCAGCATCTTGCAGGGTTTTTTTGGCTGGAAGCTGCTGGATAGGTACCAAAATATATTACTGCTAAATTGTCAGAGAACAAGAGCAAAGCCAATAGGATTGCTTACAGAAATGTAAAGCACCTTGAAAGTTACAACATTTCAACTCTTCAATTTTCTGGGCCTTTGCTGCTTTAAGAGTTTGTTAAAAGCTCCCTGATATTTGCACCAACCGAGAAAGTGCAGAAAAGTCACTGTCAGTCCGTGTGAGGGTGGGACAAGTAATTAAGAGACCCCTGGCTACCTCTGTCCTAAGTGAAAGTAAAACTCTAGGCACCAAAAAGACAAATACATCTTCATTGGAAGACAGAGGACGACTACACTCAGCTAGAAGAGAACCCAGATCCTCTCCAAAAGGCTCAGCCTGTGTTACAGAGAGTGAAACAGCTTAGTATGAAAGTTTCCTTCATCAGTGAGGATGAGAAAGCACACTGCAGCCCTAATTTAATCCTTCCACTAAAAAGGCAGCATGATTTCACTATTTCTTGCCCCTGGAGAATAATAAATTCTTCATCCATGCTGTTCAATTCATGCCACACTCCAGGAAATCAAGTGTTCAAAGAAAAGACACTTGAGCTGCAAAAGCACTCTGCAGAAAGGTGGATATTCCGTGTGCTTTACTGAGAGATCCAGCAGGGCTGAACCCAATCCTCTGTGTCAGGAACAGTGCAGAGCTTGGCACAGGACATGGAGTGAGCTACCAGGAGCAACTACTGGAAACCTTAAGTGCTTATCAGTTTTTTATCAGTGTCAGGTGAAGTCATTTAATCCCTCCACTTTGGTCATCTCTTAAGAATTAAAAGAAAAACCCCCAAATAGTAAGTGAAGGGAACCGTAATGAGAGAAATCAGTATAGATAGGGTGATATTTCAGTTATGAATAAACAACATTCCTTTCCTCAAAAAAACAACAACAAAAGAAAACCAAACCCATAACAACAGCACAAACAAGATCTTCTAAAGAACTAAAATAAAAACTAAAGCTGTTTTTTAGCCTTGAACAGAGTTACTGCAGACATGAGACCTGAGAAGAAGCTCCACAAGTCAGCGTGGCAGCTACAGATTCAAAAGCTGCTTGAACAACTTAATGGAAGATTAATCTGTCAATATTTGTTAAATAGAAAGCTATCACTTGTGACTCAAGAAGCTCCTAAGTAATGTATCACAGGAGCCCAGGAAACTGACTGCCTGCTTGCCCTGTTCTGCTGCTCTTTCTCTGACAGCCATTTCCAGTCCCTGAGGAAGACAAGACCCTGGATTGATGCCTCTCTGCCTCATCCAGATCAGACCCTCTGCTCTATGCCTAAGTAACAGCAAACAAATTGATATTCAGATCTCGGGGAGCCTGGAGTTGGGGTCATCAACATCAAAATCTTGGAGGCTGCCAGTGAAGGATTTCTCACATCCTAATTTATGTAGGTAACATGGCAAAGATGATTGTAGGGCACGTTTTCTCAGGAAATTCTAACATCCAAACCAAACTCATTTTTTCATCCTTTGAATCTGAACTTCCCACTCTCCCCCTTTCCCCCAAATCCCAGAGTTTGAGGGTGATTTGAGCGCTGATTTTTGATGTACTGACAATCTCCACTTCTACACTACTAAAAGGAAAGCTGTCCCGTTAAGTTTTAGTGGCATTCTGGTTTAAGATTTGGGGAGGATGAGAAGCACTGGGAAAAGAAGGGATCTGAGCTGGGAAAGCAGGGATTACACACTTTTGCCTGACGCATTTTAGAGACTTCTCAGAGCAGAGCTCCCAATTCCACACCTGGTCAACCCAGGAGAGGACTCTGCAGACGAGCTGCAGGCCCAGGCACACTTACAGCTATGCACTGCCTCATGATGCAGGACTGCTTCATCCTGCCGGGCCCCCCGAACTTCTTCATGTCCTTGCAGAAGTGGCACTCGCCGCACTCTGTCCGCAGACACGCCTCGCACTTGCGGCATCGCGTCCTCCGCCGCCGCGCGCCCGCCGTGCTCCGGTTGGCCGCGAGCTTCACCGCAGAGGCAGCGCCCAGCTTCCCCTTGGGCCGCCCCACTGCCCTGTTCTGGAAGAGAAACACACACAATAAATAGGGTCAGCTGCACAGCCCAGCTCCCTGCTGAGATCTGTGGGGAGAAGTCAGTGGTGTTATTGGAATTATACGCGGGTAACGCTCAGCAGATATATACGAATGCTCCTAGACATAAAGGATTTCCATCGTTTTTCCAAGAAAGGATGTGTTGTAAAAAGATACAGGAGCCAGGATACAAATGAGAGATCCCAAAGCCAGAGCAAGCAGTTCAACAGGAGGGCAGGGAGAAGACACTTAGGCACAGCTCAACACAAGATCAAGTCCCAAGTGTGGTGCTTGGCTTGGGTCAACAGATGATCTGTGCCAGTGCTGAGCTCTGGGCTAGAGATATCTTAGATTTGTGCTCAGGTTAAGCCACAAAGACTTCCTCTGCTGAATCCAAGGAGCAGCAAAGTGATTTGGTGGTTAGGTACAGCAGAGAAACACTCAGCCAATGGCTCAAGCCCCCAGTTATATCCCTAAAAAATCAGGAGAGTATGAACTACTGCCAAGCGATAAAGTAGGAAATAAAACACAAATGCTACAAAACCCTTCCAAGGTAGCTCCCCTTCTATCCAACACTGGCAAGTGCTCAAAAATAGAACACCAACTGATGATGTGCAAAGGCTAAAAAGGGCATCCCAGGTCTAGATTTCAATGACCTTTAAGACAGAAACTAAAGGAGCATGAAAAGATTTGCAATGATTAGGTTAACTCCAACATATACACTCTGGACATCCAAATTTTGTGTTCTCATCAGAAACTCCCTTGTTATACACAAGAACTTATAGCTCAAGCCAAACATCACTAAATACCATGTAATTGTATGGGGCTAATTATACAAGAATTGGCTTGGCTCATGCTGACCCATGACAGCTTTCTCCATAAAGATGATAACAACAGGACCGCAAAGTCCATCTGGTTTAGCATTTATACAACTCTTCCATTTTCTGCACATCTCAGAACATGACCAACAGACCACTCAGTTTCACTTTCTGTTCCTGTTGAATTCTGGGCAATCACCAAGGCAGGGGTAGCTTGGCTGTAAGGAGCCATGGAGAAATTCCACCAGAGTTTTTAAAAGATGCGGAAACATCGCACTTGGCTGTTACAAGAGCTTCCCCAAGTGCCCTGCTCTACAACCCTGAAGAGAAGCCACACTGCAGTGTATTTGATCTTCCTCCCAGCTGACTTAGCAAAGCCCCAGTGCCTTTCCCTTAAGCTGCAGAGAAGTGCTGATATTTTAACAACCTCCATCCCAGGAATCTCAGTGCTGGGAGAGTGAAGAAGTCAGGAGCTAGACCCCTTAAGCTCTCTCTCCTACAGAGTGATGATCACTATTGAGGTGGGAGAAAGCATTGCTTAGTCCATGAGATTGCAGAGATTTCTGCCAAGTTTTTAATTCCTCTCCTCTGGAACAGATTTGGTTCCGTGTTCAGGTCGAGTCTCACGGCGCTGTGTGAACACGGACGAGCGCGGCTTCCTTCCCATCCACAACCGCAGCCGCCGCCTGGATTTCAGATCAATGTCAGACACTCTAAAGAATAAATATTTACCTTCTAGACCAACTTTCCAGCCTCTCAAGGATAAAGTCGGCTCTGGCAGGACTGACTTAGAGGCAACCTAGATAAGAGATAATTTTCTTCCTCAGCATGAATCACTCCTCCATTCTATTAGAGTCTCCTTCAGCTGGGAAGGGAGGCGAGACACGAACCAAAGGCTGGATATCAGCAGGAACATGTTAAACCAAAACATGCACAACAACCTTGGCAGCTCCCCTTGGACAACAGCACATGGAAGATTCTGTGTGAGCACCTGACTCCTTCCTACTGGGAAACAACATGATTAAGTTTGAGGCAAACAACAGCTAAGACACCGTGAGAATGCTGTTTTTAAATGCTTTCAAGGAAAAATCAAAGTCTGTACTTTTCCAGCTGAAAGACAACTCCTGCTCCTGCCACAGTAATACGAGCCAAGTCCTAATTCTGAGGACAACAGCTTAAGTGCCAGGACACTGCAAAGACGTGTGTGATAAAAAGGCATCACTTGAACAGAGAACTTGAGAATCCTAAAACACCCACAAAAGCAGGAAGGTGAAAGTACAAGAACAAGCCTGAAGTCAGACTACACCACACAACTCAGATTTTCTTCCAGACACCACCAGAACACAACAGAGGTGCAGACCTGCATCTCACTGTACGGAACAGTGAGATCTCTTGCCTACCCAAACCTCTTCACTGCTTGTTAGCAAATTGTACTAGCTGGCTTTGTACTAATTTACCAGCCAACCAATCCTCAATCCAAGCCACATTTTCACTCCAGGATGTCGCAGCCAGCAAGGCTAGAGAGGCCTTGCAGGAATTCCCATTCGTATCTAGTTTCAAGGGGCTCCAAAAGTGGTCGCTTAAAAACCTCCACAGAAGAAAATCTGGCCTGTGGGTTCCTCCCAGAAAGGGGCTGGGATTCAAGGGGGTAGAAGGAGCCTCCAACAGGGCTTGGGGTTTATTTAGCACATGGCAGACAGCCAGATAAATTCCAGGTCGATGTTAGTGAGGAGATGCTGCAGGATTTCCAGCTCAAACTGCAGTTTTAAAACATACCAGCCCTGGTAATGAGTTTGAGTAAAATCTCCTTCACAGCTCCTGTCCCCATCTCTGCACTGCCACTTGCCACCCTCCCAGCACAATTCCATGGATTTGTCTTGCAAATAACGAGCACATGGTAGGGGATGTTAGTGCTCCTTACCCTGGGTTTACCACAGTGGCCAGCAAACAGCAGCTCCATGGCCTGAGGCCCAGGACTGGGTGTCACACCAAGGACTGGGTGTCACACCAAGGACTGGGTGTCACACCAAGGACTGGGTGTCACACCAAGGACTGGGTGTCACACCAAGGACTGGGTTCTAGGTTGACACAATCTCACCCCTGTGGAGGGGACTCCACAGTCTCCTTTCCCAAGGAGATGCAACCCTCAGGCACAGCCATCACCAGCCACCCACTGGGTTCTCCAGCATCTCCACAAAAACTGTGCTCCTAACTTCTATGGCCACAGCCAGTCTTCAAAAGAGAGGCAGGGGGATGCTGAAGTGGTGACAGCCACTCTGCCAAGCTCTCAACAAAGGCAGAGCCAGCAGCTGCTGAAATGCATGAGGATTAATATCTTAAATCCATATCTCTATTACACTGAAACCTAAGAAGCTGGTGGACTTGCACTGCCTTCTAGACATGTGAACAGGACATCCTGCTCGTTTTTTTCCTTTTGTGGGATTTTTTGGTGCTCTCCATATTACTGCTGTGACACACAAAGGTAACTTGCTCCTGCTCCCAAGGCAGACACAGCACTGGGCACTGGGAGGTAAACGTGGCCCATCACATGTACTATCCTATGCACTACTAAACCATTTACAAGTCATGAAGTTGGGCTCACCCTCCTACACCACAGTGCTTAAACGTGCCCACTCCTCCAACAGGAAAAGGACTGCAGTGATTTTCTGAAGTGCTGGCCTCCTACAGATCCCACCAAATTCAACATGCTCCTGTTGGACAACAATGAAGGGATTAGATGGGATGGTCTCAACAGGGCTGTGCAGATCTGGGAATAAGCTCAGGTACAGCACTCAAGAGTTCTAAATCAACCCTAGGAAATGAGCTACCTGGAAGTCTCTGCTCAGAACATTAGTTTACCCTGGTTATGGACAAACATTTGGCTGCTGGGCAGTTTCCACTGCCTACTTACAGGTACCTCAGCACACTTTCACACGTCCCAGCCCTGTTCAGCTGTCACAAACAAACCACCAACTAGGCTCAGAAAGACCAGAGGCACTAAGGAAGGGCCTTTGCCCTGAGCACAACTCTTACTGCAACAGAAACATAACCCTGATGTTTACAGCAGCAAATTTCTAACCTTCACAATTACAAAGAACAACTCAAAAGACCTCGGGCAAACAAAAAACACCATGAATATTGAGCTTTGGAGAGAACACTGCAAGAGCTATCAGCCATTAAATGGATCATTAAATAGGTGCTGATGTTCCCCAGCTGCTGTCCCAACACCAACTGGGATCTGCTGGAGATGTCACCAGGCAACTCCACATACAAACTCCTCCGTCCTAGAATGGAAGATCAGCTGACCCTGTGACCAAGTCCAAAAGGAGGGAGGTCCTGGTTCCCAAAGCAAGGCTGACTAAGTCTGCAGCCTAGAAACAAGCTCTTCCGCAAGTGGCCTTTACCTGGGCACAGCTCTTATTCCACCACTGAGCTTCAGTGACCTGCTTAATAAACTGCTGCCAGCAGCACCAAACCATTATTTCAGACTCAATATCTCCAAGAAAAACCCAGAGACGTGTGGGGCTGTTCTGAAGGGCTTCTCAGGGGAGCAGGTCAGTGAGACCCTGAAGCACTTCACTTCAACCAAGTACAATCTGAACAGCTCACGTAGGATCCACGGTGTACATCTCCCCTAGACAAGATCTCTTTTGTGTGCAGTGTTCACTGCTTCAAGGTGCTGTGCCACACAAATACATCCCTTGCATTTGCAAGGTAGCAGTGATTTCCTTCCGTAACACACGAAAAAATTCTGATTTTTCTCATTCACTGTAGTTAGACCCACAACAGCACCCAAAGATGAGAATCCAGCACTTGCCAGGTGCCAGTCCTGAGCTTAGAGCTTCATGTGGCATCCAAATGCAATTGTTTTAACAGAATTAGGATAGCCAAATCTAACTACCACTTATTTCTTCAGAAGGTCTGATAAATAAAGACTAGAGGAAAATAATTTTTTACAGAAGCCACATGCATTAACCCATAATTTGTAACTGCTGTCACCTAAAACACCACCCTCAAGGGGCCAGGTCATGGGCAATACTGGGCACCGGAGTCACTCACAGGGTGGCACAGCAAAGGCTTCTGGTCAGTTATGTCTTTGTCCTTTCCCACTGCACCAGGGGTGCATTTTTCCATCCAAACAGGGTGCAAGTTCTGGAGGACAAGACTCCTGCATGCTGCCCAGGGCAGTGAGTAGCACTGTCCCCTCCGGCTCTAGTGTCACATCCTCCCCCAGCCTCCTTACGCAGGGAGTTCTGGGGTTCCTGCTGGAAACCCAGTCAAACTGACAATTCCCAGCAGTGGTGCAGACCAGGTAACTCTACATTAACCCCAGAATACTGGGGGTTGGTGTGTTGCACTCACACTGCCAGGCACTACACAATCACACAAATGTTAAGGTTGGAAAGACCTCGACGATCACGGAGTCCAACCATTAATTCAGCGCTGCCACGGTCACCACTAAACCACGTCCCCAGGTGCCACATCCACACGGATTTTTAACACTTCCATAGACCATGATTCCACCACTTCCCTGAGGAGCCTGGGAATAATCACAACCAAGTCAACAGTTCTTCTGTATTAAACCCTTATGGCTGTTTAGCAATTAACAGAAACCCTTCTCAAAGGAAGAGCTCAGAGGAAGAAGGAAGGACAGGATGATGTAACTGCAGGAATGCAGTGGGGCCAAGGAAGAAGCTAGAGTTAGAGAGCAGAAAATCCCACTGATGCCAGTAACATCCTTAAAAGTTGTATTAACTGAAGAGCACATGCTAACACCACGGATCATGTCTGACTTAAGCCTATCTGCCCAAAAATCTGCACATGCAAACTCCAGGAGAGCTGTTTTCCTCTCACAGTGAGTGTTTAGTTACATCACTCTCCTTCAGAATACGCTCCTGCTGGGGTGGAGGTGTCCTGTAAGTCCAAGGTCCCTCATTAAACAAGCAGCATCGGAGGGAAGAGGAAGGCACTGCAACTTTTTCAGTCCCAGCCATCCCAAATCAGCATTAATCCTCTCCAGATGTTCACTGCCACCATCTCTTCCAGTTCATACCTACAAAATCCACTTCCACCACAACCAAAACAGATCCTAGTGACCCTTTCAGGTGACCACACAGAGTTCACTATTGAATCAGACTCATTTCCCATAAGAAAATATAAAGAAAATAAAAAAAGTTTATACTTTGCAGGTTCATCTGGGTGTTAATGACACTCCAGCAGCTTTTCTGCCAGCATAGCAATGTTGTTTAGGGTGTGATAAACTGGCACATCAGTGCCAAGGCCAGTGCCCCTGTTTATTTTCCTCTGGTGGTGAGGAGGCAGAAGTTAGGCCTGGAGGGTGGAATAAGATATATTGGCAAAAATATGCTTTGGGAGATAAGCTGCATCAAAAGTAGGAGCTCTTAAAAACAAAAGACACCAGCAAGTTCCATGGGCTTGGGGCACAACACTGCATTTTTTACTGCTGCTTCAGGACAAATCCCCCTGCCCCAGCCAGAGGCAGCTTCCTCTGTTTACACACAGTGAAGTGCCACAGTCAGAAATCGAATTTCTTCACACCAGGAGCAACACAGCAACCTGGTGGGCTGGGGCAGGTGCTGCCCACCCCATAGCCCAGGACACAGCCCCAGCACCCACACACTTCCACGCCCCCAGTGCTGCTGGCAGCTTCCACAAGTGCAGTAAATCCTGCTCTGTGCTGCAAAACCCCACAGTCTTTTTGCCTTCTTAGAGAAACACCCGGGAAAGAGGAATGAAAGTCAGCATATAAAGTGAAAAAAACCTGCAGCTTCTACCCAAGCATTGAAATTGTGCTGTTCAACTCCACCTTTAGAGGTGAAGCCTTTCACCTGTTACATACAAGGGCTGTCACAGTAGAAAAAGCAATGTAATATTGATTTGACACGTCCTGTGCAGAAAAACAGGGTAAGCAGACATTAAAGCAGGCCTGTATGAAAATACAGCTGGAGCTACATGAGGTGTTTTACCACTGGAACAGTTCTGAACAGAAAGGAAAACATTCCACAGGTCTTTGGTACATAGGTCACTGCCTTATAGTTTAGGATCAGACCAAGACTCTCTTAAGAAACTCCAAAAGAATGATTTCCCGTCTTGCATTGATTTTTTGTTTTAAACTTCTAAGATACAAAAATGCTTTGAAAGCCTCAGGTTTTAGAAGAGTTGAAGAATCCCAGAACACAACCAACTTTCCAGATTCATCCAGCAAGAACCAGTACCTCCAAGCAGCAATTTCACAGCTGGTACAATACAGCTGAGACCAATCTGCTCTCCCAACCATTAGCTCTTTTCAAAAAGTGTGCAGTGATTGCACCAAGACACAGACACAAATGGAAAAGGCCTGGCATGAGAAAAAATTTAAGAAAAGACGAGGACTGGGACATTTTAACTATTATGTCTGGGAGCATAGCAGTGAACTCAGCAGCAGCATGGGCCTGCACATTCACACGATCCTAAGAATTAGGTAAAGGCTTAATAAAGTTACTCATCCAGGTTCTTGGACTGACAGTGCACCAGGCCAGCAGAGCACACTGAAGGTTCCTGCAGAGATCTGCCATCCCTGGGGAGCACCCAGGGCACAAGTGAACCCCAAACTCCTTTTTGGCCCTGTTTTCTATACACAATTCTGAACCAAAACAAGGTAAAGTTGTTCAAAACAAGATGGGTTTTTGGAAGATAGTCTCAACACCTGGACTATGTGGAAACTTGTCTCCAAAACCAAAATATTGGGCTATTTTAAAGAGTGAAACACCTCAAGTTTTGAACAAAACGATCAAGTTTATGTTTAAATTGCATACACATGTTTAATACTATTCCTGGTGCATTTTTAATTGCTTAGGCAGTTCTTAGAGAGTAAAATACGCAATCTAGAACATATGTTCTGGATTATTTTTCACAGATTACTTCATAAATTCAAAAAGTTTATTCTCCTTCCCCCACAGGGAAAAAAAAAAAAAGCGCCTTCAGAGAATAAACCCTGCAAGTATTAATAAAAGTTCTCTTTTCATTTCGGCACACATCCTTCTCTTTTTTCTACATCCCTCGTCCCTGGGAATGGAAAGGAGGCTTTGGCTATAAATCAAACCAAGACAAGGTAACCAGGCTCAGCATCAGACTCTCCCCCAAGTCCCGCAGCCCTCTCAGCTATTTGAGGAATCTTAATAGGAAAAAAAATAACAATTCTGCCGCGGACAGGGCAGCCCCCGAGAGGCAACAACCACCCCTGTGGCGGCGCGCTGGGGGCCCGGGAGGTGCCGAACTGGCTGGCGGTGCCCGCG
>VWZU01014496.1:549660-572366 GCA_013397095.1 Sterrhoptilus dennistouni | reverse complement strand
GAGCCTCCAGCCCTCCACCGAGCAAACTTCGAGATTGAAAAGCGGCAGAAGCAGAGCTGGGATAAGACGAGGCGACCCGGCTGGTGGAGCTGCTCGCATCTGGCCTCACGCTGCTCCTTGTGCAGGCACCCCCTCTTTGATTTGCTCCCAAGGAACCATTTCTAGCCCTACGCTGATCATCCTGCCCCGCTGCTGGGGTTACACAATGAAACACCCTCCCCGCAGTGTGACATGGTACACATCGGGCAGTTGGGGACCTGTTCTGGATCCAAAAGTCCCAGGGCCAGCGCCTCCACACAGACACCGCCTTTGCCCTCCAGAACCTGAGGGTCACAGGCCTGTATTTGAGTGCCGGAGATTTAAATTTCCCATTGGATTTATGGGCCTGCTTTCAGGGGAAATCCCGATTCCACTCAAGTTGTTAGGATTTTGCCTCCGGCTCCTACGCCCACAACACAGAATTAAACATGAGATTAAATATTTGCATGTGCTGAGCAACCAAGAAGCCATAAAGAAGCACTTCTAATGGTCCTTGCATCAGGATTTTTGCCAAACTAGTTTCAGCTCGGTTACCTGGTCTGAAATTACCACACTGCACAACCACTTTGGGGAGTTCAGAAGAGGCAGCAACAGGCAAGAGCTGGCACGGGAGCAAGCAGCAACACAGCCCTTGTGACACCAGGATCCACACCGAGCCTGGTCCCTCAAGTTTAAGTAACAAAACATAGTCAAACTTTAAGCACACATTTACAGGCAACTGCTGATAAAGCCACATGAATCGTGTAATTATGCCCCTTCCTTATTTTCAGTACATTAAATATCCATTGTGTGTTGTACTCCTGTTTTCTTGCCAACTCGAACTCAAATGATGGGTGGGTGATGGTGTTCTCCCCATCCTGATGGGAGCAAAGCATTTACTCACAGCACCATGATGGGGCTCCCAAAAGGCAATGGGATGTGCTCAGCCTGCCTCCTCAGGTTTCTCTCTTCCCCCATTGTGTTCCTACACAACCGGGAGCAGGAGCAGAGGAAAGCTGAGGCATGAAAGGCATGTGCCTAAGGCCTTGGCTTTCAGAATCACAAGGTAATATCAGAATCCAATGTTTTCTGGAGGAGGGAGGGGGGAAATGCATCTAATGACAGGCCTATAAGGGAGAGTTTTAAAAGGATGTGGCCACAGCCGTGTTTGTGGTGCCATAATACACCTGGCCTGCAGCAGCAGCAGGAGGACAGATGACATCCAGAATGAAAATGCCTGGTCCCACACCTGCCCGTGGGCAGACCAAGTCTCCACTAGCCCAATTCCCTGAAAGGCTCCCTGTAACCTGCCTCACACTTGTCTGTCCCTCCAGCCTTTTGGCTCAGTAATCCAGACTGGAGAAAAAAATAACTTGTGACATCCCTCAAGGACGATCCACCAGTCACACCACGGCGAAATGTCATTCACAGCAAATTAAATCATGACAAGAGATCATCCTACTCCTCTCAATCTGCAACGCATTCCAGCACTCCTGGTGTTGGCATTGGCCTCTCTGGGCTGCAGTAGGTTCCCTCCCAGTGTAACCCACACCACGCTCACCCCAGAGCCAGCCCTGCCACCCCAGAGCGTGGCCACGCTGCCCTTGCAACGGCACCACAAGTGACAAGTGAGCTTTGATTACAGAGCCAGAGTTAGGAGGGAAGGCTCACACATGCCAAGATCTTGGAATGATTTCCAAACACAAGGTAAACTTTGCCGAGATGGTGGTTAAAAAAAACGGGATAGGGGATGATATAAAATAGCAAATTGGGAATCAGCAAGGGGGAAACAACACGATAAAATAATTTTTTTCTGATTATAATTGCTCTCAAAAAACCTCATCCTGTACAAGAGCGGCTAACCATTCAAAGGAATATTTAATACACAGACAAAACTATTAAGAGAGCATTTTCCAGCTCAATTCTTTCAGCTCGTCTACACTAGAGAACACTAAATTACAACAAATAGTGAGCAACCCTTGTGTGAACAGCATCTAGTTGCCCAGCCTGGTGGAGTTTACAACAGTTTAGAACACAAAATGAGCAGCAGTGACCCCAGTCCTGCCTGCAGTGGCAGAACTGTGTCCATACTTCAGCTTAGTGTGATATAGTTCAGTAATAAATAACATCCTTAATTACGCTGCTGAATGAGCCATAGTGAAAACTGCATGAAAACAGACAGCACCTTCTATTTTGAACTGTTGCTTTGATTGCACCTCACCTGAAGTCATATATAAGTCTCATCAATATCATAATCTTCTCCACAGAAACCAATTATGTTGTCACAAACTGAGACAATAACCTCAAGCAAAGAATAAACAGCAGGAGCAGATGAGTGCCAAAGAACCAGATTTTATTCTCATGCAAATATCCTTAAGTAGTAAAACCAAGCTGGGGGAGGACGACTACAACCCCTGTGCTGTACTCACTCACTCCTGAGCATCTCCTGTACCAACAGATTGCAGCTGCTGCTGCCAGTGCTGAACAGGATCCGTGTTTTCCTATTACACACTAGACTTTATGATCCTCAATAATGAAGTGAAATAAAGTTTTTTTATGTGGCACAAACACACTTTTGATTTAACCTTCCCTTGAAACTTTTTATGCACCTTTACAGAGTATTATATTTAGCTGGTATTAGAAAAAAATATTTACCCAGAAACGATGAGAAAAACAACCTCAAGCTGGTTGATATGCAAGTCCTTGAAAAAAGATGTGATTTGAGCTGCTGCTGCTGCTTTCTGCAGGCCGGCACATATGTTTTTGAAAAGGAAATCCACTGAGTTATTTATTAATCACAATTATTGACCTGTATCACAATAAGAGAGTTACCTAGTAGCTTTCTAAGGTTCATTGTTTTGGTGTAAGTGTCCATTCACATGAAATACGATCTTAACTGTTGGGCCTGGGCAAATTTCATGACACTTTTCTCAAGAGTTTTAACCAATATTTCAGTTGTATTCTCAACACTAGCACTGACAGTCTGACAGCCTAAATATCCACAATCTTACTACTTCCCATCTACTTTATCTGAACTATGACATAAGAGTTGTCATCAGATGCACGGAGTAACTGTCACAATCTTTCCAATAAAGTCTGATTGATCAACCTTAGATCAAATAAAGTAATGCAAGATGAAATAATATTGACTGCTCCCTCCATGCAATGCTACTGCTCCATACTTCCCTAAGCAGTGTCCAGCACTGTTCCAGGAGAACCAAAGGCAGCAAGGGCTGTACAGACACATCCTGGAGGACACAGCCATGAGCTATTACAGCAAAGGAGCAGCACCCAAACAAAGAGCCCAGACAGAACGTGCTGACAGGAACTCACTCACTCATAAGCCTTAAAACCCAAACAACCCTCCCCAAACCCCAATACCCTGTCATCTTAATAAAATAATAAATAAGACTGCAGAATGGTGAAACATGGACTTCATCTATCACACAAGACAGACTCTGCAGGAAGAGCCACGACGTGACTGGGACTATCCACTGGGAAATTAGGGAAATCCTGCCATGCTTCCTTCTTCCACAGAGCCTTATGGCACAAAGTGCTTCCACAGCACAGTTTGTGTCTCCAAGAGCCATGTTCTGTCAGTAAATGCGAAAAACAGTGAAGGAGGTTCCTAAGAAGATAAGCAGTGACTGCCATGCTGTGGAGGAAGATGCAAATAGTTGTGGCTGAAAGAGTGGATTAACCGGAATAGGAAACCTGCTTTCCTGCAAGAGGCTCAGTGTGCTCTGACACACAGCACAGCACGCTGGGAGACAGTCAGCTGTGTCCAATGTGTGGGCAGCAGCCTGAAAATCCAGAGACCAAACCCAAACACATGGAAGGCAAAGGAGAAGCTCAAGTGCAGTTTGCCTATGAGGGCTCGTTGCTCATTGTCATCACCTACAAACTTGACATGGATTTGTGGGGAAACATCCAGGACTAACAACTAAACCACACTAGGCTAAGACTCACTAGGCTAAGACTGTTTTGCTTTTTTTTGGAATTTACCCATATATTTTGCTATATTTGTTATTTTCCAGAAAGAGAGCACTGCTGTCCCTCATCTAACTGGTCCACTGGTGCTGCAGGAAAGTCCTGAAGTTGAAACAAGCCCTCATTTATATTCTCAGCAGATTTTAATTTCAATGTGCCGTGGAACTAAGAGGAAGCCATCTTCTTGGGGACAGAACATACAATTCAATTTTGTTCTGAAATGTGGATGCAGGATTAATGTCCATAATTGCACGGCCTGTACTGTGGAATGACAAACGCCTTTCCCACTGCTCTGCCAATGTGCTTCGATCCAGCAACAAAACTATTAACTTTCAGATCTGTAACTCAAAGCTTGGATTGTTTTGATGTCGGGGGTGGTGAAGAGCAAAAGGATGTTGGAAGTCTTAAACCGGGTTCAAACCTTAGCCTCTGTTGGCCAGTTCAGCAATAAATGTAGGCCAGGCTCCTGGTGATAAAATCTAAGATGTGACAACTCATTTCACATAGACTATCTAAGGAAAAGGTCTTAAGATTACAGTAGTTTTCATCAGCACTTTTACTGTCATGAAATAAAGAGAAAGCTTCTGTCTTGAAAAATGGTAGTCAAGGCATAGTTGGGAAAAATTCATATTACTGAATATTCGTGTCTGTGGTAGAAGAATGACAGTGGGGAGGAATACATAAATCTTCTTGTGTGATACCTGGAGCAAAACAGTTGGAAAACAGAGATGTCTGTTCATTTTTTTCCAATCTATTTAGATTTCTAGACAGAGTCAAAATGGCTCTAATTTACCTGTTTGATGTATTAATCACATAAAGGCATTGGTCAGATTTCAAAGCAAGTGGCTGAGCGTTGATAAGAAGTGAAAATATTAAGTCAGAGATGGAAGATTAAGAAGGTGCTCATTCAAGTCCTTGCTATTTATAATTACTCCCTGAAGGGACACAATATTTCAAGTACAGCCTCTTGAGGTGAGAAATAATCTGTCAAGTCACCAGGCAAAGGTTTTAGAAAAATACTGAGGCAATAGGCAGTGAAGCTCTTTTGTGGAGTCATGGAGTGGGCTGGGTTGGAAGGGACCTTCAAGACCATCTAGTTTCAGCTCCCCATGGCATGTTATGTATGATACACATCCACCAAACCCTGGAACTCCTCTGCACCGAGTTACTGCACAAGTGAATTTGTCTGGAGGACTAATGTGTATAAGAGACTGAAACAGCGCTCAGAAAAATAAACAGGTCAGGCAAGGAGCTGCTTTCCTGAGCAGTGCTGCCCCGGGAAAGCAGAGGCTTGACAGGAACTCCCAGTAGCTTCAACAGCTTTCACTCCTTTGCACAGTACCCCGAGAAACCTTTGGTTCTGGTGCATCAGGTTTTATTCCTGCCTCCAAGTGTGCTTAGCAGGGGAAGGCCTTCGTTTCGGATGTGTAGAGCTACTGTGGGAAGTCCCCTAAAAAATATTCCCCAAATCTCAACTATGTGGTTTTGTGTGCTAATAGATTTGTCAGGAGTCAAAACTGGGATATTTTTCTTGAATACATTTCAGCTCTCTCCTACCACATGGCATCTACTATCCTACAGTGTAAAAGAACGCGAATTATTCAAAATTATTTAAATCACTGATTCCAATCACAATTTAAATCAGTAAAGAGAAAAACAAATTTAAATTGATTTAAATCCTCATTTTCTTTTGTACTTGTGTTATTTTCTGGGAGAAGAGTAATTATTAGCATCTGATAACTATGAAGAAATGCCTGATTTGCAGTAGATTATGAACTTTATAATCAGGACTTTTTATCAACAAAAAGGATTCACAATACACACATATTTGTATATGCAAATCTCTTTGCAGACTACTGGCATTTAAAATTGTTGTTGACACCAAACAGAGTTCAGGCTCTGCTGTGTGGGATCACTTCAAACACCTTTAAGCTGGTGCCTGGCAAGAATGAAATGTGACAGTTTAAATCTCCTTTCTGCTCCTGCGCCACTTGGAATGACTGATGGAAAACTTACTTGAATCTCAACCAGAAAAAATGCACCATACAACAACTTACCCAGAATCTCAACCAGAAAATACATCCTACAACAATTTACACAGGATTGTTCTGCTGTCTTATCTACCTTTATTGTTTTTATCCTTTCCAAGTTTTTTCTAACACCAGATAGACTCATTTTTTACTTTAATACTTAAGTGCTTGCTTTTAATTGTCAGTATGTGCTTTCTAATACATTTGTATTCCCACAGGAAGTTCCCTGAGTAGATCTCCAAGGAACTGGCCTGTCT
Source organism: Sterrhoptilus dennistouni (assembly GCA_013397095.1). Classification (NCBI taxonomy): domain Eukaryota; kingdom Metazoa; phylum Chordata; class Aves; order Passeriformes; family Zosteropidae; genus Sterrhoptilus; species Sterrhoptilus dennistouni. The sequence continues at coordinate 566,071 of VWZU01014496.1, read as the reverse complement.
TAGGGAATCTGGAAGAGTTTTCCCACTGCTGCTACATGGAATGTTGCTTTCCTGGTGGTAGCCCCGGGCAGGCTCCTGAAGCTGATGCTGGTTTGATGTTGTGCCATTTCTACGTGCTCAGATCTGTTTCAGACACCACTCTGGTTAAAACACTAATTGCTGTAACGAGTCCCTCATTGCTCCTGCCTCTCTGGGTGGAGCTGGCCCAGTGATAGCTATGGCAGGAATTCTTAGTAAGCAAGCAAGTAAAAACTGGAAGCACTTATTCAAAGGTTTTCAGGAATGTTCTTTGTCCACCTCACACCTCTCCCCCTGAACTGAAAGAGAACCTGATATAAAACAATGCTCAGCACTTCTGAAAAATCACATTGGTTTCAAGTTAATCAAAACACTCCATTTTACGCTTTACCCCCTAATTTTTGCATACAATCAAATTTATCGCGTCCACTGATTCTTAGTCCATTTACTTACTATTTCTTAGATTTGATCCAATGTATAATGTCACATAAAATTAAATCCATAAATAAAGGAGCTGTTATTAAAAACTGATAGATTTTGCTTTCTTTGCAGCATTTTTAAGGTGAAACACCAAAAAGAGGGAAAAAGTTTCCTTGCTGGAAATGGGGGCAGACATATGAAAGTACATAGGAACATCTATGGGGTCCAGATCTGGAGATGGTGGCTAATCCTGCTGAGTTTCATTATTTAAAATACAGGTTCATTCTAAAAATCTACCACCCTATTCACCACAGCTGTCTACAGCTCTTCTTTTGTGTTCCTTGGTCCAGACTGTGAACAATGATCTGAAATCTTATTTCCAGGCTGAATCTATTTATGGTATGTTTATATTCACTTCTTCCCATGCCAACATTGTCCATTAGCTTCAATAACTCTTTTCCTGCCCCGATGATTATACTCCCTGAAGTACTTACACAACAATCATCTCCCCCTTCAACTCAGCTGGGCCATGCTGAACCAGGCATGTCCTGCCAGTCCCTGCTCTCCAACATCACATCTTGTGGTTGTGGAGTCTCACATTCACCCTCACCTCAAAGCTACCTGTAATGGAACTAGAATAGAGTAAGGAAAAAAAAAAAAAAAACCAACAACAAAACTGAAATGTATGGGGTTTGTACCAGAAAAAACTGAACTGACTTGTGATTTTCAGCTTGGGAATAGGGGAAAAAATACTGAAACACAGTAATTGAGACATAAAAAAATCCTTGACAGCACAGAGATGAACAGACACCTCATTCAAATTTCTCAGAATGCATAATATAGAGGGCATGAAGTGTATTTATGATATTAAAGGACAGATCTGAAGCAACATAAGGAAGTACTTATCTACACAGAGCTTTATTAAACCGCAGGGGACACTGCCACAGGATGCTGAGGACATCAAAAAGATCAACAGGTTCCGCAAATTATTAGGTAAATTCACAGAGAGAAAAAAATTCTACCAGGGGACACTAAGCAGAAAAAGATGAAGATAAAATCTTCCATCTTAACAGGGAAGATAAGCAAAGGGAATCTCTGTGTTTCTGCTTTGCTCCTACGACTCCTTTAGCAGCGGTGACGGCACCACCAGGAACAGGACAGTGCTACAAGGACTGTGGGCTGGTGGAACATGACTTTCCTCAGCCACAGGAATCAGCCTTTTGCTCTGCCTCTCACAGATTAGTTCACGTGAGTTAATCCTTCTTTTTCACATCCATGGATGTATCGGTCAAATTCTGCAAAAAGATTTCTAGTAAAAATAATGGGGTCCGAACTGAACTGCTGTAGGACAGAACTCACTGACAGAAAACAGATGCTGCCATCCCAGAAGGCCCCTTTCAGTGTGATGCCCACCTGTGACCACCCCAACCCAAAAAATCCAGCCTGAGGGCTGCCTTCCTCTTTTTTTTTTTTTTCAATAATCACTTTTTCTTCTTGGTTCTTATGCCCCGATACAGAGCTATTATTTGCATTATTTGCATTGCCAATGACAGGGAAACTGGTGTTTAAAAAACCCAATAATCTAATCAAAGCTTCAGTTTGTGTCCTGTTCTAATTAATAGTATTCCATTAAATAGGAATATTACCATTTCTTTATTACACTTCTCAGCTATCTTCTTTTAAAATCAACAGGTAAAAATTACATGGAGAAAGAGTATGAACAGGCATCAGAGAAACAGCCACATATTGCAGCACTGTTAACCAGCTACTGAAAATTACAGCTCCATCTCCTGCTCACAGCCAGACCTAAATATATTTGGACCCTCACTCTCATTGCAAATGCAGTGGCTTTAGTTTTGTGCCAGGTAAGAGAGATGAGAATCCAGCTCCCAGTCTGCATTTCTAACTTTTCACAGAACAGGAGAGTCCAAACATATTTTAGTTCTTTATAGCTGCTCTTCGTAGGCAACTAAAGATCTTTATCACGATAAAAACAGAAGGCACTGCCACAGAGTGTAATTACATGCTGCTGGAGTTGACTGTTTTCTTCCAGAAATAGGAAATGGTTTGAAAAACGTGGTTTCTGCTTGAGCCATATTCTGAGTTCCTTAAATAAAATACTATCCCTTATTCCTGTGCAGATAACTGGGAACTCCAGCACTGTAGGGCTGAGTAACTCATGGGAATGGGTTTTGAGACTGGGCTTGGCAGTCACCAGTTTCCTGCACCAGTGACCAGCTGTGAGCTGCCACAGTGGAAAATCAGGTTTAGGCTCTGTTCATATCCCCCTAAAGTTCAGGTCCAAGGGATGGGGTAGAATTTGGGATGATTTCTTGCTCCTCTTTAGTTGCTGAAGAGCCCAGCACTTGAAGGCAGTGTGCTCTATGGAGCTCTTCCCTTCGGACAGCAGGATTTGGTCAAAGGATGGACTTGATGATCCTGGAGATTTTTTACAACCTTAATGATCCATGATTACAGCCCTCCAGATAACACTGAGCCCTGCACTGAGTGAGGAGAGGCCACTGCTGCACAGCCCCCAGCACAGGAACAGGATGGGGGTTGCACATCCACAGCTGCATCCGCGCCAGCAGCCAGTGGGAAATGTCCTGCCTGAAGGTACAGAAACTGTCAGTCAGCCATCAGGACAAGCAGGTTTCAAATATCTACTGAGTCCCACATTCCTGATCCCTTCAACAGGCCTAAATTAGGATTGTTGTACATATCCTAAGACCCCTGGCACTGGACTGTTTTCTCTTACTGTACAGCTAAAAGAAAAAGACAGGTTCTTCTTCTTCTGAAATAGAGTTTCCAAAGGGGGAAAGAAAAGGTGCCTAAAGGAGAGTAATTATTGTGCTAAATAATTATCAGTAAATTATAAGAAGTACAAGCAACTCAAAATAGCTCCATAAAGATGAGTAAATATGATCTGAAGAGGTGTCTATGAATCACACTCCATCTCTCTTATTACCACAAAATAATAAAGGTTCATACATTTTACTACAGAACTTTCCACTGAAGATGCCAGAGATCCTTATAAACATTAATTTTACCTCCCAGCCTCCCAGATGGGAAGCCCCATCTCCATCCGGAAAAGCTCAGGGATCAGGAATGTGCCATTCACCTCACACGACACAAGGTGCTGCAGCAGAGCTGGGAACAGGCACAGACCCCGGCCTCCCATTTTGTGCACTAACCACAAGATCATCAAATGTCACCCAGTTATTCCATCTACTGACTAAACCATCGCTGATTATTACTTCTGTTCCTTTTCCCAGAGAATCATCCTCTGTGTCAGGGAGCTGCAGTGTGACTGGCAGCCCCAAATACCTTTGGGAAAGGTGGACAGAGAGAGGCATCACTGCAGGGCCAAGACACACAGACAGGTCTTCCCTGTGCTTGGCTAAATGTCCTGCCCATTACACCTCATCCTCTCTGAACTGGGAGCTGAGGTGAAGGAACAGATTTCTTCCTTAAACCCCAGCATGTCACAGGCTTCAAGCAGCCATTCTGCAGCTCTGTGCATTCTGCTCATGTCACACCCACAACATGTGGAAGAAACTGACTCCATTTTAAAGGGAAATATTATTTGCTTTGAAAATCATTCAGGTTATCAAAAGGCACATTCTTTCAAAAGCAAGTCAGTGTAACCAAGCTCGACCTTCCCCCAACTTGGGTTACTCACACAGACACTCCCTGTCCCTGTTCCAGGGATCTTTGACTTCAGTCAGGGTTCTCTCCCTCTGCTCTTTGCTTTTCTCATTCCATCCCTTTTCAGTACTTGCTTCTCTCCTAATCCTGCTCTCTCGCCATTTCTAGTCTCTTCCCCTCCTTTCTTTACAGTAATTTCCATTTTCTTTGAAATGTTTTGGCATTTAATGCTGGCTTTATTCTTCCTTCTCCATCTGCTGCTCTTGTCTTTCTAAATCTCTTCTGGAGCCTTCTCTCGGGAGAAAGCAAGAGAGATGTGTACTCTGTTCCATGTACTGCTTCATCTTTCTGGATTTCAGTTCCCTTCTTTTCCTTCATGGCTTGGAATTAGACAATCCCGTCTGGAAGCTGATACCAACTAAAATGTCTCCTTGCAGCCCCACAGTAACGGGTACTGTGCTGTACTGGATCTCCTGCTCCCTCTGAACACAAGGCTCTCAGGAAAGCACTGGGAAATATTTGCTATTTCTCCTATAAATACTACAAGAGCAAAATGCAGAAAGCAAAATTACTGGTGGATTTTACTCCCCTGCCTTGTGCTCAACATTTGTGGGATCTTCTGGCCATGGAGACTTACTCCACCAGCTACAATCCATTTTCCAAGGGAGTTTCCCCCTCCCTAAGGGTTTTTCTTCTCTGTAAAATCTTCTATTTCGTTATCGGGGCTTACAGGGAACAAAGGAGAAATAACCAAGCTTAACTACTAAAACTGCTTTTAGACAAATCTCCCCTATATTGTCTTTCCCGCAGATTTTAATTTGAGACTTAAAGGCTCAGCTCTAAGATGTCTCTTCCCAGCCTGTTCACTTGGCCTCTGTTCCCAGGAAGGGAAATAGCTGGAACATGGAAAACGACAAGGACATTTGCCAATTAGAAACACAACAAATTTCTCTTGGGAAATGTGCAGTCCTATCTGCAAGTGTACCTTTGAACTAAAACATAAGACATAACACAAATGGATCACAGATTAAACAAAGTAAATATGAAGAAAATGGTGAAAGGATTTTTTTCTGCTATAAATTTTGTTTATTTCCAAACTTCAACCTAAAGTCTGGTTTTCTGTAAAAGTTTTACTTGTATTTGTTATTAACTGGTATGGTTCATATTGTCATACCAGTGAGAATGATGACTCCTAAAAAGTTTTTGCTTTCAGAAAGGCAGAAGGAAAAAACACCTGAAAAAAACCTCCCTGGTGCCAACAAGATGGATTTTGCAAAAAAGGGTAAGATTTAAGTCACAAAAATTACAAATACTTTACAGTTGCAGTTATGTTGCCAATACACAGAAATAGAAGAAATGAAGCATTTATCAAGGTTCCAAAATAAAGTGAGCAAGAACATTAACAAATGCCAAAGCTTATAAAAGCCTCAAAGCACTCAGATCCTCCCTTCTCTTACAAGCTCAAAAGGGAGTCAGTTATTCCTTAGTTTTATCTTATGTTTCCCACACCACTTTTTCTCTAGTCCCAGAGATTTTGCTTTATCCAATGCCCAAAATATACCTGCCCATGGAATGAGCAGCAGCCATAAAACCAGAGGAGTGGAGAATCTCACACCTGTTTCTCAAGGTTTTCCACTGTTGTTTCTAAACCAGAGTTTTAAACACAGAGCATATTCTCATGGATTTATTACAAGCTAAAAGGGAAATATGTATTTAAGAAGACATAATTCCTCTGAAATTTGGTGAGCTAAAACCCAAAAAGAGACCAAGAAAGAACGTGATGTGCTCATCCTGCCCCACTCTCCTCTGGCAGTTCCATGTTTATGGTCTCCTACTTCCCATCTGCAAACAGCAAATTCTCGTGGCTTCACGTGCCATAACAAGTTCACCAGCACAAAAAGTGAGAACTGAGTGAATTATCTTTCCTGATAATTATTTGAAAGGTATCTACAAAGATAACAACGACAGATTTTCAGATCAAAGCCTGATTTAAGCTGACCGACCCCTTCAGTGTTTCTAAAGAAATAATGGATTATAAAACTAATTCAGTGAAAAATGAAAGTAAAAATAGAAGCGATGAGACATCTTCTAAATAAGCAAAGCTGCTTTTACAGCATGCTGAATAACTGGAGTGTGGTAAACATACCACTGTTATAAATAACAACCAGCCTCTTGACATTGTTCCTTCGTTAATTATTTCAAATTCTTTATCAGCCCTAACGAAGCAAACCTCACGGTTCTCCTGCAAAGTGAAAAGAATTGCTCCCATGTATAGGAGGAAAAATTAGGACATAAGGACAGAAAACAATGCTTGAAAGTTACAGTGGCACATTATACAGAGCACTCAGGAAGTCTCATGGTGTAAGAGAAAAACCATCCTCTCGTTCAGACAAGAGTGTTCCCTAAGTGACTGATTTACACATTTACACATCATTTAATTTTACACAAAATGCATCAAAATTTTTAGATTTAACCGTAATTAGTAAACAATCAAGACATATCAAAGTTTTATGCTGGTAGGTAAGGCCCAAACAAATTCTTTTAAAATGGAAACTCTGATTTCTCCCTGCTCTCTCCTTGCTTCAAGTCTTAATCATAAAATCATTAAAAGTTAACATTTTGCATTCAAAATGCAAGCAGCTGCCAACAAATAATACACAGCACTTTGTCAGATTATAGATAAATAAACACCAGACCAGGTACAACAATGATTAGTAATGATTAGTTATTGTGTCTCATTACCTTTGTGGTCTTCTTGGGCCAGCTGACCACAGGGACACCCGAAATGGCAAGATTTTGGTCATCATCAGCATGTTCCTTCAGGATGTTCTGTTGCAAATGAAAAGGCCTTTATTAACCAAACATTTCTCCAACTCCAGAGTGCAGAGACCTTCAGAAGAGAATACTCTGCTCTCATGGAAGTGACAAGATCTCTGCAAATTACTTTTGATTCCAAACTTCCAACTCCCACTGAAACTCTCACACCTGTCATTAACATCCAAGATGTGAAACTTCTTGCAAAACAGGCAGCAAAATCAGCCATTAATCCCCTCAAATGTTACAGAATTCTTTAGTATTGGTGTGTCCAAGACTGGTGTCTTACCACTATCACCTCTCTCCCTCAAAGTCCAGGTCATTAAATCCCAACTGACCCCACAACTGATCCCTTCTCTCCTAATCAAGGCTGCAGCAGGCCTGAGAAGAAGACTCTGCCCCTGTTAATTCAGCCATCACATGGCATCAAGTGTGTAGTCTGGAGCAATCCTCAGATGCCTGGTCATTCAGGTAAGCCAAGAAGAAAAATGTACTCTGGAATCTTTCATCTTTTTGCACATGGCAGTCCAAGGGCACCATCATTCCCACTGCCCTTCCTTCCCCCACGATGGGCAGGACAGAGCTGAATCCAGTTCCCTTTATGTGACCAGCTGAGGCATTCAGCTTCCTGAGTGTTCACTAGGAAAGGATCTGACTATGGGCAGCATTAAGGGAAAAAGATTGGTCTCCCCTCCCTTCCACCCCCACCAAAGCCTTTTCTTTGATGCACTGTTCTAGAAATTTCATGAGTGGGTTGCACAGGCTGACACAGCTTCGACCACTGTGAATCACTCCCATGACCAGTAACTCAACACTGAGGTGGTAAAACGCTCAGTGGTGCAGCTGGGAATAGTCCACTCCCGTGACTCCCTACGTGCTCACTAATTTAGCTACAAAGCTCTTCATTTTGGAGTTCAGGTGGCCTGAAAAAGAAGAAATTAAAACAAAAAAAGGAGTCAGAAGGAGGATTCTGCTGTGCTGCTGAAAACTGAAGGCCAGATCAGCACTAACAGGTTAAAGACCGAGGGGGGGAAAAAAAAAAGCTCCAGTAGAACAAATGAGAACTGCAGGTTGGAAATTACCTCAACAGAATATTTAGGAGATGACCCCAGACAATGAAGTTCAGCAGTGCTGTTCCCAAGTATATGAAAAAAAGCTTAATTAGGCAACAACAGGCAGCAGGCTCTGTCAGTCCCCAGTGCAGCACTCTAGTAATTAGTAATTTCACACACTATACAAAAAGCTTAAAATACAGTAATTGTTTTAATAGGGAGTACACTTGGAATTCATCTGTAATCATCCAACTAAAGCCCGGAGTGTGATGCCATGTTCCAGTCCCCAGGAGCCTGAGTTTGGATGAGTGTCCCTGGGGCTGACTTTCTCCCTGGAGCTCAGACAACCTGTCACACTCAGCCCAATTCCCCAGCGTGTGCTTCAATGAGAGCTGTGTTACTACCAGACAGCACAGCCTCAGCACAGGGCTGCTCCTGCAGACACCTGCAAGGCTGCTGGTGATACTGGTTAGGCCGAGAGCAGCACCAGTGACCAAAATAAGCAATACCAGCACAAGCCCAGTTTCACCAGCCCGGTGCTGTGGCTGCACTCAGGGGTTTGCAAAGGTGAGGAGTAAAACCCAGCTTGCCCCAACCTGGCTGTGATGCAGAGTCTGTACTGTACCTGCTCTTCCAGTGAAACACCCAGCAAGTTTTACACAGGGACTAATCATTGGCAAATTAACTCTTAGCCAAGCTGAGGTGAAGTGAGCACCTCTTTTCTTGTGTCCTTTTTATTTGGAGAGAGATCACTGCATTAACTGAGCTGTGACCACATTCTGAAAGTTCAATCCTAAAACTGAGAGCTCTTTTGTATTCTCATTGCAAAGCCAAAATTCTCCAGAACAAGGAGGCAGCTTGAGAGCCATAAACAAAGGACAAATTAATCCCTTTTTACTTTGCTGCTCTTAGGTTTGAAAGCCTGTAAGACAGAAAACCTTAACATTTCCACTAACGACTGTCAGAGACTCGGAGTTCAATGGAAAAGCACAGTATATTCCAAGAACTTGGCAAGGTAATGAAGGTTTCTTGTTATCGTATGCATCACGTGAAAATATTATCCAAGGAGAAATGTAAAACGGTGGCAGCTTATCATCTGAGGCAGCTGAAAACAACGGCTGTCTGCGCACAGAGCCACAGCACAGCCACGCTCACGCCGACTGCAGCGTCAAGTGTCAGCTCACAACAGGCTGGGGGAGGCAGGGTTTTGTTCACCTGCTTAAAAACAAGGAAAAGGAAGATAAAGAAAAGCCATGGGGCTCCAGTTAGAGGAACAACGTGATGCTCTCCCAGCACAAGGCGGCTCCGATTCATTACACTTGAGGGCTGTGGTGACAACAGCAGGTATGAAGGGAAGAAGCTGATTAACTGTATGAGAATTCAGCTTAGCCATTAATTTCAAAAGCACAGCAAGGAACGACTCCCCTGAAATGCATTCAGTAGAAGGAGTTTTTTTTTCTGTCATCAGAATGAGAAGGGGGTAAGATTTCTTGGCAAGAAAAAGTAAGAACATATTTCAGTAGATATCATCTGTCTTGCACAAGAATCTTCTCCTGCTGCCAAGGAGTTGCAGATATTTGACGACCTCTGTTCTTCAAACTGAGTTTCTTCTGCTCTAATGGACTTCCACAGGCCCTTCTGAAGAAGGGCAGTGTTTTTGCTTTGAAGTGGGCAAGATCTGTGGCATTAGTAAGAGGCAGATCTCACATTCCTGTTCCCCAACAGCAGCAGAGGAATTACCATCCTGCTGGTAACACACAGAAATGTGATGTGCAGAAATCAGAGGCTGCACACAGGTGAGTATCCCTGGCAGTGGGTTTAATGTGTGGGGGCTGCACTGCCACAATCAAAGGTCTGCTCAGCTTTACCTGTCCTGTGACGTGGAGAGCAAACTACACCAAGGAGTATGATGGAGACCTCTTCTTCATGCATAAGCCCACCCCAGCACTGCTGCAGCCAGCAGGGATTTAATTCCCTCTTTGGGCTGAGGGAAGAACTGATCTGCTCTCCAAGTGAGGCCTGTTCCACTCTGCAAATAAGCCTCCCCTGTGCTGCTGCACTCCATCGATCACGGTGATAAATGGGTGCTCAATCTGCAGAGGCAGCACTTGGCACTTCTGGATTGCTGTGTCCCCACCAGACAGGCACACTTAGTTTGGAGCTCAGATGATGTGTAAGGAATTTACACAGGCTTAGTTTAGTTTTCAGTCTCCCTTCTCATAAGGAAAATAAATTACTTTACTTCAGAAAGTCTCACCTACTTGACATTAAATAGCTGTATACAGCTGTGGCTGTGTTTACCACTAAGAGCAGTAATCCAGTCACCCATCCTTTACTGTGCTCTTGCTCAGCTGGGAAGGCATGGATTCTTTGTGAGCTACCCTGATTAGTTCTGTGAAACTTCACATCACTGAATAAAATGGTTTCCTTTCTCCAGTTTAACTATCCATATCCTGTTTTCTGAAAACATTAATTATCTTCCTGAAGCACAAAGACAGACTTGAATGTCATATAAAAAAAGTTCCTGAGTGTATTTCATTAAGAAATAAAAGTGCTACAATAAACACTGATTTATTTGCTTCAGGAAGAAACTTGTTTAAGACTTTCCAAGCAGAGCAAGAGCCTTCAGACTTTGTCAGAGCATGTTCTTGCTATGCATTTGTTAAAAATAACTCTCAAATGGGTGCACTAAAAGGGAACTTCTAATAGGAAGCATTATTAATACATCACATGCCTGAAAGTTGGGTTGCCAATGAAATAAACCTTGTTAATACAGCCAAATACAGTCACAGCATGGGTAATTTGCACAACTCCTGCAGGATTTCTGTCATTCAGTCACACAGCTGACTGGTGCTCTGGGTATTCATCAGGGTGAGGTAAAGGGGCCAGGCCTCTGCTCACTCCACTGCTGATGCTATCAGCAAACCCCCCACGTTATTATCTGTACAGGTTGGAAAATTAGTAGCAAAGTAAGAGAGAACATGATTAAGTGGTCAAGGAGATAAATACCATTCTGGAAAATGGACTGTATTTCTTCCTCTGCCACTATGTCTCTCTGTGGTACAGGGCAAATTTTTTTAAGTCAAGTTTCCACAGGTAGTCATGAATTGTGTGCTCCTGCTCTTCCTCACACCTGGCTTGGGATCTGGATGCTAAAGATCAGAACTTCTGCTCTACAGAAATGTTAAGCCACTGAAGTTTCAGTATAAGTAAAATCATCTTTTGTACATGTCAGTGTTAAATACACTAATTGTTCTGTGGCACCTAAAGTGCCCAGTACCCAAAATTACTTTTATCTTAATCTCTTTACACCCCAGTTCCCTGTGATAACAGCAGCTCATCCATTATGTGTGGAGCAGAGGGTGAGGATCCCTGGGAACCCCAAGGGAACATTCATTCACCCTGTTCAGCTGAGGTTCTTTAGCAATTCTTTAGACACTGTTCAAGAAGATGTTTGAGTTAATATGGCTTTAAAAAAAGTCTCACTCTGACTAATCAGTCACAGACTGGCCAAACATCCAGAGGTGATTCCAGAGGAAACAATCCTGAAGCGTGTCTGATGTTTAGATGTGGTCATGGGCTCTTTAACCAGCAGGGAACCATCAGTATCCAGATGTTGGGCTACATCCTGATGGTTACAGTGTGTGCTGGCAAGGACAGAAAGTTTAGAAACAGGCAGTTATCAAAGGAGATGGAACATCAAGCTGTACACAATAAACTGGCAGGTGCTCACTTAATACCAGTTACAGCACAAAAAGCTGATACTGGCCTTTTTTTAAAATGTCCATTTGTAGTTCTCCATGTCTGTAGTCAGTGAATCCACTGCTCTGGAGAGGAATGGGAAAACATACTCCCACATGGAGCTTTAAGCCAGATTCACATATGGTACCTTGCTGTGTTCTGGGGAGATGTCTCACAGCACTCTGGAGTCTGTCATCCAAAGAGGGAGCAGGATCCCACTCGGAACATCTGCACCAGCCATTATATGTTGCACCCCTTTCTGGATTTTTAAGTGAAAATTATCTTGTGCATCAAGCTTGGAGAAGTAACATGACCATTCTTTCTGCTTCACCAAAAATCCCACTTCTGGTCTTCATTTTGATTTCTGATTTAAAGATGACTGATCCCAGAAGAGGCTTGTGAGTCTACATCTGCAGCTTTGAGCAGGTGTGTCCACTTTCCTGTACAAAGTGGCTGATTTTGCAAGAAGGGAATTTCTGAGCTCTTGTGGTTTACCGAAACGAGAGCAGTGTGTCACACTTCCACGCTCCAAGATTGGGGAATATGGTTCCACTGCACTCTGCACATGTTCAGCCTTCTCTAACTGGCTTTGAAGATTTCTAACCAGCTGTTACACCACTTGCCCTAAGAAAGTACAGGCTCCCTCCCCATTTACCACACAAACATGTATTTTTCCCCCCAGATCGTGCGTTACAGAGCTCTTGTGTATAGAAAATATGTAAGTGCAGACCCATACTGTTCACAGACTGAAAATCTACAGAGAAGTTGTGTCACTAATGAGCACTCACTCCTCACACCAACTCCAAAACCAATATAATGTACCAGTGGAGAATAATTATCAACCAATAGAGGGCAATGGAGGAAAGGAAAATGAAAAAGGTGAAAGGAAAAAAAAGCAACTGGAAGTGTTAGACAATCTATCTTCTGAGCTGCAATCAAGTATTTACATTTTGTATGTGTCAGCTAATGAGGTGTACACCAGGGAGACATGAGACCAAAAAGGGCTGATTAAGACTATAAATATAAACAGACTTTTTGAGGTGTAATATTTACATGTGGAACACAACAAGTGATGAATTATGAGAGGATATAAACTTTTGGCCACAATTGTGACAGTCAGAAAGGACTGTGTCACTTAAACCTGGCTGCAAACAGGAGCCAGAGACAGCTTTGGTTCAAGGAATCACTTCCCTGTCTGTGGCAGAGCAGCCTGACATGAGCTGGTCACCACACACAAGCTGCCACCCCTCTGCAGCAGAACTTTGCCTTCTGCTCTCCTGCTGTGCCCACAGAGCAGAGTTTGTGTGGACCAGCAAGTTATCACACCCACCTTCATGTCCTCCAGGAGAGCCTGCGGGTCTTCAATGCCTTCTGGAACACACTTCTTGTTCTCTGGGAGAGATTCAAGCTTTTCCACCAGGGCTTTTAAACCCTTCAGTTCAAATTCTGTGAGGTGAGTCCATTTGGTTGAAACTTCTGTAGCTGGAGACCCCGTGGGTGTTTTGGGATAGTCCGTTGGGGTCGTTGATTTGACGCTGTCATCTGACTCATTAGACAAAGTTCTTTTTAGGTACCTCATTACTGTGGCTTTTTGTTTCCTCCCTGCAGCCTCCTTCCCTTCTGAGTGTGTGCTGTTGGGTGAGGAGGAGCCATCCACCAAGGATTTGGAGTTCTTATCCAAGCTGTCATCCTTCTCCTCCTGGAGATGGGCATCACAAGATTCTTCATCCATGTCTAACCACGAATCTGATGAGTAGCTGTCTGTGCTGCGTTTTCTTTTTGCATCTGGAAGTTAGAAAAAGAATGCTGAATCTTTAGGCACTGTAACCTCACAGCTGAAGCACTTCTGTACCACTGGGGCCAGGTGCTGCCTATTTCAAAGGGCACTGGAGAATGGTTTAGTGAGTATGTGACAGGAATGGGATTCATTCAGCTGATTTTTAATTTTTTTTTCTTTGAGGGGGGCGCTTGTTTGTCTGTTTTAATGCTGGTTTTCATTAACATCTACTCAGTTCAAATGACTGGGAAACATTTAGGGAAAAATTATGCTTTCTTCAAAGCTTCAGTCCTCTATGCCTTCAATTAGGAGTAGGCAGAGCTCTTAAGTCACACACAATTAATTTTCCCACAAATCCGAAAAAGACCAGATTCAGCAGCTTTACAGCTTTAAGAGGAGAGTTAGCACAGAAGGAGGAGGGGGAAATGATGGGAGAAGGCACGTTAAAATGCTGTACATCATCATTCTTCCAGGAACCCTGCACAGCACAAAATCAACTCCTCACTACTTTTCCTCTCTGCAAGCAACTAACTGTTGATAAAACAAGAACCCCCAGTTGTTAGTGCATGAATACTCATTGCTCTTCTGAGACAGAGGATTTCAACTGTGCTTATTTTATGACAACAAGACAAAACACACTGAGAAACACACAGGGACTGTCACAGCTGCATGCTACTGGTTTTCTTAATACCATTCCCAATACATTTTAGGTACTTCTCAGGAAAATTTAAAGGCAAGTTTCTGAGTCTAAAGAACTATTAATCTTAATCTCCCCCTAAGAGCCCCAATTGTTACCCAACTCTGTGCAATCAAGCAATGAAAGCAATGTAGGAAACCAGTGGCCATGGTTCCCTCAAGCACAAATCTTTCCTTATTTATTAGACACAATTTCCCTTACTAAGTGAACAACATTGAATGCAGGCTAGCAACAGCAGGAATTTCTGTGGAAAACACAGTGAACGCTGGCAACACCCAGTTAAGTCAATGTGAATTTTTATTACTGGCTGAAATGGGTATGAGATCAAGCTGCAAACAAAAACACACTGCGAAGGAAACAGAAGTCACACAGAAAAAGTGAGAGAACAATTAATGAAAAGTTCCTTTCACAGCTTCCATGCTTTGCAGTGCAGTAGCTTTGGATTAGGACAATGTGAACCATGCTTAAGGAAGGATTAAATGGACATTAATGAGAAAGCTCAGCATCCGGTTGTTTAACAGTGAGGTTCAAAACAAATGCTTGAGCCCAGTTCCAAGCTGCAGAACTCCTCCTGATCACAGACACACTCCTTGTCTGTGCACAGTCTGTACCATCTTGTCACAAACACACTGGGCAGGGATGCCACAGGCAGTGGCAGTGTCTGAGGGCAGCTTGCTCAGCCTGCCTGGCTGCTCAGCTCTGCAGTTCCCAATAAAAACCCTGCAAGGCCAGCTCAGCTCTGTGTGTTCCTGCCCCAGGGAGCCAAGTTGGTCACCTCACACTTCTCAGGGCAAGTGTGCTGCTGCTATGGGGTCTGCAAAAAATGCAGCATCTCTGTCCAGTCTACACCTTCAGACAGGCTTGCATTTTTCCTCAAAATCAAAATGGCCATAAAATGACTCCTGAAAGGCAAGTTTAAGCTGAAATGTCTGTGAAAAGATGGCAGCTACAGAAAATATCAGCTATCAGCATGGCAGGGTGCAGCCAAATCCCGCTCCATCCATAGGGCAGGGTAACTTCCTCCCTGCAACTCTCCAAAAAAAGCCTCAGAGATTATTTTGTGTGCTGAGGTGGTGGCATCAGCACTCCAAAGCAGCTCCTCCTCTCTGCTCTGTGCTAATACACCCCCATGCTTCTCTTAGAAAAATAAACAGGATTAGAAAATATCTTAACCAGAACATTTAAAACCCACTCAGTTATCCAACTTTTATTTCACACTGTTTTTTCCTTTGTCCACAGTAGCAAGCACATGTACCCACCTCAAAGGCTACATAATCAGCTTATGTCATTCTCCCATTTTACAACTGAGGAAACAGATGCTTGGGAGAAAGCACGATTTGCTCATTGTCACACATCAAATCTAGGGAAAAACCAGGAATCAGAATCCAGGCTCTCGGATCCAGAGCTGGAGCCCCCTCCTCTGAACCACACAGCCTCAGTGAGCTGTTTTACAACTAACTCAAGCACAAAGCCCAGCCCCGATGGCAGAAAATGCCAGTGATCTGGCATCAAACAGGAGAGGGTGAAAGCAGATACACATCCCTATGCTGCCAGGACGGTGTCATTAACAGAAAGTGGTATAAATCTGCACAAAGAAAATCGTGTTCCTGTCCTCCTGTGCTGTAGCTCTGCTGAACAGGAACTAATGGCTGTAACTGGGGCAAAGCACAAGCGTAAATAAGGCCTAAAGAAAACGAGGGAGATCACATTGTGGAGGTGTGAATAATTTACTCCAAGTAATGCTCTGGCGCGAGGAGGAGAAAAAGCTTCCGAGAGAGATCTCCACTTTTTGTCTCTTGCTCTAATCTGTGGAAACAAAAGGCAGGAGAGGAGTGGAGCACCAGAGCATCGTGGGGGCCTGTTCCCAGGAGGAGGCAGCACAGGGAGGGGGGGCCACAGTGCTGTTCTCTGCCAGCTGCCACCGCGTCCCTGTCCCCGGCTGTCGGCTCAGGGCAGCCCCGCCGTGCCAGCCACACCTGGGCACGGACAGGAAAACAACTCACATCTAACCCCAAACAAACCAGCACGGAGGCATTGCTCCCCTGTTCCCTGCATGGCTGGCAGTCACTTCATGCCTTGCCTGACTCTCCCCCGTGGGCACAGGGCTTGCTGCTAACCTGGAGTGTACCAGGCAATTCTGGAGCACCAGGGGATTACAGGGCTGGTGCACCACCGGATTAAGAGCAGGCTGCTCTCAAAACACAACAACTGTCTGCTGCTGCTGCTAATCTAAAAAAAACCAAA
>VWZU01014496.1:525740-549575 GCA_013397095.1 Sterrhoptilus dennistouni | reverse complement strand
AAAAACAAAAAAAAAAAAAAAAAAACCAGAACAAACCCCACAAAAACCCATAGAGGGAATCAATAATGGAAGCATAACTTCAAGGTGAGAGAGATTCAATTTTGTGTTTTCAAGTGTTTTGTTGTAATGCAACACGCCATGATTTTTATTTATTCATTTCAATGAAAACACTGTCTGACAGAGTGACTGTGCTGTGAGCTGAGGCCCTACATAAGCATAATCTGCATTTACTTTGTTTTGAAGTGCATTTTAAGCACTGTATTACCAGGGCTCCACTGACTTGGGGGTTTCTGGTTTATAAAGCCTCTCTGTGGGAAACAGCACCTGCCTCAGAGCTCAACTGTTTCTTCTTCTGAGTCAATGCACCAATGAGTCCCAGGTCTGAACCCCAGTTTCAGAGGGGTTATCCAGTCTGGGCTCCCACACAACTTAGTGCAAAAAGACCATCACCTCCCTCATCTCAAAGCAAATAAAACCAGCTCATACAGACCAGTCAGTGATCAAGCTCAGTGAAGAGGTGGAGCAGCAAAGACTTGACCACAGGACAGAGCATTAGAAATCTTTCCTATAGCAGTTCACTTCCCTGTGGTTCTGAGCAGACCACTTAACTTTCCTCACAGTTATCCACTCGTACAAAAATAATTATACACAGTTTCTTTCCTTGCTGAAAAGCAACTTGCCGTATTATAGAACTTAAAAGAAAGAGATGGGGGTCAGGTGTAATTATAAAACCTTTCTGAACTCTTTAGAATAGTCCAGTGTGTAATGTCTACCTTGCCATTCCCAGCTCCAAACCCTGCCACTGTGACTTGGGAGCAGCAGTTGGTATCAGCCTGCTAAAGGTAGCAATGACATTTTCATTAGCAGAAAAACCCTGAGCACACTGGAAATATATCACTGCATGGAGCACCCCACACAGGAACCACTCAATATACTCAGGTACCTGTCTATCATAAGCAAATCTATTCTATCCCTTGAGAAGAGGGGGAGAAAACAGAGACATGGCTCCTTCCCTGTGCCAGAGGGCATATTTTCCACATCCATCAGGCTTAACATACAGTTAGAGCCATCCTGTTAAAATTTTAGCAATGGGAATCTTCAAAGCTGCAGGCTACAGAGAAAGCACGTCTCTGATAGCCCAGGATCTTCTCCCAATTACTCTTTGTCAGCTCACTCTTAACATCCATATCTCACTGAAGGTCAACTGTGGTTGAAAACATCCAGTACAGACTCATTCATGATAAGAGTAAAAATAATGAAGACATATCCACCCTGAAAAACAGCCCACGTTCAGATCTAGTAGGAAACCCAAACAGGTTCCCTTCTGATTTCAGCTGGCAGGACAAATGTCCCAGTTGAGAGAGACAAGCAAAAGAAAAGAGAAAAAAAGATTGTGTGTTTTATAGCAGCCTGTGATTGCTGCCATGTCATCATTCCCCTGAGTGTTTGCCCTCCTGGGAGGGATCTGAGGAAGAACAGCCTCACACCCTGCCTGGGAGGACACGGCCTGGAAATTCATTCTGGGCTGAGCAGTGGGGGAGGAAGCCACGGCCATCATCTTCCACCTCATTTTGAGCTGCACTCACGTTTTTATTTAGCGAGTGGGAAGACTCCAGGATTCAGCTGTGCCTCCACAGAGGTGGTTTTTTTTTTTTTTTTTTCCTGTCTGAAGTTTTGTGAGTGGAGACATTTAGAAAACAGAAATACAAAGAACAATTTAAATTGCCACAGCAGCATACAAGTATCAGGACAGAGGTATCACAACACAATCACACAAATACACTTTCATGAACAGACTATGTCTTGAAAGTCGCTCTGAATTTAACAGCCTTCTTGTCAAAGCAAATAAATACTACATTAAAAAAACACAGTATGAAAAGTCTAAAGATATCATTAAAATCCAACTGCTGATGAACTCAGTTTTCTGTGCTCTCCAATGATGTTCTTTATCAACATAGGAGTTGTTTTGGGTTTTTTTTTCTTTATGCAGGAGAACAGGATCTCCATGAATTTTATGAAAACTACTCCCCTGTGAACCCCAGAGACTGTGGGCAGTGTCCTGCATTCTCTCTGATCAAAGTCCTCCTCTACTGATAATCACTTTCTTAACTTCAGAGATCCACTACAACCACTACACCAGAAAGGAGAGAAAGGAGCACCACTCGAGGGTGAAAAACAGACAGTTCTAGCACCCAAAAGGAAAGGCAGAAAGTAGACATTTAGAACAAATTATATCAAAGAAATTATTTTTTAAAAGTAGGGGAAACATTTAGATTATTCAAGAGAAATTTCTGACAATGAATACAAGGATGTGAAGATTTTTTTTTCTTAAACCAAGAAGAACAGAAGACAATTAAATCTACTGAGGGGTTTGAGGAGAAGTTAAGTACTTTGCTTCATTACTCTTTAAGGAGAATAATGGGAAGTTCTTTGTCAAGGGATACTCCCTCATGGGAAATCAAGAAATTGCTTGCAGATGGAGAAGTCCCTAAGGAAGAGACAATTTAAGGACCTTTGCAGCTCTGAAGAAAAGCTTAAAAACAAAGAGGTAGGGTTTAGAACAGTGTGTCTTTAGGATGTCCCATCCCTCAGCAAGTGAATAGTATCAAGATACAGACTCCACAGAACAAACCAGTTTAACTCAAAGATTACAGTTCATAGAGATTCAAGTCAAGAGGCTGCACACAGACCAGTTAAAAGCAAAGCAAAGCAAGTACTTGAAACAGTATTACACAGAACAAGGCAGTGCAGCTTTGTAAAGGCAAATAATGTGCCTTTACTCCTTTGAATTTGGCAAATGCCAAAGAGAAAGATCAGTAAAGAGCAGTATAGCAGACCTGGTCTTTTGAACCACAACCCACACTAAAATAATTAGTTTAAGGTTAAGTTTCTGCCAAGAAATAAAAACAAAACCCCAAGTTTCTAACAAAACTAAACTACACATCTCTCTCTGCCACCAGCTGAAGCCACCACAGGTCAGAAGCCCTGACCAAGTCACCACCAAACCCTTTTTAACCAGCCAAGCTTCTTTTCCTGAAGCCTTTGCAGCTAGAAGTCTTTGGTCATGCAGAACAGTCCTGTTCCCTCTAGACAGTGGACATCTATATTTCCCAGGGAGTTTTTGTATGACTGGAAATCTCCCAGCTAACTGGACTGAGGCACATTTTGTGGGGATCACCAAACCATTATCAGTAATCATTGAACTGGGCTGGAATTCACACTGGTGATTTAGCTGAAAAGGGTCCCATCTCAATATCCTGAACCATTCACTCTCCACATCTAATTTGTCCTGAAATTACACATCACTGGTCCAGCACCTCCACCCTGCCTGCAGGACCAGACTCTTTCCATGTCAGTGGTTCAGACAACAGGAGATTGCTCCTTATTTTCCAAAGAATGCAGTTACCAATTTCTGAAGAGCTGATCCAAAGGGCCAGTTCATCCTTTCCTCCTCTAGGATGATCTTACGAGAAAAATTCCTCTGGACACAGAATTTCTGCTTAAATAACCTTCTGACCAGGCTCTCAGAGCTAAAATGTGAAGAACTCAAATTCCCAGTGACCCCAGGAATTCCCCCTGGCCTATCTACACAGACTATTAGCTCCCTTAAATTATTCTTGGTCAGTAAAACTCACTGGAGAGTGACACCTACTTGTAACTTCCTCAATCCCTTCTACTAAGAATTGTGCTTGTAGGTGAACATTTCCCTCCACTGTCCAGAGCCTGGGGCAGTGCCAGCCATGCCAGGCTCCAAGTCACCTCAGGGAGCAGGAGGCACAGAAATACTTTAGTCCTCCTCCACACTTAAGACATATCAGCTACGATTTAGCTGGTGCTTGTGCTATTTTCAGCTATTTTGTGCTTAAAAGCAGAAGGAACATGGCCGAACACCTTGCTCCATCAGAAGGAAGAAAAAGAGGGCAGTTCAGCACAGCAACAATTGAGCTGTCACACATTGATGCAAAGCTCACACCAGTGCCAAGGTAATGCCTCAGGCACATCTGTCTGTCTCTCCTCTGGTCCATTTTCAGCTCTTGTTGTAAAGGTTTCTTTGACCTCCCTGCACCTGGGTTACAGATCATGGAGATTTGTGTAGGTGTTTTCTTGGGTTTGTTTTTCTGCAGAACTAGAACTCAGTCACCAGAGAATTACACCAGAGAATTTAAGGAAAAGAGAAAGAAGAAAGGTTTAGTGACAAAAATGCCTTCTGTGGAGGAGCTTGTCTAGAAAAGGACAAAATATTCACCCCACCAGAGCACATCTCCAATACCCACATTTCTGGCTACTGAGATACTGTGCTGAACATGGCAGTAAATCCTCAACTGTTTGGCAGATCATCCCAACACAAACATTACTGAAACCACAGAACAAACACATCCAAAAATCATTTTTCTGGGATCCACTTGCTAAGGGAATGTTCAATAAATATAATCCCAAGTAGGTTGGTACTTCATGGAAATGCTTAAGAGTCAAAAATTTTCCCCACCCCAAAATAAAGAAACAGTTCATTAGAATTTCTCCAGTTCTCCAGTTCAATTTCTAATCTGCTCTGCAGAAACCAAAGCAGCAGCTAGCCTGAGGTGCCAGCATCAGTTCTGAATCTGCACTCAAAGGATTCACTCACCAATTAACATTGATTCTTTCTGGTACTCTTTGCTGAGGTGGCAGCGCTGGGTCACACAGGACACGTATCTCTCCAGAACATACCAGCACATTTCATAGTAGAAAGGATACCGGAATTTGGCGTGCACCTGGAAGCAAGATCAACACTGTCAGTCCATGGGGAAGGGAGAGAAGTTTGCAGCACAAGGGCCAGTCATCATTCCCATCGTGTTATCAAGAGCACAAACAGTGTGAGGAGGGGGAGGGGAGAGGGTGGGAGCAGGGAGCTGAATGCCTCCAGCATACGGAATGAGGAGCCAGCCTGCCTGCCACGACGGCGTCATTTCTTGGTTCACTAATTTGTATCCTCTTGGGGTGGTGGGAGAGGAGAGGGTTTGTGTTCTTGTGAAATCATGAAACTGATGGATGGCCCCTACAGAATTATTTACCTGCTGTATAAACATAGGGTGGTCACATACAGATGTTAGTCACTAACTTAAAATAAAAGCATGGGTTTTCATCTCCTAAACACTATCACAGGATTTTTATCAAAATGGCAACATTACCTAAAAGGAGTCAAGCAGGAAATTCATCTTTTTCATTTGTGGTTGTCTCAACAATTTGATTAAAGAAATGAACACACAAATTCTTGTCAACTGCACACTAAAGTAAAAATCCCTTATGTGGTTTACCTTTTAGTAGCAAGTTAGCTTTTGCCACAAACAGAGTAAGAATAGAAGAGCAGGATTTTGACAAAAGATCCTGTCAAGCTGTGTACTTTTTCTTACATCTCAGACCTGTTGTGCTCACACAAAAAGCTGAATTCTCCAACACTAGTTATTTGTGAGACTATTGCAGATACAAAAGAAAACAAAGAGGGTTTCCTTCCTTTCCAACATAGTTTTCTATCTGTAGAAGGTCACTGTACCACAGAAGGACCTGGGAAGCTTCTAAAATGCAGGAAGATATGTGTATTTGTTGTGATTTGTTAAAAATGGATGCCATGCATCTTGCATGCACTTGTACTTACACTGTACACCTCTTTCTCCTGGTGGCACAGAAATCTGCATTTTACAGGCTCACATGCATACACTGCACTGGGATTACAGGAGCTGCTTTAAAACATTCTCGGCATATTCCCTAAGCCCAGAGGTGGGCACCCACCTTCAGTGAAAAGCTGGTCTGCACCAGAAAGGAGCATTCTCTCAGAAAAAAACCCAAAACACCACCCACCACAGATCAGCCAAAAGCCCAAAGTCTAAACAGAACCACTAACTCAGCACCTGCACACTCAGACTCAGCTCTGCAAAGTAGGCACTGTCCAAACACCTGCATGGTGATCAAAGCATCCACTTGAGCAGATCAGTGACTTACTGGAATGCCCAGAAAACTGCCCCCAAGGTGGACAGCCAAAGAACTTGCCT
Organism: Sterrhoptilus dennistouni; assembly: GCA_013397095.1. NCBI lineage: Eukaryota > Metazoa > Chordata > Aves > Passeriformes > Zosteropidae > Sterrhoptilus > Sterrhoptilus dennistouni. The sequence goes on along the minus strand of VWZU01014496.1, from coordinate 543,549 downwards.
CTGCTCCCAGGGCACAGGAAATGCAAACACTCTTAGCAGTAAAACAAAATTTAACAAAGGGAAAATATACCCTATTGTCGCACTAGATGTATCACAGTGTAGGATTAAATACTCCGTGGCAATTCCCAGAAGTTAAAATCCCTTAAATTCAACACAAATACAGCTTGCAAATCTGAACTGCTTGTTGCTACAGGTCATGTATCCAGAACTGCTGCACCTTTCCAAATGTTTCCCTGTGTGGTTTGTTACAAAGCACACATACCAAAAAAGAAGGGAAAAAAAGAAGAGGGAAAAAAACCAACCAAACAAACAACAAAAAACCAACCAGCCAAACAACAACCCCCTAAATGTGAGAACAATTAACCCCAGGGCCTTTTTGCATTGAAGAGAATTTCTCCTTTAGTTTAGTTATTTGTCATAGAGAAGAGATCAAGTCACTTATGACTATTAGGGAACACAGGGGAAATTATCCATGCTAAAATATATGCTAATAAAGGAACTCAAATTTTTCCAAGAGAGCACTGCAGGAAACAAAATTTGCAAAGAATTGACTTACAAACAGGAAGCCGCCTTCCACCCCTCAGCCTTCAAAAGGTTTTCAGCCACATGCCTGGGAATATTAAAGACATCATTGCTCAACATTTGTTGACAGATTCTGAGCTTCACCAAATTTAGTTGTTACCAATGTTAATTCAATGTGAAAGACAAGGCAGTAATGCATGCAGTGCTCCCATTATGTATATCAATCTTTAATATTCAATTTGAGTTCCTAATTGCCTCGCTATCAATGTTCCAACCCACAGCAAATCCCTCCATGCCTCTGTAATCCACTGTTTGCCCAAGAAGGCTTTGCTTTTACAAACCTTCAGAAGGAAGAGCTCTCTCTACCATCTGTAGACAGAGATACTGTGCAGGGATCTACAGGGCCTTCTGCCAGTAAAGAGACTCCAACAGTGCTTTAAAAACTTTTAAAGTTTGCCTTATGGAAAAGTGTAGAGGAATATGCTCTTTATGATATCCCTGAACATTTATTAATTATAACGGATGTGAACTGCATTATGTGCATGTCCATACTCTTTCCATTGTACACTCACAGGCAAATGAACTCTTATGGGCAGGGGAGGAGGAATAAGAGAAAGAAGGAAAAAAATTAAAAATGTTCTGTGATGAGTTCGAAGTGTAATATCTGATACAGACACTGCCAGAGGACTAAATTCCCCACCAGCAGGGAAATACACTGGATCATCTAATAGGCATTTCCAGCTCTAACTTCTGTGATTAATAATTTACAATCCACTGAAAAAAAATTAATTATTCCTGTAGAGCAAGAAAAACCCTCTCCGGAATATGATCCATTTCTTCAGTTCAAAGTGAAATTATTTTAGAGATTTATATACCCCTCCAAAAACAAAACAAAAACCCTAAGCAAGTAAGACACACATTTTCATGAAAAAAGTAATAATCTCTTCCACAATGCCCATTAAAAACATCAAACTCCACTTGTGTTTAATCAATCTAATCACAATATTGAAAAGCAATTTATGATTATTTACAAAAAAATTAATCTAGCCACTTAATATGTTATCTTACGTTCCAGAAAGCCAAGTGAATAGCAAACACCATCATCTGTGAGTGACCACCTTACGTATATATTCAGAGTGCCCTTGTTCCCACCACATCCCAATATTTTAAGGCAGTTAAATTTAGATGAATTTGGGGGTAAGTTTGGCACATCCTTCCTCTTCAATACTAAAGAGCTGTATCACCCCTATGCCAAATGATGAATCCCTGCAAGGCATCCTGCTCTGCAGTTCCTCAAGCTGGGCTTGCAGAGAGCTAAACAGCTTGGCCTGTTTGACTGGCTGTTAATTGGCCTCCAGGAAAGCCAGGCTGCAAAATGAGAGTCTCTACGAACTGTAAGGCTGGAGAATATTTGTTTACCTCAATTGCACATTAGGAGCTGTTTCCAACAATAGACATGTTTTTTATTACTCCTTAAAACTATTTTTAAATGGCTACAACCCTCTTAAAAAGTCTCCCAGGGGTATGAGGAATTAAGCTAGAATAAGCATGACAAGTATATAAACTAGGCAATTTTATCAGGCTGTAAATCAGCATTACCATTTCAACCCTATATTTATTCTTGTCTGAGCTAAGACAATAACAACTACACCTAGCATAAAAATGACTTTGAATATCAGCAATCAAAGATGATTAAACATTACATAGCAGGTTTAAACACAGTGAAACCTCCATAAAATTGCTCTGTGCAAAATGAAGAGGGGAAGCACACCTGTATTACACTTTGATTTGAGTGTGGTAAATTACTTTGTCAATCACATCATGTAATTTACTTCTGTGCCATACACAATGGAAAGATCAATACTGATGAGAAACTCATTTGCAGTATGCTCACACTGGCAAATTTGGGTGAACTACACTGTACTGAGTCTGCCAGACCAGCCAGTGTATGAATGGAATTATTTCAACAAAGAAATGACAAAATTTGATTGACAAAGCAAATAATGTAGTACACACCAGAATCCTGTTCTGAAACAATTTCCCCTTCAAGATTCCTGCATGATATTTTTAGTTTGATGGGGGGGTTGGGGGGGGGCGGGGGGGAGTGTTATTATTTCTAAATCACAGTATTGATTTTCCTGCCTTTTATCAAACTTTTGTATGCCTTAGATGCATGGCTTCTAATTTGTTTCTGTCCAGAAGTTCTTGCTATTCTTCAACCACTCACATAGTTCTGATTTTATACATCTGCCCATGAGCACAGGTTTGTGAGCACAGGTACAGCCTGTGGGTAACACATTGCCAGCACACAGCAACATCCAGGTGCTGAAATTGCTTCTGGTAAGTCATGGATATTCTGGGCTGTTGGCTTTCATTGGTCGTTTTTAAAGCACTCCAGTATTTTTGCAAGGAAAGTTATAAAGAACTACACAGACTTCAAAGAAAAATTAAACAAAAAATGACAAGAACAAAGGTCTGATTTGGGATTTCCCAATGTTGTAGTATCTCTTTCCCAGTCAACGGTTGAGAGGACATTTTTCAAGTTGCAGATACCCAACTCTCAGAACCTCCTCACAGGATCAGGGTGCCAGTAAATTTCAGTGTAACTGGCTGGTTAATTCCTAGAAGTTACCAAAATATTTGATTGTTATAAGGAGTTTTGGCTGCTTGCATAAAAAGCTTAGAAAATGAAAGCTGCACCCAGCTTCCCAAGGAGAAGGGCCTGACATGAAGCACAACTGAGCAGCTACAACTCAAGGTGGGTGATCTTGGGTTGCTCAAGTCCTGTGTGAAAAGAATGTCAGTTTTTATACAACTTAAGGAAAAAAAGAGTGTTTCCTGCTCATCTTCCCCAAAGACTTCAATGGAAAGAACTGATTTCTGGCACTGATCCTCCCTCCCAGTCCCCTTCTCTGTTCTCCATGTGAGCTGCCTGTGCAAACATCCTTCCCAGCAACAACACACCCTCTCTCCCCTGCACACCTGAAGTGTAGCCCAGCATGTATTGCTGGTTCTTATTTACAGTCACTCTGGAAACCTTCCTGTGTCCAGCACCTCTGCCAGGCCACGGTGAGCCCCTTCCTGCTTCTGTCACCAGAACTTTCCTGTCCAAGTCCCTCTGCACTTTCTCAAGACACTTGACACTCTCACCTGTTCAAAGCCAGGCTGAATCCACTCTGATCTCTACCTCTACTTCAGCTCTCTGCCACACCCCTCTGTTCTAATTCCCTCTAAATTTCAGCTTTTGTATTCATCTCCCGTCCTCTAAGAATTCATTTTTCTGCTTCTCTTCATTAAAGTCACTCCAGGAAACCAAGTGCTCCCACCACTGTTTTGCAGTGTGAAGATTACCAGGCCTTGTACCCGCTGGGAAGCCAGGGAGGCTGGGGGGAGGACACCTCACTCCCACTGAGTTAGAGATGTACTTCAAAACAATTTTTATTTGCTTCAGGCCTATGCACTCTCACTGCAAAGAAAGCAATTTGGGGTAAAAGCCAACTTGGAGCAAGATTTGTGCCCTCTTGTAGGGGTGAACAACAGTGAACTGCATTGATGTCCACAGCACCATTTTAAGACTTTTTAGTGAAGAAGAATGGCAATTTCCTGCCATTTTGCCAGCCCAAATCTCCATTAACACCAGAGCTGGCACCTGTGTCAGTGGTTTGTCAGCACTGCCTCAGAGTGAGGCCTCCAAAGTAGTCCCCATCTGGACTGCACATCCCTCTGGTCCATTTTTATATCAGAATGCCACAACAGCTTTGCACAGGTTATTTAGCAGCCAACTAAAACAGTCACTTCATTCAGATCCTGCTGCTTTTTGAAACTCAAAGGATATGATGAGTAGGTGCCCTGTTTATTAACCAAGGATAAAATTGTCACTCCCAACAAAGAGGTGGCACAGTAACCTCCCCCAGCCATTCCCTCAGGTAGGTGCTACAGCCAGATGAACACCACAATGTTCAGACCAATGTCCCACCCCAGAATCTCAGTTCCAAGAAATTCTTGCATGGTATCAAGTCACTGTAGTGACTGCCAATTACAGAAGATGTAATTTCATATACAATTTCTGCACAGTTTGTCAATTCAGCTGTGGGCAGCAGAACCAGCCCAGTGCCATCAATTCTCCAGGATCAGGCATCCACCCCAGGCATGCACAGGGAGGTGAGAAGCAGAGGGTTACCAGAAATACTGGTACAAATGTCTGTAAAGTGCAGTATGTTTTTGTGCATAGGAAAGGTGGTTTATGAAAGTTTAACAGGCAGACAAAAGACACAGAAGGGACACATCTGTGGGAAGCACATGAGCAAATCCCACTAAAAATAACCAACATTTGAAAGTCTCATTACTTCATGTTTACCTCTTGTCTCAACGACTCTGACACGGAGATCCCGTCAGTTGTTGTTTGTCAGAAGGGAATACGAGGGAGAGACTATGACAGATCACAGCCACAAAGAACTGCTCAGTTAAAAAGAGAATCAAGTATCCTTACCCTTGTTCTGTCCTCAATTTCATAGATGCGAAGCTGCATGGGAACATTAAAGCTATGCAGGATATTTCCACCAAACACCAGAGAATCTACCGGAGTATAAACCGCGTGTATCCACCCTAGAGAGGGAAAGCAAAGAACTGAGAATGCCTCGTGCTATGTAGCATTACAGAGCAATTTATAATCAAATTTTAACAACCCCCTGAGTCCCACTGTGCTGGGGATGAGAGGTTAAAGCAGTGAAAGGTTAAATGGGATGCTCACAGCCACACTTCAGGACTAGTCATAGCAGAAGGGCACCTTGTGACGTGCAGTCTTACAACCTTCTGTAAATCAGTTCTTCTATTTATTCACCCGACACTTACAGTGTTTACTGAGCACACGCAAGTTTATGACTCAAACACATCCATGACTAAGAAGTAAATTCAGTCTGTTCCATACACTTGGCTCTCAGACTGGCACCTCCAGCATGGCTGCAAACCATGTCAGCAGTGGTGGAGGGCTAAGGTTGTTGAACTGGACTGAGGCACACCAAACTTCCTTAGCACCAGAACACACCTTCAGACGTAAAAGATTTCAAATTATTACCAGCCCTCCTTCAGAGGTGAAAGTTTCATAACCTAAGATCAGCTTCCTCAAGTAACTGAGAAATCTTTTTCACTGTAAGCCTCAAGTTAAGGGATTTAACATTTCTGGTACTGGGGCTGATGAGACTGTTCTGACCCAATCCTGTAAGGGACTGAATTAATTTCACAGGCTCCAAAGAATCTTCTATCACAACGAAAACCCAGGCACAGCAATTCAGGCAGCCACACACCAGCTCTTCTGCCTCTGCATTGTTTGCTTGGTCTGTCAGGAGCTGAAGCTCTGGCTATGCAAGACTGTAGCCTCTGATCTCTGCAGTGAAAAAGGAATTGATCCTGCTAATGATCTGGGACCCACAGAGACCTGACACTTTTTTTCCTCTTCTTTTTTAATGAAAAGCATTACAATTTATAAACCAGCAGACAGCAAAGCAACATGGGGGGCAGTCAATTTTCTCCTGACTGTGCAGTACTTTCCATTAAAGCTGTGGCAGCTTTCCCTCACTTCCAGATCAGTGAGGGAGCAGGAAAATGCCATTCAGCCCAGAGGGTTTTCCAGCCAGCAGCCACGAAAGTGCTCCTCCACACCAATTTTTCAACCATAAAGGCCTGCAAAGCTCTGTCTGGGAAGTCCTTGAGCCACAGCAGATGGCAGGACTGGGGCTTTAAGGGCATGTTGGTGGGAGAGTGATAGGAAGGAAAAGAAACCAGCACTAGAATTTTCTCCCTGGAAACACAAGCCCATCACTCTGGATACATTTTTCTGAATTTCTGATGTAGAGGCTGGAAGGGACTTCTGGAGGTCCAATCCTCATGACCACCCAGTGCCAGCTGCACAGAACTGTGTCCAGATGGCTCCTCAGTGTCTCCTGGGATGAAGACTCCATAACCCCTCTGGGGAACCTGTTCCAGATTTCAGTCAATTTACAGGTCTGACTCCACACAACTAAGTGTGATGCATATAAAACCAGTGGGTGGCTTATGGCTCTGTCAGCTCTCAGAATTATTCCATCTTTCCTTCTCTGGTCAGTATAATTTCTGTTACAGTGATCCAGCCTGTTTAGTACTTCCAAATCAAGAACAATCAACTAGAGATGATTTTTTTTTTCATGTAAGGGTAGGATGGCAGCTACACACATCAACACTATAAATACTTCACAGCTGAACTAGTTCAGCACCTCACACGAAATCCATCAGTCTGTACTAGGAACAAACTACTAGAAAAATAAATGATCCTCATCCTAGTCTTTGGGAAGGAAAACAAATCTAAGGTCAAGGAAGTTGAGGCCATTGATCCCACTGGGTAAACAAAGATTTCTGTGGTTGGCGGAAAGAATGGAAACCATGCACTGAGGCAAATCTGAGTCCCCAAAGACAACTTATTGGGTGGCTGCTGAAACACAGGGCTGGTTTGCATGACAATCCACCTTAATTGTCAGGTTTAGAGATGAACAAACTGAAACTTGAAAAAGTGAAATGACTTTCATGGCCCCACACCTGAGTGGTGGCAGAAGATGGCTCAGTACCAGGCAGTTACCAGCAGAACACTGAGGAGTCCTCAGCAGTTCTCTCAGCACAGGTGTCAATGTCCAACCTTAGTGGAGCTGTTATTTTAGTGAAATGATCAGCATCATTTGAAATACAATTTGTTATCAAATATTTACAACTTAATTAAAAGGAGTAACTGAGCTGATTTTTGTCCTATTTGAAAGGTTAAAAGGAGATATCTCTTCATTTAATAATCAATAAAATTAAATTCCATCAATGCAGTTGTTCTTTGAGTGGGTGCTTCCACCAAAACCCCACAGCAGCCTTCTCCTACAAGTTGTACTTCCTCAGTGAACATTTCACACTGGATTGCAGCTGGTTTCATTGTTTCCTGGTCTTTGGGTCTCTCATCACACCTTCCCTGACTTTTCAACTCTACCCCCACGAGATGCCACGGGTTTTTGTGTTAATAACTGCTAGACTTTCTTGGCAGTAGTCCCAATATTTTTGGGAGAAATATGGAAGGATCTATCACTGGCTTGAGCCAATGCTCCAACAAATGGTGTTTCAGCCATGACAAACCCTCAACAGAAAGAATAATGAACACAAATATAGTTTCAGACATCTATTCTTTCAGTGCAAACTGAAAATCTTCTGTAGAGTATCTGAAACAACCTCTGGTTCTGTGGAGAAAATCTTTAATTCCCTGATTGCATTTATAATCCAGGACTAAACAACTTACAAGCAATTAGTACCTTCAGCTCCCAGCTGCTGAATTAACTGAACACTAGGTCCTTCAAGATGCAAGTATTTCTAATAACAAGACTGAAAACATTGCTGTTAATGACACAGTTGTCAGTAGCAAAACCCTTTAATAACACAGCACTAAAATCCATCAGGATTGGGAAAATAAAAATAAACGAGAGACCAAGCAACAGAGTCATCTACTATAAAGTCCTGGGAAGTCAAGTTCCTACCCCTGCCAAGGCAGGGATGATTTCCAGGCATAGCTCTGGGATAGGTACAGATGATGCCTGTTGGTACCATCCTCTCACTGCTGAAGTGCTGAGCTCAGTCCTGGGGAATCCCAGATTTCCTGCAGTTCTTGTGTTCCCACAGGCAGCATCCAGCTCAGCCCCTCTGCAGGACACAGCCCTGTCAGAGGAGTCACCTGAATATAAAATAGATTTTGGCCACTCAGCTGTGCAGCATTTCAGTCACACTGCATCCCAAAATAGCTCCCACTTGCCTGAGGAACGTACGTGCATAATTGAAACTGCAGAGACACAAGCACCAAGAGGTGGATTCCAGGGACACAGGACAGAATGGGCAAGGTTAGACAAAAAAGATGGGAAAACTGACAAGGTATAAAATCCCAGCAATATTGGCACAGATGTTACAGAGGAAAAAAGCCCAACATGAAAATCTCTTGTTCTAATATTAACCAGGCTGTGTATGGAGAAAACCTGGAGGTCAGCACTAGAAAAGTAGAAGTAGGAGGAAAGAGAGATGAGCAGAAAACAGGAAACAATTTCCATCAGGGAAATGTATTGTGGAAATGAGCTCTGAGAAAAGAGAAGCTTGGATGGCACATTCAATCCATTCCCACAGCTTAGCTACAGCACGACTCAGAAATAAACTGAGGAGGATGAATGTTCGTTGTGACCATTTGCAAACAAAAACACCCATCTTGTCAGCTCCCCCAGTCACCACGGTTTTTAAAGAGGAAGACAAACCTCCAGCACAGGAGGTGCTGCACGTATGGTTACGACAAAAGGACAGCCAAGGGATTTGCTTTAATGCTGTCCACCACAGTTCTGCCTCACCTTCACCTGTGCCATTATCTTCTGCTGGATGAACTGAAGGTCTGTTGACATTTTAGATCATGTCACCTGTGCTGAACAGCCTGTCATGTCCGTCCCTGTGTGTCTGACTTCCAGCTCTCACAGCACAAACTTGCAACACAGCCTCCAATACTGACACCTCTAGAGTGAGTTCATCAGTGCTCTCCTCAGTGAGCGCTTTGTGCTGCTCACACAAACCCTGCTACTGCTGCACAACCCTGTGTTTCTGGCTTTGTGTGAGAAAGGAGATAATATCTCACCTCTTGATCATTGTCTCAAAAACAGAGAAAAATGCCAAAAAATTAATTTTATCCTTAGTGCTAAAAAAAGCACCGGAATAATATCAGAACAACTAGAATAAGGACTGAAAAAGTCAAAGGTCGGTGGAACAAGAAATAGTTAATTTTCGTCTGAAAGCCACAAACAAAAGCACCTGCTAAGTAATACCTAAAGCTACAATTAAATCCTACAGATGAGAGGAGGACGTTGAGTGTGTGGCTTTGAGGAGCAGTCATGAGCCAGGAAGGTCCTTCCCCATGGGTGACCATTTCCCAGGCAGCCTGTGCCAACGGCGATGACGCCGCAGTGAAGGGGGAACCAGCCCGGCTCTGGCACAGCCACTGCCCAGCCCTGCCCACGACAGACTCAGCCATGTGGGATAAATGGATTTGGGAATACAGACACTGCACAGCCACTGCTCACAGCCCTCATGTCAAGCCTCAATAAGAAGACCATCCACTTCTGGTTTTTCTGAAGTTGATGGTTTTTATTTCAGCTCCTGGCGATCAGTAAGTGCTTTTTCCTTCGCAAAACAATCCTAGTGTATGAAGCCAAGCCAACACTGAGCAGGATTTCTATTCAGGAGACTCAGAAATGCTCTCAGCTGATTTACAGTTATGAATTATTCCACCACTCCTAAGATACACTTGAATATTTAGATGTTATCATCTCTAGTAAATCAAGAAGGTAAAATTAAAAGTAACAAACGTTTTTTCTGAACAGTTAAAAGAAAGATATGATCTCATTATCTTCTGAATTTTATAAAACAAGTATTATTAAACATTGTAAACTTGTTGGAAGATTTCAGTGGGCTGCAAATTCCTACTCAAGGATGCAATCATCCATCTGACAATAATGAAGAAGAATATTAACTTATAAAGCTATGGGGCAAACAGCCTACAAGCTCCAAGCCAAAACTATGCTGCATCTGTTTCTATTAGTAACTGAACTGATATTTTGCCTTGTGATATAGAAATCACCACACATTTTCCTGCAATTCTACAACAACCTGGGGTGGAAAAGATGAAATATATATGTCTCAAAAATAAAAAGTGACTGAAAAGATAACCTGAGAGTGGGAACTGCCAGCAAGTCTCAAAAGAAGAATGACTGCATCATAACAGTGCCCACAACCAAATCGATCAAGGAGAGCTCATGTTTACATTTTTAAAGTTAAAAATTTACTAATTCTGCCCCAGTAGTACAAGTAATACAGCAACTCTCAATCTTAAATTGTTTTTAAGAATGAGGCAGAGCTCAGCATTAGGTACAGAACTAAATATCCAACATTATGCTGTCACCTTCCATCTGAAAGCAGACACTCAAGGCAAAAAGCCTCTCCTCTTTGATCCTCTCCACCAATCTTCTTCATGTGGTCCCTGAGGTTCCAAGCATAGAGATTCCATTAATGTCAGTGGAAGCTCACAGAATGGGAAAAACTAAACAGGAACCAAAAATAGCCAGGCAGCTCTGCAGCCCTAGCACAACACCCTGCAAAAAATGTACTGGCCAGATTTTAATAGCTTGTCATTCTCCCTGCTGTAAGGGCTATGTGCCACCTTCTGGCCCCATCACACAATAATCCATCAAACTCTCACTGGCACAGCAGAGGTGACCTAGGACCACACACTCCTAATAGGCAAAATCCCACTGATAACCACTGTGACAGCATCTGAAACACTTTGAATCCCTGCAAATAGCTGCCTGCAGTCCACACAGAACATCTCTTTCTGTCCACTCTCCTTCCCAAAAACATCCATCTGAGAAAGGTCATTATTTCTGCATTTGACTGGAGATAGGAACTCTGGAGGACTCTCAGGTTACCACAATAATTAAGAGAGACTTTAACAGCATGTTTCTATGCCAAAGGCCCTGAAGTGCAGTACAGAGAACATAAGAAAAATAAAGTAAAACAAACAGCTTACTCCTCAGTGGAACACTGCCAGCTCCCAGGTGAAACACAACTGTTAAAAAATTGCATGCAGCAACACGAGAAGTTTGAAGAAGAACCAGAAAGGAACATCATCCAGTTGACTGCAGGTTACCCTGTCTGGATTTTGATTGAAGGAATGTTGAATAAATCAGCACTGCAGAAGTCTTCTGTGATATCTAATCAGAAATCTCAACATGTCACCTTTTCCATGGACTCACACTAAAGCCACAGATTTGAAAAGCCTACAGGAGGATCAGAAGACCCAACCCAAACCCACAGCTGCTCATGAGCCCACTGCTTCTGACCAGTGACAGAGGCTCAGAAAGAGGCTGTAAGAAAGAGGATGACAGAACAACCCTTGGCAGCATCAGCCATCTCCCAAAGGAACCAAAACCAGGATGTTTGCAAATTTTCTGAGACCAATCACACTGCAAACCCTGGAATCAACTTGTATCCACCACAAGTGTGGCAACTACCTTGGAGGGCAGCAAAACTGGTCTTCACAAAAAAAGAAGAAAATCCAAGTTTATTCATATTCTGGCAGACAACATCAGTGACAATCCAGAAGTGGCTGCAGTTCACCTCTTTGGGACACTGATTGCTCTCTGACCTCACAACATTAACAGGCAAAAACACTGCAAGACACATTTTCAACAAGATACTACAAGCTGGCTGCTTTTGTATGTACCAATTTTACATGTGCAAACTCCCCTGAATGTGAAGTACAAATGTTTGCACCAGACATATATACACATGCATGAAAGAAAAGGTCATTTCTTGAAAGAGAGGCCTGCCAAGAAACAGAGAGAAAAGCAAACAAGTTCCAAATATTTCAAATGATGGCAAAAATCTTGCTTGTAGAGTACAACAAGCAGGAGAAGAAAGACAATATCCATGTCAGAGGTCCATCACACACAATCAAAATTACATATTCAGCAAGACTAAGACTTAAAAGAGTAAGTGGATTGAAAAAAAAAAGATTAATTTTTGTGTATGCTTAATTTTGAGCTTGGGTTTAGGTAACAGTGATGTTTAGGAGAACATGAGAGAAACTAATGTGGTGTCCAGAGACCAAGAGAGAGGGAAATCAATGAATGCACCACTTGAGAAAACAAGTGCAAGGAGAGAAGTGAAAGACAGTTTACAGAGAATAAAGACTGGAGTGGAGGGTGAAGGGCAAGAGAAGGAGAAAGGTTCCAGTGAAGTCATGCAGTGATGTAGAAGGAGAAAATAGTTATAAAGGGAGAAGTGCTGAAGATAAAAAAAAACTGATTAACTGGCCTTAACTTAGTGAGTGGTATTTCAAAAAGGCTGCAGAGGAACAGTCAGGATGTAACAGAGCAATTGGCCTGTAAAGCCAAAAACAGTTGTCCACAGAAATCCTGAGCTGCAGAAATCTGAGGGATTCTGCCCAAACACTGATTCTGTGTCCCAGCACAGTGGTGAGAGATGCCTTGATTACTACTCCCTAACACCACCACAACAGACTCCAAACACTTCACACATCCCCCCTGAAAAGCCATCACATGGTGCAGAAGAAAACCATAGCAAAAATAGTACTGGACAAGCTCTAGATTTGACTGTGACTGGTAACATTTTGTTGTTTCCCTAGTGAGACAATAACTGAGCACTGAAATGATGCTTTTTCTCTTATGAATCATCACAGTTTCCACCTGAAGCACACCTAATAAAGAATTTCCCTTTTATTTGGAAGGTGAGCCAGATAGGCAACATCCCCTGTCCACTATCCCAGAGTGAGATGTGTTACCTCGACCAGATTTCATCTGTGGTGAATGTATACCACATGAAAACTGTAAATATCCTGGGGCTGCAGCACTTTTCCTGTATAAGGAAAAGTTTGCTCCCATTCTGGGAAAACAACAGTTTGAGTTCTGCATTAAAAAATTCAAAAATCATTCCCTGACACTGGTAGCAGTTTCGGCCTCCTCCCCTCTTGAACCTTCAGCTGGTCTGACATCATGAATCTAATCTGGCCATAAACCTCAGAATGGCACAATGTGTGTATTTCTCAATCAACAATTACGCTGACACCAGTTACATTAATGGAAAAGGCCAGGTTCCTACTTGATTTTATCACTTTACCACAGACTTTATCATCCAAGTTATCATCCTTGACTCACCAGTGGAAATCAGTCAAGTGAGAGATGAGAACTTGTAACGGTGCATCGCTCGTATGGAGCAGCCCTATGGGACCCCTGGGGTACAGCTGGGCTCTTACAAGAGCATCCCTCAGAATCTCAGCTTACTCTCCCCCTCCCCATATTTAGGAGGAACCCTAAAATGCTGAAAAATGCACCTTGGCCCATAAAACTCACTGTACTGACAATATTTGGCTCAGTTCCTCCTTGATACCACAGCTGGGATCATGCTCTCAGTGCTCTGCAGGGTTACAAACACCAGCAGAAATCTACTGGTTTAAACTTAAGCCTGAAAGGATGATGGCAGTGATGGAGAGGGAAATACCCTGAGGCCCTGATGAGCACTATAATTATGCCTTCCCTAAGAATGATCCCCATTCTGGTCCAAGTGGTTTGTGCTTTCGGGGATTTACTGGATCTGCTGCTGATCCCAGATTCTCAGACAAACCTTCCATTTCCCAGCAGTCTGTGATTTCACCCCCCTACTTGTCTTCTTACAGTCTTCTCTACCTACTTCACCCTCACAGTGCTATGGTATAACAGCATTTCTAGGACTCCTCCCAAAAATTACTTGAAAGCAGGAGCAGAGCAAGATATTTTTATGGGAAAGTCCCTTGCTGAAATGCTCCCCATTCACAGCCCAGATGAGCACTAATTCCTCTACACTTTCTGTGACCAAACCTGTAATTAGAAGGTATTTCCTCATGGATGAGTTGAGGCTGGTCAAGGGTTTATCAGGCTCAATTGAAAATACAGGACACGCTGGTTTTACAGACACCCATAAACAGAATCTAAACACTAAGAACACTTCTAAAGCACATAAAAACCACTTTCAAACATTAACTAACATGATATGTGCACAAACCAGAGCAAAGAGGTCACAGGAATTGACCTGTTTTACACAGCTGTGCTCAATTCACTGACCTGGAACAGCCTTTAATTAGGCATTTCTATACTCTTAAAACGAAGGCAGAAATAATGCCCTTTCACACAAATAAGAGATTTGCAAATAAGTTTTCCAAACAAAATACAGCAGACCAAAAACCTTTGAATGTATGAGGTGCTTACAGAGAAATTATTCATAAATGCCTTTCTAATCTGGCATAGAGCCTAAAATGTCTGAGGTATTGGCATTTCTGTTCTTGGGGCTTTCCTAAGAAAACAGAAACTACAGTCAAAAACCCATTTGGAATCACTTTGTGGCAGCCACCATGTTACAGCTGTGTCCTCTCCAAGCTCCCACAACCTGCAGTGTTCCAGCTGCTGAACATGACTAAACTGACATACAGAAAGTCTTACTTGTACGAGGCTTTTCACAGGAGGATGGAGATAAATAGAAGATGCAGTAATGGGATCTAAGCAAACAGCACAGCCACACTCAAACACCCAGTTCAAACAGTAACGGCACATTCTGACCTGTTTCAAGGCAGGCTCTAATTCCTTTAACAGATTAACTCCTCCACCCTCAAAGTCATTTTGCCTGTCATCCCCCAGGTTGATTCTTACCAAATACTTATTAATGTGCACATTTGTGGCCTTCAACTGATCCTAACAACATTCCCCAGGTGAGAAGAACATTGTCCCTGTCTCTGCATGACCTGCCTTCTCTCCGTCTCTAGGGTTAAAAAATAATAATCCCATCTCCACAGAGTAATTAATTCCAGAGCTGAAAAACTACCAGCCTGCTCTTCTGTCTTGTAGAAAATCTACCTATATTTATTTCCCTGGTAAGATCCAATAGACAGAGGAAACGTGTTAAACTATTATAAACAAACTTATAGTCCCATAATAGTCACGGAAAGCAAAGTCTGATATCATCTTAAATGAGGGCTGTTACACATTCCACCATCCTTAATCCAATTTAGGCAGGAGCAGAAAAGGCTGAAGCATCAGCCTTCAAAGCAACAACTATTTGGCTTTGCAAGATGAGCCTGGATCATGCAACACAGTTACTGAGGTGGGCAGCAGTGTAAAATTGAGTGTGCCTGGGCTGCTGGAAGATGTCCAGATTCAGCACCATCTCCACCAGCAGAAATTCTGAAGAGTTATAACAATGAAGCTGTTTCCCCAGAAAGAAGCAACCTGAGGGAGCACCTGCTCTCCCATGGACTGGATTTTCTCTTGAGTTCCACCAGGGAATCAAGACCCACCTCTGGCTACAGATAGAGGCAAAGAAGAGGCAAATTACTGAACTGCAGGTGAAACCTGCCAGAAGAGATCACAAAAAGAGAAAACTGTCTTTCTCAGAAAGCTAACAGCAGCAGTCAGTACAGCTCTGATGAGAACTGGTGAACTAACAGCTCCAGTGGCCCAACTCCTCTCTCCTTTCTCCCAGTACACACACGTGATCACTGCACACACTTCCTCACAATACATTCTCCATCAGTCTTAATTTCTGGAAAATGAAACACATTTAGTCCCTGGCCTTCCTTCTACCACAGCAAATGAAGAGGTGAGCATGGGGTTTAGGTGTGAAGAATTATTTTACTGTTAGTAAAACACAATCTCAGTCATTCCAGAAGGTTAGTTAACAGGGATACCTGAAGGAATGAAGAACGTGTAGCCTTGTTTCAGCTCAATTCTTTGGCACCGTTCCACCCTGTCTCCCAGAAAGATATCACTTTGCTTTCCTGAGAGAACCCATTCTTCATAAAGTTCTAGATTCTGCAGAGTAGGTGGAATCAGCCAGAAGATCTAAAAACAAAATGAAGATTTAACTATTACCAAGAGTCAACAAAAAGAAACAGCTGAGACACTCCGGCAAGGTTACCATGTGTTAGGCAAATGAGCAGCTTTCTGCATGGAACACTTGTTTTCCAGGTGTTGTACACAGAAGCACACACAGACAGCAGCAGCAATTAGCCCACGTGCTGCAAGTGGCTGGGTAACTGTCACTTGTCATCTCTCTTCCAGAAATATCTTATTCAGAAGCTGCCTGTGGTTTACCTGCAGCTCAGAACAGTGTGTTGGTACAGCAGAGCTGTGCTGAGCTACAGAGAGGAACAGCATCTGTACCACTGACTGACTTCAATTCCCACCACACACTGTCCACACTACAACTGGGAAAAACATCCTAAACCAGGAAAGATGTCAACATAGCTGTACATTCTGCATATTTTAAGGCTTCTGTATCCTTTAATGTTTCAGTTCTGGCTTGTTGTGCTGTACACACCAAAGCAACGTGAAATCTCTAAAAGGAACAGAAGCTTTAGCTACAGGAGACTTGTGAGGGCACTCTGACCCAACAAGGGTACATACACACAGCTACATCTCTCTGCAAGACACTTCTGGACCACACAGCAACAGCGAGCCTAAAAGCACCACCACCAGCAAATAACACATTTGGTATTTTAAATAAATCACTTGTTTGTTTCATAACGGTGAGTGGTGTCCTTCTAGTTCAGTAAACTCTGTGTATATCAACAAAGCTGCTGAAACAGTCTGATCACTGGCTGATCCCCTTAAGGAAAAAAAAAAAAAGGAGAGAGAAAGAAAGGGAAAAAAAAAAAAAAGAAAACAACCCCTCCCCTCTGCAAGAGGCACAGAGAAATAAAACCAAATATCAAAAAAGGTTCACCTACCTTCCCCCCACGGAAAACGTGATACCACACTGAAGTGCCACCAAAATCAATATGAAAATCAGTGAAGCATCCTTTCACACTCATCAAACAGTACCTGCAAGCAGAGTGAAGGACAAAAATGAATCAGTCTGAAACAGTATTTTTCACATCTTAATTTGCAGAGGTTAACTGCCTGTGCAATGCTGCTTCCACCAATTAAGTTTCTGCATTTACAGTACAGGAATTTGTCTCATGAAGGAAACAAGGTTTCTGCTGAAAAATGTGTATCTCCATGTCTGATTTTGCTGTTCATATGAGAGGAATTAAAGCTTTCAGAGTCAGGGAATAGAAAAACATTACAAGTTAGGCTGCTCAGAAATATTTCTTATGCCACTGCCAGTCCCTGGGGTGATTTGTTTAATGCTCTCCTTCATCATTTCAGAGGCACAACCTTCACCAAAAGTTGTACACAAATTGCTTCAAAGTTTTGAATAATCTAATTTGCTTATAAATCCTCCTGAATGTTCTTTACCTACTTGCCACTCATGCCATTTTTGCAAGGATTAGGGGACAGAAACCTCATCTGGCAAACTAACTCCTTTTTGTTCACATTTCTAGGCATTCTGCATCAAAATACATAAAGGACCCAGCTGGCAGCCACGCTAAGTATCAAAGCCACTATTTTTTTACGCCGTCTTGATACAGGATTTGAGCAGTTTAAAGTCTGCATTGCTGGAAAAGACACAAGAGCTGTGGTCTGGCTGCAGGAATCTCCAGCCTGCAGCCACCATCTGTAACTAATGGCCGAATCACAGCCGTCCTCCTCACTGTAGGCACCTTTGCAAATGCAGGAAACACACACCACTTAACCCACTAACCTCTTTTCCTTGTTCCGGTCTCCGTTTCATGGCTTTTTTTTTTTTTTTTTTGGTGGGGGTGGGGGGTTTGGTTTGG
>VWZU01014496.1:493021-522810 GCA_013397095.1 Sterrhoptilus dennistouni | reverse complement strand
GGGGGCCCTTCTGCCGGGCCTGCCAGCGGGGCTGCCAGCAGCCAGCGGGAACAAAGGCTACCTCGGGGCGCCTCGGCCCGCACCGACAGCGCTCCCACACTGGGGCCCTCGCGACTGGAAGCCACGAATTGCTCCGCAAGACAAAAGAAACCATTGTCACCCGGCAGGCACCGGCCCGGCTGCCGCCCCCGCCCTCGCCTCACCGGGCAGCGACCAACCGGCCCTAACGCTGCGGGGAGGGCCCGCCTGCCCCGCGGGAATGAGCCCCAGCATCTCCCCGAGGAGGGCTCCGGCTTCCCGAGGGGTGAGCCCTGGCTGCTCCTGCGGGGATGAACCCGGCTTTCCTCAAGGATGAACCCCGGCTTCCCCCGTTAGGGAGGAGGAACCCCGGCCCCCCAGCCCTGCCCGGGGAAGGCTGCTCGGAACCGGCCGGAGCGGGCCCTGTGCCCTGCCGGGACCAACCTTCTCCCCGTCCTCCTCCTGGGGAGCGGTACCGAGCGCTCCCAGCCCGAGGGAACAAACCAAATCCTCACACACCGTGGTCACCACACCCCGTGCACTTCAAACGCACATGAAAGAAAGGCCCGGCTCCTGCCCCGAGGGGGTTACGGCCCGAGTCAGTCACACACAGCAACGACACCCGAGATAAGAGAAGCCAGTTTTCTGCCAAGCACCGGAGAGTTTGTGAAGTGCCTGCAAATCACATTCTCAGACCACACTGGCACCAAAGTAAGCGACAACACTTCCCTCGTCGCCCCCTTGCCCTGTCCCGGCCCCGGTGGGACACCAAGGGCGCTCGGGGTGGGCTCACACCCGAGCCTGCCGCTGCCACCAGCGGGGACTGCACAGGGACCCCTGGGTGACATTCCAGATTTTGGCACCCACCAGCACACGAGCATAGGAACCTCCGAACTTTAAGAATGAAGAGGCCTACTTTCTTCCTTACTTTTTTTTTTTTTTTTTTTTTTTTTTTTTTTGGTTTTTGATTGGAAGCTTAAATTTCTGAAGAGGTAGCCACCACCACAATGAACTGAACCAAGCTGCCAGCTCACTGCGAGCCAGGCCTGTCTGCCCCTGGAACAGCAGTTTGGTGTCTGTGAGAGCACAACTCGTTTCTTCATCCTGTGACAAGGCTGTTCAACTGCAGGGTCAACACAAACTGCTGTAAACACTGGTGGTTGTTTGAGTTACATGTGTGATGCTGCAAGTCCTCCACGTTCTACCCAAAGGAGTATTTGAGACTCATGCACTGATCTGAAGACATCAAGTTTTATTTACTAGGCTAGCTTCGAAAGTCTTAACAAGAGCTTGCACTTATTGGTCTATTTTTATTTTTTTTTTTACTGAATTGTACTTATAGAGGTTTTGTATCAAAAACAATCCTCAAATGGCAGACGAAGTGCAGACAAGTCTCTCACAAGCATAAACCAGTGCCAGGTTGCCTTATGGGACCTGTGAGCTCCCTCGACTCCCTGTCTCCAGAGGCACCCTCAGCTTCTAATTAGACCACAGCTCAGCAGAGCATTTTAGCATCTGTTTAAATCCATCCCTACTTAGTAAAGGAATGAATAGAAAGGAATGGATGGCTGAACAACACCCTGGGAGAGGGAGAATAGGGCTGAGGACATGCTAACAGAGCAGCATTCTTTTGTGAACAGGTAGATGTTTCACACAACATACCCCATCCTTAACTGAAGGCCAGCGTCATTATAGAGACCTATTACAGCACTGCCTAGATATTTCAAGTAATAGGAAGAATTTTGAAGGTAAAAAAGGATGTTGCAGCGCTTAAAACTTTCGTTTTCATTTGTTCCACAGCACAAACCTTACCAAGTTGTTAGAAACTCCTGTTACTGTTTCATGTCCTGAACAGTATCTGTTCATTGCCACTGCATTGCAAATAATCTTGCAAGGCTAGAAGGTAATAATTTCAGCAGGGCTATCTCTTTTGATAAATGAAAAATCAAATTACTATTTTTTTAAAACTTTTTTTTTTCTTTCTATTTGACTCAGCTCTATCCAGATTGCTTCAGTTCTGGCTGAATTTCAACAGAAAAACAAATCTGAGCTTGTTTTGAGCTACCTGAAAATGGTTATGGTGATATAACAAGCTTCTCCCCCCTAAAAGCTGATATTAAAATATCACTGCCTTTTTCTGCTGGCTGTTGGTTACACAGCATCTTCCCACTCTCATCCAGGATCTCACGTCTGCAGCACTTTACTCAGGAACTCGCACCCTGGGATGTGAAAGAGGGGACATAAACTTAATCCAGTCCTCTAACACTCCTGTGAGGTGAGCAGCCATTTACCTACAGACAGAGAAATAACTTCATTGCCCAGAATATTTTTTTCAGAAGTTAATGGTGCGAGTCCAAGCGCGAGGCAGGGTGGTCTCCAGCGCGCGCGGCGCTCCTGGTAACCGAAGCAGCAGATGGAGCGTTCTCTAACTTCACTCCCAGCACGGAACTCGACGTGCAGGAGCCAAGACAGACATTTGTGTCTGGTAATGCCATCTGTGTCTGCGAAACTGCAGCGCTCTCGCTGGAGTGCTTTTTGTTTGTAGGGAACACGTTAATGGTGGGGATGGCATACTGCAAACTCGCAGAATTATGGGAATGCTCGGAACAAGAATGGGATGAATCGATCCCATTTCTGAGCAACAAGAGTCATTAATAAAGCATGTGAATATGGATGATTCACATAAAAGAATGGGCAGTGTGAAGCAAGTGGCAGCACTGAGTTGTGCCTCCACGACTTAACATGATCTCCAACCCTCTGGATGCTCACAGCAATAGCTGGGACCAGAATCTCTACAGGAAAGGGTCAAGTTGGATTCCCAAAATTGGAGAAAGCCAATCTCTTGAGGAGTTCATCTTTAAACCAGATGAGGTCATGGAAGAGCAATCTCTTTGAGAGTCACTGAGCACACAGAAACCACTTCTACCTCAGGACAGCCCCTACCTGGACTGCAGACAGTCAAAGTTCAGAAGATAATTTTTAGGAGCACCATCATTTTATGTTCACACCATTCTTACACTCCTGCCAGGGCATCAATGCCAGCACCCTACAGCAGACAGATTACTGAGAGCCACAGATCTTCATCCTGATCTGGTACAGCTTCTCTTGTGCTCACAGACTGTCACTGTTTGTTACTGGTTTTATCTTTGTGGCTTCTTCAGACTGATGAGGGGTTTGTGCCAACAGTGCTGTAAATCATCCTTCTCTAGTCTTTCTGTGAGATGACACTCAGTAGCAACATCCTCATCACTCCAGCTGCATCACCCTCGCCTTTTAACACTCACGCCTGGTAACTCCTTTTCCCAACATCAAACTCTATTGTCACATTTCAAGCGTTCACAGTCTTTCAGTGTTTAGCTTCCCTGTACCTATCACATCTACTAGTTTATCAAGCTGTCACCCTCCACCTTCCCTTTGCCAGTGACAGCAACCTCCACGGCTCCGTGTCTGCTTCTTCATCAGGCATCTCCTGCCTTTCTACCAGGCCACCCTCCACAAATGGGAAAAACTCCATGTCAAAATCTGTTCAATTGGTACGTCTCTAAAATCCCTTTGAAACCTACCATCTGGCATTTCATGATGCAAGTAGTGAACTGCAAGCATATACTCTGTTTTTTCTGCTAAATTCTGTTAGTCATGTTGTTACCTTATCCTTCAAACCATCTCTGCCTTGCTCTGTTTACTTGCTACATATTTTTCAACATCTGTAGTGTGCCTGCTCTATAAAAGGAATAGTTTCCTTTACTTCTTACCTTGTACCATCCATGAATCCTTAGGCCCTGAATCATGTTTCAGTTTCTTAGCTCTGGCAAATTATAAATAGTGTTATTTAGCTGACTAACCACTCGGGAAGCAAGTGCTGCTCTGCTGCTGCTTTATTGTGTGACCTCAGGCAAGTCACTTAGGACATTTCCAAATGCATGGGGCACTCCAATCCACATCCAGTTACCTTAATGAGCAGTTTGATCCTTTCAAAATGTAGGAGTATCTTCAACTTCCACTGAAATCAGTGGTGCTGAGCATAATCCCCAATGCCTGTCACAGAGTCTCTTCTTTTATGGAGATCTTTACCTTCCAAAATGTTTTTTACAGAACAAGAATAAATGCTACATATCACTTCCTGACTGCACACTCCTTTGTGTCTGTTAGTACCGATATATTTTACAGTTTGGAAGGAGTTCTGAGTGATTTGCAGAACACCAGAGGTTGGTTCAACAGCAGAACCTGGGATTCTGCCAGCATTGGGTCTGGCCAATAGAACAGAAACAGCAGGGAAGGGCCTCCAGGATTACCTGGTGTTCATCAGCCTTACAGGTCATTACATCATTAAAGGTGCCCCTATCTCAGCTGTTCTCGTTCCCATGAAACTTGCAGTGCACATTTTGAGGCCCCCAGATAGTTCCTTTTTCCAATCACCACACAAAAAGTTTCAAGGAAGACATTAAAGCAGAAGAAAATGCAAGGTGAGCCTAATCTTGCCCAAAACCTAGAGCAGAGGGAGGCAGAACCAGGACAAAGTGCTCTTGTGTTCAGTCTTGAACCTGCCCTGAGCGGGTCCTGAGCCTGGATAGTCAGTCCAATCTTTGACCTTGCTCTTTGAAAAAGTGAATAGAAAAGCAAACTGGCAGGAAGGGCAGTGGAAGAGTTTCTAGGAAGTCACACACACCTACTGAAAATGGACTTCAAGCTCATTTCACAGAGCATTTCTCAGCTAATAACGTCTGTCATTAGCAGTTTAGAACCTGGCCAGGATCTGAGCCCAGCCTACAGCAGGACTCTGACTATACTATGTGACATATCTGTGTGATGTGAAGTGATTTCTTTGGGAAGTACTTTCAGAGAATTTATTACTTAAGGTCAGTCTGCCACTTTCAAAACGGTTCCTCAAAACTGAAAAATAAAAATGCACCTTTCAAAGAGACTTGATTAAAGACTGTATTCAGCAAAGATAAAATTATTTAAGACAGTGAAGAGCAGAGTTTTTAAAGACTTACTTTTTCACTTTGGGATACTTCATCTCTGAAATAGCATTGGTAGCATCTGTCTGTCTCTCCTTCAAGTGCTGTGGCCACATATTATCCACCCAGTCGACTAAGTCCACCTGAAACGCCACCAAAATCATCTGTTAGCTCCTGAACACATGGTAGGACATATTCTTGCGGGCTAAAACTCCTCCAGTGACAGCAGCAGATGCTCACAGACAGGGAGAACCCAGATTGTTAAGGTGCAGCATTTCATCATCACCACAATTCAGCCCCTTAAAACACAGGGGAAGGAGAGTTTTACAGTCAATTTAACTGAGTGCAAATTGTGTCTCATGGGCACCTGTGAGCACCTTATCTTGTACTTTTTTTAGTACATTTTTGTAGCCAACAGCCTAGAAATTGCATTTATGAACATTAAAATGCAAACATGGAAGGGATTATACGATGCTATGATTTTCCATTTCAAGGAGGAAATAGGACTAATTCCATCAATATCACAACTGCATGTGGAAAAACTTGCTTACTGCCCTGATTCAGAAATAATTCCCACATTCTGATATTGCAACCCAGAGTTTACACAGCAAAGAACCTAAATCAGATATTTCTGCTTTACACGGGCTCAAAACTCTGCAGGATTCAAGGGAACATCTAATATAAATATATGGGAGCTGACTTAAATACTGGACTCTCACAACACCCTCTCTTCTACTCCCATAGGAATGCACATCTCTCTTTCAGTGAGATCTAAATGTTCCTGGTTTTACAAACAACGGTGAGCTCAGGCCATTTTAAACAGCTATGAAATAACCGTTTATACGTGATAACAGGTATTTCATTTCTAAGCACCCAGGAAATCTGCACAGATGTTTTAAAAGCTCGCTGAGCACAATGTGTTGGGGAAAACCGGGATCAATTGAACGCAAGGAACTCCCCAGAGCACCTTCAAATTGCCCGCTAAGTGTCTGAATGACAGCAAAAATCTGAATGAACTTCTAAATATGTGTTTAATATTCAATTTGTGATCTGTTTGTAAAAGAACAAAGCAGTCTAGTTAAGAATTACATCTACAAATCAGCAATTAGAGATGCCATCTCTTTGTGACCTGTTCAGGCGGAACTGTGGTGTTTTTATTGTCTTCTTGGATAAGAGATGCCCCCATCGGAAAAAAAACCTGCTGCTGTAACTGGAAATGGACTTAGAAAGTGTCTGAAAACAAAACATCATAGAGCTGTAGTTTTACACCCATCTACACGCTGGCACAGCACACATGGCTACATTTCAGAGATAAATGAAATTATCTTTATTAATAAGGTCACGGTTTCATGCCAGTGAGTCCATCAGGAATAAAATCACAAAAAAAGTACTTTAAAAAGTATGTACAAATCTACCCCCTTCCACTCCTGCCAATTCTGACACAGCAGTGATTATGCTGATTTAATTATGTAAACATTTCTGCATTTAACAATTGT
The DNA here is from genome assembly GCA_013397095.1 of Sterrhoptilus dennistouni. NCBI lineage: Eukaryota > Metazoa > Chordata > Aves > Passeriformes > Zosteropidae > Sterrhoptilus > Sterrhoptilus dennistouni. Next base: position 516,338 of record VWZU01014496.1, on the reverse strand, counting down.
GTTTCCAACTTTTTTTGCTTTGGAACCCCCTGAACATATTGTAGGTAAAAGGTGTGCTCATATATAATGAATCCAAGCTTCCTGATAGTTTAAGCTTCCTTAGAGGAGGAAAAAATACTAGATAGGAATTTAATTTTGGATTAAGTTTCCCCTAAATACCTTGAGAAGAACTGTGTATCAGTGCAAATTGCATGATTAACAGCTCATCAGGTACCTAATTCCTGTAAATTAAGTTCCACTGTCAAGGAGACCAGCTTTCTACTTGGCTAAAAATGAGATCCTGACACTAAACGTGCAGGAGTTTCAGGCACTCCCCATCACCTTGTTTAAACCCCCTGATTTATTTCTGGGAAGAAGCTGAAATCCAGCCCATCACCACGGGCTCCCTTACCACGTTGGGGCGCTTGACAATGTTCTCCAGCTTGGTGTGGCTGAACTCCAGGCTGATGACGTTGTAGAGCTTCTCCCTCTGGGCCTCGGGGGTCTCGTAGTACCTCACAAACTGGGACATGCTCATCTCGACTCCCCTCTGTGTGTTCACATCCATCACGTCCACGATGCGGCGGCTTCCTGCAAACACAGCAGCGCTCTCAAAACACCTGCCTTGCCTTCATTTATGTATATACACTTGTATATTGTTTTATATATCTGTATAGATTAGTTCTCACTGACTGCAGGGAAACTGCAGGAAAAGAGGATAAGAGAACAGTAGCAGCCTCTCCATGAGTCCTAAGAAACTCAGAGAGCAAGGAACTAACTTGAAACTGGATTTTTTGCCCAATATGACACTGAACAGGTCACCTGGTGCTTCACAGAGCTGGAGAGAGCAGTTTCCTCCTTTATGTGAATTGATGTAAGCAGAAGTACATTAAAAACTATGAAGAAGTGATACAATATGGTTGCAGGGGGCAGGCAAGACAAATTGCTCTCCAAATCATACTGCAATTTTCTAAACATCCATATGTCTCTCAAGATGCTTTTACTCATGTACAAAAACTATCCACAGAGAGCAAAAACTGTCTTGCATCACTGGATACTGTAAACTGCTGAACATTCCCAATTCCAGTCATCACCAGTGGGGATGAAAGCACTAAATGCCATAGAGGAGTGAGCTCCCACTTTGGATCTCTCAACGAAAACTGGAGGCCATACTTTCAGCTCCTCGAGTGGCAGACATACAAGTCTCATTAGCACCAGAATGTTGAGCAGCAGTTTTAGTCGAGCCTTCAGCTTTACACAGATTAATCCACAATCTTCTCTTCGGCCAACTGGAAGGTTTCACCTCTCCCAGCAGTTTCATCATCCTAATTAGCAGTTCATTTGTGTGTGAGCGAACAGGAGCCCATGAGAGACATGCCTCATTTCCAGGAGAGGATTCCAACAAACAAACTCCTAACGCTTCCAAAAAATCTCTCCAAAACAATTTTCACCGCCGAAGAAATAACTCAAAATAAATTGCATTAATACGAAATGTAGGGCTGATATGCACCATCAGAGGGAATTATTAATAATTACAGCACCTGGCCTATCGTGTGCTTGGGAGCAGTATTTCAGCAAGAGTGATAGCTTGGATTGCTGCTCTCCATTACAAACATCCTTAGGCCCTGATAGCAGTGACAGTGACAGATGTGATAATGATTCTGCAAAGGAACCCAAGACCATAAAGCTTTGAAATCAGAAAGAAAAATTTATATAGTGTAAATCTGGAATAGTCCCACCAGCCTGTCAGTCAAACTCCTCATTCCAAGGCCAGGGAACAGGAGCCCAGCCTTGGGCTGGGTTTCGGACTGTCTGGAGTGTTGCCACCTTGAGGCAGGATGGGGAGAGTTTAGTTATGTGTGAAAAAGCACAAGAATCCTTAAATTTGGCATCTGCATGTCTGAAACAACATACATAAAATCTAGTTATGGGTTGGAGGGTTTTGTTGTATTTTTTTGTAACTGTAAGCTTTGCTATCTAGAGGAATGGTCTTTTTTCAATTCCACGGGTTAGCAGCTGGGGTGGAGTCCTGTTAAACAGGCCCCTATTGAAAGGCATCCTGATCTCTGCTTCCAGAGCCTGCGATCAAAGCAGTGGCTACAGCCCAGAAGGGTTAAGGACACAGATACTGAAAAATTGTATTTGAAGGGCTGCATGGCTGAGCCTGGGATCTGCCATATTTTAGTCTAGGTTTGGTCTCATCTTTGCTGGAAGCAACCTTGTAGAACCTCTCAATTATCCTTTCCAAAAGAGAAATCAGCAGTTACCTGATGAATTAAGAGTATGAGGAGCAGTTCAATAGCAGGTTTGTTAAATGAACACGATTATCAATTACAGGCAGAAGAGCTTAAGATTTGAATTGATAATCTCTTGACTTCCAAATTAAAGAGTAATTTGAGGGGATGTTTTTCTCTTAAGCCACAGTACTGTCAAACAAGCCCATACATAATGATTCTTGGAGTACTGCTCGCAGAATTTGAGATGTATAATTACAGGTTCACATCCTGGTGTTCACTGCCCACTGCACAGCAGCTCTGGCTCACTGCCAGCTTTATCTCTTCTCTCCTGAAAAGATTCAGCTCTTTTCTTTTATCTCCTGTTCCTAGTACAAGGTGAAAAAATATCATCTAGGAGAGTAAAGAGCAAGGGAAAGAAGCACACAGAGGCTCCAAAAAGTGATGGCAGGCTGAGAGATCTCAGGTCAGGCTGGATTTCTGAGCAGCTTCACACACATTTTACCAAGATCCATTTCTGTTAACCAATTCCTAGGCATCCCCTTACCCCACTCACCATTATTCTGAAAGAAAGGACCCCACTCAGCCAAGCCTGGGACAGCCCAGCAGGTCCGAGCAGGATCTCAGTGACCCTGGCAGCCTCTTGCCCTGCTCCCCACCTGTCCCTCACTTCAGCTCATTGCCCACTGGACATGGATTAACACACACCGGGAACCCTGGCAAAGTCTCTCACTGCTGACAGGGAAAGCTTCAGTGCACTGTGCACCACTTCACCCTTGACTTCCCTGGATGTTTTTCCTATAGAACTCTGGACTGGGCAATGTGGGATTAAGAGGCACCGCTTCATCTCTGGCAGCAGATGTGACTCAGAGGCAGGGTGGTGATGCTGTGGGGTGTTACAGCCTAAAGAAACATCTTCCTCTCCTGCTGCTTGCTCATGGAGCACAAGTGAATCCCCAAAGGATCACAAAGACAGTAACTAAGAAACAAGCTAGTGCCATCTCCGACAAGGGGAACAGACAACAGCAAGGACACAGAAGAATCAATTGCAGGGATATAAGTTGAAAAAAAAAATCAATCAGGATGAGCTACAGAAGAACTATGCTTTACTTAAAACTTTAAAAACATATCAAGTTACTCCAGCCCATATATTAGTAAAATCCCCATTAAAATTAAGGGGACAATAGCATATATAATATCAGTTCCCTTCATTTAGAGGCCTAATGACCAGTACACTGCAAGGATTCTAATAGATTTACTTGTACAACATTTCTATTTGCTTTAATATTTATTTTTTTTTTCACATAGAAATGAACACCTGTGGAAAAAACAACTTGTGCAGGGTCCCTGCCTCCCACTGCCCACCGTGGACAGGTTGGTTTGGTACAGAGTTGGTCTTTTCTGTTCTAGGCTCCTGGGTAAAACAAGAGCAACAGTGAAGCAAATCTTGTCCCCTTGTCAGAGAGAGAACTGCCCTCCAGGAATGCAGGATACAGGCACCTTCCCTGCACCAGCAAATGATTTCCCAAATCACAGCTCACCAAACCCACCCCAGACATTTTGGGAATGATGGGCTCCAGCTCTGAAGTCATTCAGCAAAGCTCGTGTTGATCTTCCCTGCAGTGTTTGCACCCACACTTCCCTTCACATATAGAATATTGTAACGATTTTCCAGAGAGGGAACAGGGAATGGGAAATTCTGGGGCTATAATAATTTCCTCTGCTGTCCAACAGCTGCCATTTCTTATTTCTAACAAGTGAAGCACTGCCTTCCCCTGCACTGAGGTTCAGGTTATCCAAGCTGCCAGACTCCAGCCTTTCAGCATGGCCTAGCCTTTTCCATGATGTGGATTTAGCTGGGATATTTGGAGCAGTGGAAGCAATGCAAACATGAACCACACAGCAGAGTATGAGAAATGCACAGGAGGTGTGAATCAGAGCTGCAAATGACACCAGAGTTTTCTAGGCTGTGGTCTCTTCTTCAGCACAGCACCAGCAGGAAAAGGTGCAACTCCCGCACAGCAGAGGAAAGAGGAAATGTCCTTTCTGTAAGAATGATTATCAAGCCTGTCCATTAAGAGGATAAAGCTACCTTGGGGAATTATTTTAACCCTCTGCGGCTGAATTGAGATCTGTGCTGAAGGTACAATATAGTGTTGACAACCAGAAACCAACCTCCAGTGCCGAGGGACCGGCCCGCTGGTCCTGCCTAATCTTTGTGCCTCTTATGAGGAAAAAAAATCCTTGGTTTGTAAAGCGGGATTTTTGGCAGAGCCTCAGGAAATCTGCCAGCCTCGCTAGCGGGTTAATTGTACCTAAAGACTGAGGCTTTGACTTGCATCCCAGTTAATCCCCCCGGAGCTCCCGGAGCTGGAAGCACGTATTCTTCTGTTGCCCACGGGAGACTATTATGATATCCCCTGCTAACTGGGAGGGATGTGAATCCGAGCAGAAAGTCCTCGCTCAAGTATTCCCGACATCCCCTGCATTTCAGAGCGAAGGTACGAACAAATTAAGAGACGCGTCCCGATCCCATCGCTCCCAGTGCCACCAGAGGGCACAGAAGAACAAAGGGAAAGGAGCCCGGACATCGCACACAGCTCTCCCCCACAGCTCCTCACCCAGCACCTTCCCCAGCACTGCTGGGCCCCCGGGAAACGCGTATTCCACAGGGAATCCCATTTACAGAGCCCTCTGCCTTCCCTCGTCCCCCTGGGCCAGTCTCTGTCCCCAGCGCCAGCCTGGCCGTGCAGCAGGAGCCTCTCAGTGGGGTCACAGCATCTCCTCCCCACCGAGGTGTAAAACCACCGAGCCTGGCACGATCCTTCCCTTCCCCACGGCCCCTCTGCACATTTATCATTTGATATAAAAGTGCGGGATTGCCATAACCCGAGTGAGGAGCTGTTAGCACACAACAAAAGGTGTGCAGAGCATGGCCACAGGAGCAGCCTGTGGAACCTCTTCAGCTTTAATGCTACAGGACTGGGCTGGAGAAAGGGGCTCGGGCAAACCAGGTGTTTTAGTGGCATTATATGGAATTAATCAGTATCCTTACACCTACCCAAGCCATAATTTTTAGTGATTCTTAGAAGCTGCAGGCAGTGAAAGGCACATAGAAAAAATTCCTTATACTTCTAATTTTTTATACAGTATCCCAGTGCATTAACCTGTAGTGTAAGCATACTCCAGGTGGCTGAAAACGCAGAGCACACAAATAACAATTATAGAAAGAAAAAATAATACAAGATCCAAGAAAAGTGGGACAGGATATAACTCTCGTGAAAATCTTATGGTTTATTCATCAATCAAATTTATTTTAAGACCATTAATAATTTCCTAAAATGTCTCAACGTATCTCTAACAGTAACAACATAGAAAAATGTTATAAAATTATAACCTTTCTGCCCTCTGAAACCTCATCATCAACCCATGACGAGGAAAACTTGATTTCCCTCATACTTTGCAATTAGGAAATGGAAGAAGACCTTCAACTACACCCACATTACCAATCAGCATGTGCACTATACCAGCAATTCTGCAGCTCCCCTCTGGTCTAGAAGGGTATTTGAAGGTGTCAAAGGGTTGGCAACACCCCCACAGATCTTGTACCCACACTTATGGGAACATCTGAAGAAATATATAGCTATGATTACATCAAACCTCCAAAACATGCTGGTATTCATATATATTTTTTGGTAAAGGCACTACACGTGAAGGTAGTTTTGAACTAAGTTATATTGTGACACTAAAGCATCACAGCTACCATAAAATATTTAGGATTTTGGGTGGGATCACTCCAAAATAAGACAGCTCATTTCTAGTCTGGATGAGCTAAAGCAGAGGATGCTTATTGCAGAAACACAGTGTGACTATGGGGAGTTTTTCTAAAACAGCTGTTCTCCTTGATTTTCCCACATGGACAATTCATCTTTAAATCCACCTGTAGACAGAGGCTTTGAGATGCCTGTGACCACACCAACATCACTTTAATTTCACTTTCAAGTTCTGACATCACAGAAATACATTCTCTTGAGAGGTTGTATTTTTGTTGTAATGTTCATTCAAAGCTGATTTATTGCTTGTAAGTTTTATATTGTTTATATCTGGACATGAACATGACTGTTTTTAGCAAAACTGTCCCAGTTTAACTAAGATTTTTTTAAAGAGTTTGCCTGTGTTAGGCAAAGGACAAACTTAAAGAGAGCTCAAACAGGAAGTTCAACTCTAAAAATAGAACTGGTTCTACTTCCAAAATGGCAAGTCAGCGGACGTGCTAAACATAGGCAAGTGAGTGTTATAATATTTCATTTTTACTTCTAGGAGAAAAAAAAAAGGCATCATGAGAGAGCATCAAATGCCTTATTTTTATTTATTTTATTACACAGAAACCCTCATCATGGCTAAAAGCTTGCTAATGTGGCACTTCTGAGGCACAGAGCCCCAGTGGAAACTTGTGACAGAGATGGAAGGCTACATCCACCACAGCTTAGTCCAGCACTGGTTAGTGCTGAGAGCTAAACAAGCACCAAAAATATAAAAATAATAAATGTATATATATATTCCTCCATCTTTCTGCAAGGGAGAAAGGCAGTGTGAGTTTTCTGCCAGTTCAACTTCCTGAACCACCTCACTACAAGAAAGAGGAAAGCCTGTGCCAGCACACAGGAGGGGATGGCAGAGCAATGCCAGAAGTGAGGGGAGAAGGGGGAGAATGAGCGGGACGCCAATTTAGAGTTGCTTAATTGGTATGGCAAAAGAAAGCAAATTGTTGGATGCAATAAGGGAGCACAAGGAACAGAGACACTTCCCCTGGTCACATAATAGGCAGCAGCAGCAAAACTAGAGGCCAGTTTAGATGACAAAGAGATGGTCTGGCACCAGAGCCTGGTACTGGTATTAGAGGGAGAAGTTTCTATTTCCAGTCTATCAGGAACACTGGGTAAGTTTTAACCTCTGTCTGCCCTAGGTCCTGGTTTCATGATACAGACTGTTCACCAATACTCAAGAAACTGATGAGGCTTAAATAATTTTTTAAAGCAGGGTCAGCAGCCTGCCTGCCTCCCAGCACAGTTCCACAAACATCAGGGGAAGGATGTGCAGCAGCACCGGCGCTGTGGGGAATCCCACAGTGACACCAAGCACAGCCCCAGCTCCCTCCTGCTATTACACACTGCAGCTTTTCTTCTTAAACAATAAGCTGTTTAAGAGGCACAAAACCAGTGAGTGTTAAATGAAGCAACATCCTCTGAAAGTCTGCAATACAACACTTTAATAGACAGAGATTTCAATTTTATTCATGCACTACTCCACCTTAACACTGGTGGATGCCAAAGTCCCAAAGGGGTCCTTCAGAGCTGCTACAAACCAGTTCAATTTTCAACAAATTAGAGCCCTCAGACTGTAGGAAAATCACTAATGGAACCTTCACTTGTAAAAAAATCCATTCAGAAACTTTGCTGTCTAGTTTCTAATTTTAATTCTGCCCAGGAGAGAACACAGTGCAGCTCCACAACTTTGTAATTCTTCCTAGCCCTGAGCTAACATGGAGGAGGTCAGAAATCACATTGAGCTGTCTGATTGACATATGGGGCTGCTGGTGTCCCACGAGGAAGGGATAGATTCCATGGGAAACAAAAAATAAAAAACCCCATCTGTCAAGTCCTACTGGTCCTGATTGCAACAAAATGTGTTGATGTCTCTATCACTATTGGTTCATGGTTGGAAAGAGTATCCTAAGAGCACTTGCTCGAGTCTGGAAGGATTTCTCTGTACTTCCTCACAAACTTCCATGGAATGAGGGAGTAGAACAAGTTCTGTACAGTACAGCAGCCTCCTCAAGGACAGAGGGATACAGAGAAAACAGGAGAGGTCGCTCAAGGGAAAAGAAAGAAAGAATAAAGTACAAAGACAAAAGGATGAGCTAATAAACTTCCAGTGCTGTACTTTGGAAAGAGAAACCTACTAGACAGAATTGGAATCAATCATTTCAATGAAATAGCACATTATATTTTATTTTATTTTACTTTTATTGTCCAGATGTTTCCTCTTTGCAGGACTCAAATTTAAAAATAAATGCAGCAGCTAGGAGTCTGCCCAGCTCATACCAACAGTACTTATAAACCCCTTTGTTGACAGACCATTGGTTTGACTCCATCTGAGCTTACAGGCACTGGGAAATTATAATTTTCAGTGCTAATATTTATTTGCTGATTTTAGGCCTGACTTAGCACATTTCCCAGTTTAGAGCATGAAGCATGTTGACAGGCCCGACAGCACAACTGTGAGCAATTTGGAACGTGACTTTAAAAACAAAGCATTTTTTAAAATAGTGCGAGTTTTTAAAGCAAGCTTTGGTCACAAAACAACATGACGGAGGAAACAATTTATTTTTATGGACTGGATCTCAAACACATGTTTCTGAATAACATCTGAGACAAATCAGTGGGGCCCTGATGAAAGCTGCTTTCTGATTCTCCATTTTTCCCCTTGGAAAGTTTGTAGGCAGGTACATAACCCAGCTCGCTGAAAACACAGATTTGGGGTTTGCAGCCTCAGATCAATGGGAATAGCAGTGACATGTCGTTATTTTACAGTCACTTGTGAGGAACATCCAAGTTCAGCTTCCTCCTGCAGGGAGCCATCCTCATCTCCTGCTTCAAGGTGCTCTTGGATCCCCTGCTCCTCTCAGCTGTCAGAGACTTGTAGGTCTCTTGTGGATCTGAGCCCCTTGATGAACTCAGGGTGTGACCTGCAGGTTCCAGAGGCTGAGGTACCCTCAGTTGGAATTCTCACAGCCTGAGGAACACGTTCTCAAGTTGGTATAAAACTACACAGACGTTGGCCTTCCAAACTATGGATGTTTCTTAAAGTCAGTTTTCTTAATATTCCAACAGTCCCACTTACATGAAAAGAAAAAAAAACAGAACCCAGAAAGCAGGCCAGGCACAGATCACACAGTGGGGCATAAAAACCCCATGAGAAGTAAGAGGAAAAATCTTACATGGAAATATTTCATCCAAGTACCTCCCCTCCCATGAGATCAGTGATGGCTCCTCTCCCCTAGAACAGCCTGGTCCAGTGTGTTTTGAAAAATGCATTATTTGGGCCCCAGGAGCAGAGCACAGACCTCTCTGCTTCCTCCTTGTCCCTCCACACAAGACTCCTGGAGACACAGCAGTTAATGACTCCTGACTCAGCTCTTCTGCTCTTCCCAATGTGGCATTCCCATTCACAGGACAAATCCCCACACCGGGGGAGAACCATACATCTTAATCAAGACTTAGATGCAAGTCTGGGGGCAGACTTTTGCACTTCCTTTGAGCAGCCAGTTTAATTTTGGGAAGTGCTCCTTACAACAGAGCCTCTCTAATGAGCCTCCCTCCTAACTCCTCTCGGTCTCCAATTTCACAACTTCCTTGAAACAAATGGAGCGTTGCTCTATAGAAAAAGCAACGCTGGCTCCCTATTCAGCAGAAATGATGGAAAGTTTTCTGAGCTGCAGTGTGTGGCTGCTTTGTCCTTCTTTTGTATCTACACAGCTAATTTTCTTTCACAGGATGGAGAACTGTACATTGATTAAGACAAAATTTCCCCTACTTGCCCGCAGACCACACTACGAGCCTCTCGACTTGCTTTGTAGTTGGATGTGAATTCAACCATGATACAATTTTCAGAACAGATCAATTTGAGAGGAGCAGCAAACACGCAGGAGGATCGAACCAAAAAAAAAAAAAACCAAAAAAACACTAGGAAGCAGCTACTCAGGGACACTTCTCTGATTTGCTTTCAGCTTTTTTTGAGTGCTGCTGACAAAAAGCTGAACGTTTGCACAGCCAGCTCGGGGACCATTGTGCTGACACACCACAAGAAATGTATGCTAATGCAAAAGGAGGGTTTTGCATGGTCTCTGCCCTCCCTCCTGCCTTTACCCACCTGACCTGCAGTCACCACCAGCACCACAATTTTCTCTTCCATGGAAACACAGCTCATGATTCTTGATTCAGTACTGAATGAAATCTATACATGTGTATGTGTCTACATCTATAAATATGTGTACAGTTTATTATAAATATATAAAATATTTTATAAAGCCCGAATAATTATTACCTACAATGTTTATATCTCTTTCTATTCCTTTTTCAATATCACCTCCTTCCAGAAGCATGGGTTAGGGGGGTTCTTGTCTCTCTGTAAATGCATATTCTCATTTTAGCTGGAATTCCTGGAGAATACAGCAGTGTGTGTATTTAAGAGAACAGAAATGGCTGGATGAAAGATGCAGAGGCTCACATAGCTTATGGTACATTTATGGTAGGTACATTTGATGGGCAGCAATCCTTTCTGTCTCAACTGAATTTAAATTATTTACATCAGCCTGCTGACAGTAACTCGTCTGGGAACTTGTTTCTCCCCACCACAGTCCCTCCACAAAAAGGCCATGGCTCGCTACATTCACTACATCATTTACAGTTTACAGGAAAACTAGAAAGTGAGACTCTCCAAATTCTGATTTTAACAGATCATTTAACTTTTCAGCCTGGTTCCCACCTGGGAAAACAGAGTCACACTTCTGACTGTGCACCACTGCACTGCAGAATTGCAGCTCCTCCTAGAATGAGGAAAATGTTGCAATACCAAACTTCACAGAACCTTGTTTTGCCATGTGGAAAAAAAAAATCTAAACAGCCAGGGAAATACTCCTTTTCAGGTCTGATTTCATCCACGGATGTTAATGAAAGCTCAGATCCTCACTTCAGTGCACTATGAGGCACTTAGTGAATAAACCATGAGCAGATGTGTAACAGCACACAGCATCTCCTCCAGAACCTGTCAGCAGCACGAGGGAAGGCTGACCTGCACTTGCAGTGCCAACCACCCCCATTTATAAGACTTTTCCTAGGAAAATGTCAGGGATTTAATAATGTAATTTATTCTATTATCTTGCTCCACTGACACCATGATTATAAACTCCTAGTTGAGGCAGAGATCTTCACATATATTTCTTTAAACAGTCAATTTGCAACTGAAATTTTTGGCTCAGCTCCTGTTCTTTTGGTGTTTCTAATGAGAAGGCAAATCCCAGCAATAATCAAGTATTTCTTCAGCTACTCCCACCAAAGAAAGCAACAGGATATGTAAAGCCTTGGTTTTCCTTTCACCCTTTGTCTTGAGATCAAAGCCTGCTGCCAGGTCTTTAGGGATTTGACAGAATCACAGGAATCAAATATTGAAATGACCTATTAGGTCCCATCTTGTGCATCATCTCCTTGGGCAGATGAAGATTGGTCTTTGCAACAGTTACTGGAGCTTGCTTATGTTTGCTCTTTACTGCTATACCTCAATGCACAAATTGTATCACAATTAAAAGCTTTGCTGCTTTCAACTTTTCTTGGATTCTTTATACAAGATGAAAACACCAAAGCCTTTCAATGCAGTTTGTGAACACAGCAACCAAACATTTCCTAAACTTGTGAGTATCAGGGCCCAGTCCAGTCTACAGCATCAGATTTTAATAGCAAATTGCATGACTGATGACACATCCTCTGCTGCTCCTACACTTTTTTTTTTTTTTTTAATTCTATAAATAAAACCAGAGTGAGTTAGTTAAATAAAATCAATCAGTGAGTTGATGTCGGTTGTTAGACCACCCCATGAATAGTCTAAGTCCTGTACTTGCACTGTTCCCACTGATCCAATGCCTGGCTGGGCACGGTGAATTCCATAGGACAATGCTGCTGATCCTACAGAAGTGACCGCTGTGGTCACAACTTTAACCTCTTCAGCCCAGAGATCACAATAACCCAAAGTCTCTTTTCTTTTTTACAATGCTCAGCATGTTTGAAATCTCCCCTTTTGCCACTTGCTGGGATTGCAAGCTCCACTTTGGGGGTGCACAACAAATACCAACCCTGGCACACAAAGCTACACCAGCCCAGAGAAGGAGGAGGTGATGCACATCACAGATCCAGCACCACTTGCATTCATTTAGTTTATTTACTTTATTTAGGTGTAAGTGTGAAAGCTGGGATTCAATAGCCTTAGACTGTGGGCCTATGGCAAGCAAACTGAAAATAGGTCAGCTAAAATTTAGAAATAAAAGCAAATACATCCAGACTGGCCTCTACTGTTTAGAGAGAGACACAGCCTGCACACCCACCCAGGGAGACAAAGGCAGTGCAGAGTCAGATACTCCTCTAAATCAACCAGTGCTGATCCAAGAAAACCTCTAAAAAACCCCAATAAAAAGAAGTAATCAGAGAAAGAGCAAGGAGCTCAGGGTGATAGACTGAAGCACACATCCATGAGCACTTCCTTTTTCTCTCTCCCTTCCATGGTTCACAGCTTCCAAAAGTATTCAGGGCTGCCAGCTTCAGATTGTGTGATCTCCATGAAGGATAATATAAAGACAAAATTCAAACAAATGACAAAATGGAATGCTTTGGTTTTCTGACATCAAAGAGTAAAACAAATGACTGCATTCAGTCCTTGAATTCAGGAGTGGCAAAGGCCGAAGAGGATCCACAGTGACCAGGGAAGCCCTGGCTTTCAGCAGCTTGTCAAGCAAGGCACTCACCTTTCTCCTTGCTCAGCCCCAGGCAAGTGATTCCCCTTGTTCTGCAGAGCATTTGGTATAAAACTCTCACACAGGTACTTAAGTGCAGAGAGTGGAGCTGACAATCTGGGAAGACACACTTTTGCTTTTCTGCCCATCTAAGACAGGCACCTCCATGACAGGCACCCAAATTTTTGTGCAGATGTGGCAGATGTTTAAGGACACTCCAAGAGGGCCAATAACCCTCAATCAAATTTTAAATCAGCTTATGAAGAGAGGGCAGTGACATTCTCCCCTTCAAAATTAGCACTCCAATCTGCCTTATGCAATGAAATTACAAAGCTTAAGAGTTATTAAATTACAAAAGAACTTTACATCTTTCAAGAGTTGTCTCAAGTTCCTGAGCAGGCCAGGAATTCCTTTCCACTTCTCCATTTGTGTTCTTGGCTCACAGCCATTTCAGAGATGAGACATCTCCAACTGCTGAAATTATTCCATCAGCTCAGGTTTTACAGAACATCCAGGATATGGCTCATATGGAGGTGGGAGTCTGGTTATAGCCATGGGATGGGTCTGTAAAGTAGAGCTACTGTAGGGCAGAGTGTTTCATGCACACACATTACACATGGGTGCACATCAGGCAGAAACAGGAGGTCATGAACATCACCAAAATAAATTGCAGCTGGTTGCTGCATTTTTTAAGCCAGGAAAACAGAAAAACCCATCAAGCAATGGCAATGTTTCTTTGGAAGTCTGACAAAAGACTAAAACACAGACACCTAAGCTCAAGTAAAGACAATCAGCAATCAAAAAACTCATCCTTTCTTAATTCTTCTTATTATTGCCACAGACCAGTGTTTTCAAAGGGAGATTTAAAAACTTATTGTTTTTTCCCTGTGACTTCTAGATACTCCCTAGAAAAATGGTACAACAGTCACATTAGAAAAAGAAAGTAAAATTTCAGCAGGGTTTGGGACCAAAGTTTCATTAACTTCCCATGGAATTTGTATGCTTTGGATAAAGCCAGCACCATGTCCTTAAAGGGCTCTGTAACAAATGTGCTTCCCCTGATTCAAGGAAGAAAAGAGAACAAATGAGAGGTTTAAAAAGCACCAGCAAACTATGATGATGAGCACTTAAAAACCCAACAAGTTTACACAGAACACAACATTTTTCTGACTGTGTTCTCTCTCTATTGACTCCCACACACAATCAGATGCAGAGAGTTATGATCATTCCATTTCACATTCACCAAACATCCTTCCCTCCCCAGGTTCAGCAAGAGATTGAGTAAGTTTTGAAGATACCAAGTGTGGGAAATGCAAACCTAGAGGTTCAGGAAGATCTGAGGGATCTGCTAGAAAAATGCAGGGACAATGACATATCAACATCTCCAGTGACAGGAGATGTAAATAAAACAAGACTTTTTATGTTCTTTATTTGAACATTACATAGCGAGTGTGGTACATGTAACCTAAAACTAGAAAAAAATATCAGCAATGATATGCTATAGGAAGATGCTCACTAGTGTTTCCAGAAATACTGAGTAGATAATTTTAAACTTTGGCATGAAGACAGGAATTCCCCCATGTGCTCTCAGTATCAATGTGGCTGTTCCATCCAGCACAAATTCCACAGCGAGAAAAATGATTTGCCACAAGAACTGTGATTTTTCAGGTGCAACTTACAATGCACTTCATTTCCCAAATATTTTAGATCTTTTGAACCAAAGTTTCCACCTGCAATGCCAAAAGTCATCAACTGTATTATAAAAAGGGCAGGTGACAATGTTCTGGACCACATCATGGGCTCAGCACAATGACTCCAAAGGGAGTTTGCCCAAACATGATATAAAAGGAGCCATGATGTGATATCTGGCCAGGAGCAGGTACAGGGATTGCTGATCCAGCTGTGAGCAGGCACGCTCTTACATTAAACTTAATGTCAAAGTTAATTACAAATGTTATTTCTGCTCCATTGTTTTATAAATGCAATTTTATTTATAAATATCCTCCCGCTTTGCTGGCCATGCACACAGGAATCTCCACCCCCTAATACTTCAAAGGACATCAATCTTGAGGAAATACAACTCCCACACTTTGACTGTTATACAGGAAAAACACTGTTGTTATGCAACACTACGCTGTTCCAAAACATCTCAACGTCAGCTCCAGCAGCCTCAGAGACAGAAATGACAATTTATCAGCCGTGGAACAAATTCAGAAAACTGCAACAGGGTTCAGATAATTACAGAGTTTATCTCAAGGCTCCTCCAAAGCAGAAAGTTTTTTTTCCTGTACCTGCAAATGTGCACATGCAGGTATTTAGGAAATCCATAAAATTTAGCAGTTTATTTTCTAATTTAATGCAGATTGACCACCAAATAGCACTTCCCAAACATTTTCTGCCAGATATTTGGGGCTTTTTTCCTGAGCTCATAAATGGTCATAAATTAAGCAACATTGTGGAGTTGTTTGTGATGGAAGGTTATCAGAGATAACCCCTCTCTCACTGATAACCCCAAGTGAGCAGAAATGAGGCACAAGTTCCTCTACTTTGTTTTTCTTAGCTACATCTTTTCCAGACTTGATATTCCTATTGACTATAAAACTCAAAGAGTAATTTTTAAAAAAACCTAGTCTTTCAGAATGCAAGATTTGAGGTAATTTTAAAGATTAACTGCTCCCACAAGACAGGTAAATAAATCCAGTAAATTCTAACTAGCAGGAATGCAGTTAAAAATCTCCAAGGAGGACTGCAGCCAACACATCCAACACCCAGCTTGCTCCACAGTGACGACTTCATGGAGTGCAGGATCACTATTCAGTAACAATTAACAACACACCCATCTGCAGTAAAAACAGATTTCAAAGAAACATACAGTATCATCTCCTACTCAAAATGTTAAAAAACATTTGTTTTGCAAAGATTGCTAGGAAACATTTGATGACAGTCACCACTTCTCTGGTTTGTGTCTCATCAAAAGCAGTTAGCAAGGCTTTGTGCTCATCCTGTCTTCACAACCTTCCCTCAAAGCACCGACCTGGCCTGACACTGATAAATACTGTGGGGAGAACACAGGCAAAAGGTGATACAGCTCCAGTCACACCTTTTACAAACAGATGCTCTACAACAGATTAAAAAAAAATTAAAAAAATAAAATAGGAACTCGATCAATAGAGCTGCTGCTTTCCAGGACCACAAAAGTGTTTGTAGGACACCTGTTAAGAGCAAAAGCATTCCCTCCCTTCCAAATGGCCAATTATCCAGCATGAGATCGGAGTCCGGTCAGCACAACTACTAATTAGGGTTCTCCCAGCCTTTTTAATTTACAAATTGCTTCTCCATGCCTTCTCCCAGATCCTGAGAGTTATCACAAATGTCTACAAACACAACTGGACAAGTATTTAAAAGCAATTCTGTTCTGTATAGAGTTAATCCAGTGCATTCAAAATAACTCACCCACTAATAGCTTCACATCTCTGACGGTGAAATCCGGGTCAGGCATTCTGTAATTAGCAAAGAAAGCAATGTTAAATACTGTCAAGATAAGTATGGGTACACTCTCATTACCATAATAAAGGAGAAATAAATGTATAGTGCTCTTTGTCCGTAGTCTAGGAGGTGGAATCAAGCAAGGCCTCTCTGAAGTGTGGACAGTGCAAGTTTTAATGACACACATGACATCTTTGCATTGGCAAGTGTACAACAGTTTCTCTACTCACAATGAAAGAGAAGAGGTGTCTTTTCGAGCACTTTTTATCAGTACCAGAGTGGGAGAGAAGGCAAGAGGTTGGGAGTGATTTCAATAAAATCCTAAATCTTTATAGCTTGTTAAGAAACTTGTGGTACCTCGTGTCTGTTCCCCAAGGTGAGCATCATCACGCTTGCCAAACTGAGGCACAGAGGAGTAAAACAACCTGCTCAAAGCCACATCATCACACGTTGGAATCATGGCTTGGAAATTATATATAAAGAATTAAAACCTCTTTGTTTTAATGACTGTTCCAAACCTCCTCGTCTGGCAGAAGACATCCTGGTTTGTATTTGGTGGGTTGGGAAATTGTTCAATTCAATTTGGGCTAATTCAGAGCTAAATTAAATGGTAGCATAATTGCTTCAGGGATGTTGATGCATTTACAGGATCACTTCTAACACAGGCAATGTCTTAAGGTGTAATGGAATTAGAGAGTAGCCTGGTCCAGCAAAGTGAGCAAGTTCTGCATGTCAGGGAGAGAGTAAAGTTCTGCAGCACAGAAACTGGATGGAAAA
Source organism: Sterrhoptilus dennistouni (assembly GCA_013397095.1). Taxonomy (NCBI): domain Eukaryota; kingdom Metazoa; phylum Chordata; class Aves; order Passeriformes; family Zosteropidae; genus Sterrhoptilus; species Sterrhoptilus dennistouni. The sequence continues at coordinate 499,301 of VWZU01014496.1, read as the reverse complement.
AGAAAACAGAAACAGTAGTGAGGTTTTAAGGGTGATTGACTTCATTTTACTGACAATATTTCACACTTCACATTGCACAAAAGCTGACTAAGGAATTGTAATGAAAAACAGTCCAGTGGGACCTGTCAGCTCAGTGCTCTGCCCCTCTTGTACTGCCCCAGGTTGAAGATAAACAATTTTCTTCTGGACTTTTGACATAATTTAGTTGAAAATTAGAACAATCCAGCCCATGGGCAAACATGCAGAACAATAAGTTTTACTATTAGGAAAACAGTGAAAGGTAAAGTTAAATACTGCATTTACTGGCATGCATGTATCTTCAGAACTATTTGCCAAATTCTCTTTGTCTACTTTCTTTTTACCCTTATCACCTTCCCCTGGTGGGATGCAGAGGCTGGACAGTATCTTTTGTTAGTTCTCTGCCAACCCTCACATCTTTGCATTTGGCTGTGAGGGCCTCACAGCTTTGGAATTCACTCCCTCTCCGGAATGAAACAGCCTGAATCTACTGACCTTCAGGGTTCATTCAGAGCTCATCTTTTCTTTCCAAGCACTAGAAAGTCAGAAGTAGGGGAAACAGGAACCATTTGTGGGCAACAAGAACGTGCCAGGCTTGTCTGCAAATGACACAGCTTGCTTGTATTTGGTGTCAGAAATCTCCAACAATTAGATAGGCAATCTTTTTCGTATTTGTATAAATCAAAATAAGTATCAACCACAAAGATGGAGAGCAAACTTAACCCAGATGGATATGAGCAATTCCTTTCTTTCTGAGAGCTTCAGCAGCAGTCAAAAATTAACATTACTGAAACTTGAAGAATACAATCCTTTCAAACAAATAAATATGTTTATCTCTCTGGAGAGTAAACCTGGCAGGGTTTTTTCTCTGCAGTCTAAGGATGTGTGATACATTATAAAAAAAGGAGTTCACTAAGTGAAAAGAATCGGGCCTGAAAACAGCAAGTTTCAAGAACTCATTTTGCAGTGGGATAGTCTTGGGAGGTCCAGCTTTAATTCCAACCCATTCTGCTGCCACAGATGACTGTACTTCAGCTCCAGCCCCACCAGCAGAACTGCCACACTCCCTCTTACACAATTAGGGCTGGTTTGCTACACAACTCTGATAGCAAAAAACCCCAAACCAATTGTTTTCTTGATTGTCACCAATCATTTAGTTTTCTGTTTATAAATCCAGAATAGCAGCAATGCAAGAACTGCACAGAAATGTTTTTCCCTTGATGTTACGCAATTTTCAGACAAATGCATCTTGTGTAAAACCACCATTAATGCTTCTAAAGATTTCAAACATCATAAAAGGTGGTGAGGAATAGTTCAGCAGGGTGACTTAACTCCAAAACATGATTGACTACATCGGAGATGTTCAGCAGTCTGTAATAAACAAATTGTGCTGCTAGTTTCCTCAGACAGAAGAAAAATGCAAACACCTCAGTCTGCTCTGGGTGCATTTTAGCAAATGTTTAAAGACTTGCTAGAGAACCTATTCAAATCCTAATGAGGATGAGCTCTGGCCAGCACAGGTATCTGATTAACCACCAAACAATGCAAGATGACTGCCGTTCAGATAAGAGATAACACCTCTCTGAAGAGCATTCCCTCCCTGAGTTACAATCCTGGAAAAAAGTCCTCCAAGAAAAACAGCTTCTCTTCTGCCAAGAGATCACAGGGGGGCTTTCCTGCTTTCAGATGTGCAAGTAGCAGCTCATGATGGTCAGAAGAACAGAGGAAAGCAATTTTCAGAGTTTCATTGTAAGGATTTTTCCTCATTCCTCTCATTCCTTGCCATTTCAGAGTACCTCCAAGCACAGTAACCAAACTGTTCAGCTCTGTACACCTGCCAGGCACAGACATGCAGGCTGACTGCTCAGCACAGGCAGAAGTGGAAGTTTGTATCAGCAGATATTCAAAACGTCAGAAGTCAAAAAAATCATCTTATATCACGTATTTTATAGACCATTGTATCTCAAAAATCACCCTACACATATCTGGATCATCCAATCTACCACATCATGATGTTCACAGCTCCTGTGATCTGAAGCCTAGGAATGTTTGTGTCTGCAGGATGAGCTCTCACTTCCACACTTTTTCACTCTGGAGCACGAGCTGAACTGGCACCGTTGGCACAGCAGGAGCTGAAACATCTTCCCCGTTTTCTTCTTGAGCTGAGGGAATTTCGTGTGAACTTCCTCAGACACAGGAGGAGGATCTGGCTGCTGGGAAGGTGCTGCAGTAGCTCTGGCTCCTAAACACTCCCCAGGCTCACTCAACAGCTCACGGCTTCTTCAGGAAGAAATACTTGAAGCTTTTACCACTTGCCCCTTAGGAGCAGCAGTTTAAAACCAATGCATACAGAGAAAGACTACTGAGCACTTCTTGTTCAGAGCTCAACATATAAAACTGTTTTACTACATCACCAGAAGCACCAGAGCAGCTCCTGTTTGCTCTCATAGTAAAAGGACACGTGGCTGTCAAATACCCCAAACTCTGTTTCATCTCTTTCTCTCTTTAAATTATACTGGGGTGGTTTGATTCCTTTTAATTAATAATGGGGACTCCTTGGTCCCCTAAATTGGGAAGTGTTCCCCAGCTGGAAGCTGAGATGAACCTGAGCAAAGTAATGATGTTTTCAAAAAATTATTTTTCTTCCTTTCAACAACGTGATCCTAATTTCCCAAAGTATCAAGGAACATTCATCTAAACTATTGATTAAATAGAGTTAATGCTTTTAATACTTCTGTTTTAGACACCATCACTTTCACAAACAAAGTTGCAGGACTCTCTTATTAAAATACCAAATCCTTTATACTGGATATGAACAACATGCAACCTCAAAAAGGCTCCAGTAATCCCACATTTAACTAGACATTATTAAATATTTACAAAGCCGTAACATTCTGAAGAGACATAATTATAATGGAAAATGACAGGCATCATTAGAATTCCACCTGCAATGAAGGAAAGAATTGAGAAAAAATTCAAGGGAGTTTGTTCTCTCATTACAACAGAGGTTGGGTGCAAAAACCTTTAGATTTAATTCCTAACTTTCACTGCTGACTTATTTTTTGACTGTGTAGTACCATGCTGTATGCACTTAACTTTTATAGACTTCATTATCTGCTTGTTTATAAGCGGAAAATAATAATTCCTTCTCTCAAGGGTCCTGACAGTCTTACTAATTGCAATCCATTTTGAGATGATCAAAAGAAATACCAGATACAAGTAGAAAGCATAATGGTAGAAAGCATAATTTTATAAAAGCATTTATTAATCACCAAAATTTAGTTGTAACTTACTTAATTCCCAGTCCATCCTTATTTCTGAAGATGAGGGGAACTCTGAGAGCTTCTCTTTGCACATACTCAAAAGTAAAATCTGTGAAGATGAATAAGAACAACATCCAAAAGCAATTACAATGGTGTTGGCACCTCACATTTCATTTTCTCAGACTCTCCCCATTTCCCTTTTCTCACCAAAGAACTCCCTATCACCTAAAGAGAAATAGAAAGAGAATGCATATTTTAGATCCAAACCGGAAACCCAATGACAGACAATGCTCTCCCAGCTGCTCCCTATTTTTCCTGTTCACTGATGCACATAAAATAGAAGCCAGTCAGTTTGTCAATTAAGGTCTGTGTTGAAACACCCAGGCTGTAATGAAATACTAAATTAACAGTCAAAAGATAATCCTGACCAAATTACTGCAAATCAGTCTGGTATTTTTTGGGCAAATGTGTACTTTAAAATGCATGTGTAAGTTTAGATACACTAAGTTGCACATTTCTACTTAGATAAATTTTCTTGTGAACATTATCTGGTTCTAGCAGAGAGCCCTGATTCTGTGAACACACCATTCTTTTTGTGGGGGTTACTGTTGGTTTCAACAGAACAACTTTTCTTTTAATTAATCAGCAACATAACTCCAGGAGCTGGTAGTCAGATTTTATACAGTTCCTGACACTTAGGAAGTCTGTGAAAAGTGAATTGTGGGGAAGTCACAGTAAAATACACAAAGTGAAAATTGAACATAAATTTGTCATGTTAACACTGGCCAGCACTACCTTGTTGCTCCTCACTGAGGATTACACAGCACTGGCCTTTCCTGGGGATTTCTCTATGCAAGGTCTGACACAATAGCAGTGATTCGGGGATTAGAGAGGAAGTTACAAGGCAGCGATTTGGGTGAGCCATGGCTACAAAACCCCATGCTCAGTTTGGAGCCTCCTGCCACAGAGAGCAGAGGAATTCCTGCAGCAGCCATGGACTGTTTCTATGGCTCTGCTATTCCCCCTCTTTTTGCAAGAAAAAATGACTTTTATAAAGCATCCATACACTGCCTTGAAATGGAAAGCATTGCTTGGCTGTTCAGCACTACAAAATGCCCTGCACTGCCCAAAGCCAGCAGACTCCCTGCAGTTTATTCAGGTACTCACAAGCTGTTAAACTCCAAGATTGATCCAGCTGTCTGCACTTCCTGGGCCAGCACAAGCACTTCAGCCTGAGCTTCTGTTCCTGATGTTTCTCTGCTCTAAAGCCCACACTGAAATAAGAGGGGACCCAGAGGCCAAGCTGCCATGCCTGTACATGTACTACCCTCTATTTTTACAACTTTTTCTTTCCTGTATTCAGTTAGTAATTATGACAAGTAGGGATATAATGTTCCTACTTAAGAGTTACCAAATCAGAGCACTATAATTATCCATTTACAGAAACATTAAAACTACAAAAACTTTATTGCCACTAGTCTCAAAGTAAGTCTAATGAGCACTCCATTTAACTAAGGTTACCAAGTAAATATTTCTGTGCTAAAGAAGTCATCCTTCCCCATAGGCATCCCCACTAAAGCTATGCCTTTTGGTAAGCAAATGAATAAACTACTGAGACTTTTTACAGACACTGATCCAAGTCAAAAAGTCAACAAACATGAGGAGTAATATTGGTGGAAGAAGCAGAGGCAGCTATGTAGCCTTGCAGACTGGAGAACAAGCTATGCCAAACTGCATTCAAGCCAAAAATCACACCACTGCAAGATGAGCTATCATTAAAAATATAAACAAGGACATAGGAAAGAAAAAAAATCGCTCAACTAATTCCATGTGTTCATATAAATTGTTTTATTCTTACAAACTACTGTCATTGTTTTGCCCAGATTCAATTCTACTCTTAGGTTTATAGAGGGGAAAAAAGTAAACCAATAGTAAAAAAATAAAACCAGAGCAAATAGCAAGGCAGATCCTTTCTTTCTAATGCCCCAACAAAGCATTTAAATCCCTTGTGGGGTTGAACAAAGCAGACACAGACCACAACAAAATAACAAAAGACACTCATTTATTTTCAAGTTCCCTAGAAAGGAGAGAGCTGCCCAAAGATTTTGGAGCTGCCAAGCCAGGGCAGATGTGGATTGCACTATCCTTAGCACGGAGCAGTGGCAACCACTGGAGTGTTTGGAAGCTGAGGGTAGAATGCAATCATTTTCTGGAAAATTAATTAACATTTTCCAGCTAAAAAATAGTTGCTTGTGTTTTGTTTGGAGGAAGAGGGGTCAGGGTTGAGCTTATCTCCTAAACAAATACCTTCCTAAGTAAGATAGGTATTAAATTTCTCCACCACATCAACTTTTCTAAAAGGAGCTTAAAATGCTCATGCAAAACTAACCCTAGAGGAGAAAAGGAAATTTCCTAAACTCGATTAGTGGTTCCACACAGTTAGAGCAATTTCAGGAGGATTTACAGCCAAAACTCCTCTTTCCTGAGAAAACCATCCCAAACAGGCATCCTCAGTCAGGCCGAGTTTTGGCGATATCCATCTGGGATTAGGGATCCGTGTCAGCAGCACAGCGGTAAATAAAGGTGACCTGAACCCCCCCGGCCCGTTTGATTCCCGCAAAGCTCTCCCGTTTCCCTTCCTGCCAGGCAGCGTGCGGCAGAGCTCTGGCTCTGCTTACCGCTCCGGAATTCCAGTCACCTAAGCAAAGCAAGTAACTTTGGGGAGGGGAGGGCTGTAATTTAATATATGATAGACACACAAAGAAGTTATTGACTTTAAAGTCTCCGAGCCAGGCGAACAAGCTCATCAATCGCACCCTTTTGCAAAAAAAAAAGGAGTCCTGGATTCAAGAGGGGGCGGATTGGGGGAGCAGGAATCACCTCTGGCTAAGTGGGGGCTGGGATTTCGGCCTCTCCCGTGCCAGGACCTAATTCCTGAGCAGCCCGGTGCTGCGTTGGGGTCACGGTGGCGGGGCACGGCGGGGGGAGCGCCGGGCGCT
>VWZU01014496.1:462201-484037 GCA_013397095.1 Sterrhoptilus dennistouni | reverse complement strand
TCGGGATTCCCATCCCGCTCCTCTCTCAGACCGCACGGCGAGGGCCAGGGCAGCTGTTGAGCTGGAGCTGCTTTTATAGAAACCAGAAAATACAACTGCAGTGCCGCTCGGACTCATCCATCATCAGTCCTTTGCAGTTGCGGGGTTTCTAGTTTTTATTTTATTTATTTATTTATTTTTATTTTATAAACTTGAGTGTTACTTGGTTTAAAGTTTTGTGCATGGTTTAGATTTTATTTTTTTTTTTCGTGTGTGTTTCCTTTCGAGCTCGATGTGAAGCGCAGTCTGGTAGCCCGAATTGTGTCGTATGAAGGTTCCATATAATTTGAAATACGGTAACTCTCAGACTTCCTCATCTGCCCGGACATCTGACATGCGAAGCTGCGAACTGCCTTCAGCCCCTTTATGCAGCTGTTAAAAACGCTTCACGGTTTATAAATTCGGAATTTCACCCCTCTGACTCACTTTACTTTGATTTTTTTGCCTCGCTTCCAACAAACAGAATATTTTCAGCCCTTGAATCTACTCCTTTCCAGAGCCATTGTTCCAATGATGCTGCTGGAAAACACAGCAGCCTCCTGACGGTCAAATAAATGTCACTGTCCTCCTCCAATGGCTAAAAACAGACCACAACTCTTGGGGAGGTGGTGGAGCTGCTGCTTTGACTGACAGGCGGCTCTGTTCCTGCGTTTGAGTCGCTTCTCCTTGGGTAACACGCATCCGGCTGGGACCTCACACGCCACTTCGGATAATGAGTTTTCCTTGTTTGAACACCCTGTTCTGCCGTCTCGGAGCAGTTTGTGGCTGCTTGAGTCAGGTCTTTACATAGAGAGAGAACATGGGGAAAAATGTAGTTTGTAGATTTTCTAAGGGAGGTTGCATCTCAATGTAAATGCCGTTGTTTTAAGGTCGTACTTAATGTCTTGAATTCCTTCGGTTTTTCTCTAAAGATGTGCTATGTGGACTCTCAAAATCCGTGGATGTATGAGGTGAGGCTTTTACTTCTTTCTTAATTCTCTGGAATTCTAGGGCTTCAGTCTCCTGCTGTTGAAAACTGCTACTTTTGAATTTGTTGCTTAGGGTATTTCAGGAAAAAGCCACATCGCTCCAATTAACAAAATCTCTAATTGCCAGAAATCTTAATGTGAACATTCATATTTAAGTTTTTCCAAAGCTCCCCCTCAAAAAAAAAATTCCACTTTCTTTCTTTAACGAGTTCAGCCTGGAAATCCACCCGTAGTCTCTTTGGTTTTGCACTGACAGACCCAGTCCTGGTCCTCTGGCTAAGACTTCCTAATCTTGTTTCAGGAGAGCTGAGTTAACTTTCGAGTATTTTTAGATTTCTTTTAAAAACTTTGCTGATCTTCTCGAGTTGTCTCCAGCCTTGGAGAGCTGGGCTGTTCTGTCACCCTGTGCATTGTTTACTGGCTGCAGTCCTTTGGCACCTGATACCTGAACAAAAATGCTGCTAAAGTACATTCTAGTCTTGGATCAAAGCTGGCAACAGCTATGGAGGGTCATTGTTCCTCTCTTTTCCTTATCAGGCAAGGAAGAAAGAGCTTAAGTGACATATCCAGGACCACTCAGTGGATGGATGAGAAATGTCAGGAGTGGAATGTGCTGGTTTCCATGCCAGCCCCATTGATCCTTGCTCTTTGATTAAAGAGTGCTTGCGTTCTCTAGTAGAAGCTAAGTTTATCCCCGCTGAACTGTTCCCTTTTTTTGGACTATTTTTATGTCTAGCTGCAGCCGTTTTGCAAAGTTCATTCCCTCAGGATTGATGATGTATACCCTGGTGGAATGAGGCATGCCAAAGGCAAGGCATTGCTCAGGTCAGTGAGGAGTGTGAAACACTCAGCCAGGTTTCAAACCCTGAAGTGTTAAGTTTCCTCAGAGAAGATTAAAAACCTGTTTTAGTATTAGTTTTGTCTCAGAGCTCCACATCAGGATTTGCAACAGTGTGTGAGCTTCAGAAACAGTTGCAGGGGCTGATCATGGTAACTGATGTGAGAGCTGAGTTCGCCCCTGTAAATTTCCTTCACTCAGGTTTCCATGGATGCTATCATCCAGGGCCATACGTCTAAGGGAAAATCCATGAAGTTTATAACCTCATTTAGTACACTTTTCGAATTTATGGAGCCAGCTAGTAGTATAAATCCCCCAAATTATTAGAGGTGGAGAAACTGCGGATTGTAGAGGATGTGTAGTGCATTAAAGAATAGAGGAGTCATTCCATACACTGGTCTGATTCCATACACATCAGGTATTTCTCACGTCTGTATTACAGCCCAGATATTGTTGCATGATCTTCCCTCTCCTGCTTGGCTTTGTCTGTTTTTCACAGTGAATGGGCTGCTGGCATGTAATTTTTATTTGAACAGTTATTCTGACTTGTTGGCATCTTTTTTGTCATCAGGGATGCATAACACAGTAGCATGACAATGTTACAATATGGGAGTCAGAAACCATAGGAAAGTTGTTGAATGCCAATAGTCATAAAGCAGAAGACTCAGTATCTTCTCCTGCCACCAGTTAACAGCTTTGTGAAAATAACTGAGTCTGAACTAGGGGTCTGAATAATGCACTGTGGTTGGCTTCTTTATATGTAGAATTCAGAGGTTGATATTTACCAGGCAGCAGTTTTCTTTTAAATACCTCTAGTGGTCCAAGCTGGCTGGACTTTGTCTAGATGGGGTATATATGCTTCAAATATTGAATATCATCAAAGAACTGTCAATTCTTGCCTTTGGAATATGGCCAGTATGATCTCCTCAAGACAGCTTCAGTCATGTCACAATCAAAAGATTGACTGCAGTGATAAATGTTTATGAAACTGATTGCCACAATAACAGTTGGTGCTGATGTAGGGTTACGTGGGACCTGGGGCTGCTGGTGTCAGAGCTGTGCAGGTGCTCAAGGCAGCATTGTCCTTGTTTAGGAAAAGTCACTTGGCTGTCCCAAATACTAAAACAGTCTCTCTAGAAGTTTTTAAGTGGTATTTAGCTGGGTTGCTGGTAGAATAGCGTGAAAAAGTGGCATTTTGTAACCAGCAGGAAAGAGTTTCAGGCCCAGTTTTGTGGCTTCTGCTTCCACTTAGCCTTCTATAATGCTGCTGCACTTACAGGTTAGTACTGTGCTAGAGAATCTTCCCCCATGCAAAAAGTTTCTTCTGTTCCAGTCACAGAAGGAAAGTTTTGTGCCTCCTTTGAAGATCCCTGTCTCGAGGTTGTAGACAAGCAAGGCAGGAGTATTTGGGTCTCCTGTTGTTCTGTCTTGGAGCAGCTGTGAGTGGCTGCTGTAGTTTGGAGGATGTAAAGGGGATACTGAGCCTCTGGGTAATCTGAACATGTACTTACTGAATAGATTTGCTATAAGTTACACTGTGTAGAGGGGTATCACCTCCTCCAGATGCATTTGCTCCAAACACATGAGTATTATTGCCTTTTCATGTTTGCTGGCAGAATAAAACGAGATCCTGTATTTATATTCCAGTGTCAGCATCAGCAAATATGAATGGGTTTTGCCATTCTGCAGCGTACAGTAATCTGCAGAGTCAAGATCCTGGACTAATGGATGAATGATGCTTAGTTTCCCTTCTGTATGAAACCAGTAAATAAGATCATTATTTTGACTTATCTGTTTTTAATTTCCGGTGAGTTATTCTGGCTCGTACAGAGCCTCTGTATGAGTTGTTTATAACTCTTTATGAATGGTGCAGACAGTCTGTGAGAGCCTGGCTCTGAGCCTCTGTCTCTGGAGTGAATTGTACTGTCAGGAAAACAGGGAGCCAGCCAGAGGAGCTCATTCCCAGTGATGTTCTGACACTTGGCTCATTATTGAGTTTCCTCTGTGGTCCCACCCATAGACAAGCAATGATGGATGGGCCCTCAAAAATGCAGTTGTGATGTTTGATCAACACAGCTTTCTTTTAAGCCATTCCTGACTGTATAAAATGCAGTCCCAGTACTGGGTTATATCCCCACCAACCTGAGCTCAGAGGCATCTTTGCGGGGAAGGGTAGGAGAGGAAGTAAATAATAAATAAGGCATTTTATTTCCTTTTCTCTACAGCACTGTCTACTGATTCTGAAAAAGATGTAAGCCTGTGATTTTAATTTAAAAGCACAGGCTTTATTTAAGCCCCTCTGGTCTAATAAGACATGGGAGCCTTATTAATAAATAAGTGAAATGAACTTGGTCAGTATATTGAACTTAAAAAGAAGTTGAAGTGCAGTTTCTAAAGGGCAAGTTGTTAAATTTCCTGCAACATGTTAGTAATCAGGCTGCTTTGACTCTGAAATCCAGGACTATTGAAGGCTTAACACGGTTATGTCCCAAAATTCAATTACCTTCTAAAAACATCTGAATGCCCATCACTCTTAGGCTTATGAGAGCTCCAATCTTATGTCCTAATGTCATGAGCCCTTTAGTTTTGTCAAGAAGCTGTTCTTCAGATGTACAGCTTTGTCAAGAGCCATAGTAAATCTGTCAGTCATATCTGCAGGGTGATCTGAAGTTAAAGTTAGCTCTTCTTTGAACCAGGGATTAGCCCAGATGACCTCTTGAGGTGTCTTCCAGCCCACGTTACACTGTGGTTACACAGCAGAGCCAGGGCACTTGCAGCAGGGCAGCTGCACCGTCAGATCCTGCAGCAAGTGTTCAGAGAAGCTTTGAAAGTGGTGAAGGATAAGGTGCTAAAAGTGTCATGTTGGAAAGTGTGCACCCACTGACGACAGTTCCTGCCCTGAGCAGCTCTTCTTCTGAACAAGCAGAGCAGGAAATTATCCTGCCTAGAACGTTGGCATGTACCTGTGAGTTCAGGCTTTGTATGACTTTGGATCATACCAGGTGACTTCATCAGGGCCTTGTTCTTGCAGGTGTTACTTTACAAGAGCAGTTGTGATCTGTTTATTTTGAAATTGCAGCATGAGCAAAGGAGGGAAGAGCTTCTGACACTTTGCATCGCTGTTAAAAAACAGGCACAAGGCACTCATGGTGAAAAATGAAGCTTTTTGTTTTAGGTGCCTGGCTCAAGCTAGGCCCAGGAAGTAAACTCGGAGTTGAAAAGAATTGGCATTGTTTCTCCTAGTTTACACTGAAAGACTTCCCAAATTAGCTTTGCTGAGAGTTTGAGGAGACAGAAAACATGAACTGGTTTTTCACTTATGGGTCAGGCTCGGGTTACTCTGCCAGACATGAACACAAGGAGCTCAAAATCAGATGCTTGATATCATTAGTACGGAGGTGTTGATAAATGGAAATATAAAATGTCTTCAATGTTTGGCAAACTAAATACAATCAGTTCTTAAAAGAAAATAAAGTCTTCATCTCATGAAGCTCTTTAGTGCCATGTTTGTGTTATCATACTAACAACTAGGATAAAGGATTAAAGTCTCTTGCCATGCTGGATGGCTTTAAGTCTAGGCACAGCAGAAGACTTACAAGAAAAATATTTAAGTATGAAAATGAATCCTCAGTGGTGAAGGATTGCAATTGTTCTGTGAAAAACACAGGAAGCCCAACATCCCACGAGTACGCTGCGACTTAATAAGCAATCCTGCAGAAGAGAGACCTGACAAGCAAATGTTTATCCTCTCAAACATGAAGTTTCCCACAGCTGAAAAATGGTATTTTTAAATCCTCGAGCAAGGACTGTATATGCATTAATATAATTTCTTGTTGAGTTACTCGTAACACTTGGAAACTGCTTACTAGCTGGCTGGGTGGTTAGGCTTATGACAAAGCTTTCAATAAAGGAATTAAAAAATTGGCAGATGGCCTTGAATGCCTGTTGAAACATGTCTGAGCAAAACCCTGGGTTGCCTTAATATATTGAGTACATCAGTGATTAAGAGTTCTGGTGTCCTGGAACATGCGTAAGAAGATGGATCCAGGACTAGGTTAGCTGAGCTCAGCTCTTGCAAAATAGTGAGGTTTGAATGTTCCTGCTGCTTTTGCAGCTGTCTTTGAGCCCTGGTTTCCATGCCTCCCTGCATCCATGTTACCCATGAATCTTTCTTCCTATCAGCTTGATGTGCTTATATTTCAGATTGCTGTCAGGTTTTTTCTTCTGCATTTTACCCATATTTTGTCTGTTTAATGAGTTCCTTTGAGAAAGAGCACTGAACGTAGAGACCTTGGTGCATTATTCCCTCTTTGGAACTGTCCTTTGTCTGAAAGGGAAATTTATCAGGAAAGATCATTTCAGGAGAGCTGTTGGGATTAATGTCACTCAGCAATTGCACATATGCACAAAACCACCTGGCAGTTTTAAAACCAGTTAAAAGGCATTCTAGTTCATTTACTTTAATAGAAATATCCCAGATGGTTTTATGAGTTTCCTAGTGCTGTTATTTAATGCTGATTTTTTACTCCTTAGGCACAGGCATGTTTGGAGATCTAAGGTTACAAGAAGGGCATGGCTGCATGAGTAGCCTCATCTTTGGGGGAGCAGTGATGGGGAGCACTGTGTTATCTTTTCTGGAGACACTGTCTTTCCTCCAGGCTCTAACAGACTTGCTTGGCTGCCTTGGGCATTGTGGAGAGTCACGTTTTGAATTTGTGCTCTGGAGTCTGCTTGAGTGAAAGAATATAGCTGAGAGCCTCATGGAGGGTGATCTTTCTCATGAAAGGTTTCTGCACTTTAGAACTTAAACCCAAATATCCAAGGAGAAATGACCACCGAGGTTGTTTCAGGCAGTCTCTTGCCTTCTCAGCCTTTCATAGGTACTTCAGAAGATTTCGTAAGTGAAAGATCAAAAGCTGCATCTTCAATATAACACAAAAAAAGAACTATTTCACTTAAGGAGCCCAGGTATGCTGTTCATAAGGGTCAGCTGTTTTTCTGGCATGAGCTGGAGGTGGTGGCAAGGTGGTTGTGGGTTTGCTCTACAACAGAACAATAAATGTGAAAACAGTGGCCTTCACTTGATAACTCAGACCTAAATTTGGACCTAACGAAGAGGGTGCAGATTGACATGAAGAGAAATGTAAATACAGACTTACTTTCTTTTGATCAGATGATCTTCCAGAAACATGGAGTAAACTTTGAGTAACTTATAGTCAAAAAATATAAGGTGTTGGTAACTGTATCTCTCTCCCCCATCTCTTTCAGGTGGCTATGGTGGAAGTTCAGCTTGACCCAGACCACGACTATCCTCAGGGGCTCTTGATAGCCTTCAGTGCCTGCACCACTGTGCTTGTTGCAGTTCATCTTTTTGCACTCATGATAAGTACCTGCATTCTTCCAAACATAGAGGCTGTTAGCAATGTGCATAACCTCAACTCTGTCAAGGAGTCTCCTCACGAGCGCATGCACCGGCACATTGAGCTGGCGTGGGCATTTTCCACTGTCATTGGGACTTTGCTCTTTCTTGCAGAAGTGGTGTTACTGTGCTGGGTGAAGTTCCTTCCTTTAAAGAAGAAAACTGACAACACCCCGCAGAACAACAGTTCCACCATCACATCAGGACAGGCAGCAGCCATTGCCTCCACGTCCATTATGGTGCCCTTTGGATTGATTTTCATTGTGTTTGCAGTCCACTTCTACCGGTCACTGGTGAGCCACAAAACAGACAGGCAATTTCAGGAACTCAATGAACTCGCTGAATTTGCACGGCTCCAGGACCAGCTGGATCACAGAGGTGATGCTGTCACCTCAGCTGTCACCAATTTTGTGTAAACCTGTGCTTAAGAAAATAAACCCACCATTCTGCTTCTGCCTTATGGTGACTCCCTGTGGATGAACTGGTTGAACTGCTGATTATAAAGAATAATTATAAATATTGTTCTAACCCTTTAGAGAGGGGGAAAAAAATGTTCTTTTCATACAAGTTTTGCTATCTGAAGGAATGGATGGTGGGGTGTGATTGCACTGTGTGTGCAGCCCTCCTCCTGTGAACACTGTCTCGCATCTTTCTTGTTAATGCTGAATGGTGGCTGTATAAATACATGGAAAATAACATTGTACATTTGGGTATTTGTTAGGAATGGATAGAGAAGTTGTGGATTTTTTTTTTTCTGTTTATCTGATGTTGGCATTTACTAGAAGATACTGCTTGTCCTATCCATATTGCATGGCATGATACAAATTACTTGGGACATGCAGCAATTAGCACTTGGTTTCAGTGCTAGCGCTGCTCTCCCTGGAAAGCCTGACAGATGGTAGGAGTGAAAGCTTTCCCAGCACTTTGCCCAGTATGTTTTGCTGCCAAGTAATTATTACTTTGCTGATTTCTCCAGTGCCTTTTTCCCGTGGCACTTACATATTTTGTAACTTGCTAAACACCCAGAACTAGACTTAACTGCGATGTGGTGTGGCCACATGAGTAGGAATGAGACTCGACTCTTCTCTTCCATGGAAGAAAATAAAAGCAATAACTGTTTTAAAGTTCTCATGAGCTGGCACATATTATCTGGAGAGATAGATTTGCCTGTTTCTCATTTAAGAATCTTTTTTTAGAAAGAAGTAACTAGATGGAAATTATCACTGGATAATTTTTTTTTTTGCTTGAAAATCAGAACCACTGCTGGTTTTTTTCCAAGCCAAAGTAGTAATTATTTTATACTTTTATATTGAAAATATATTTTTAATAAATCCTCAGAAACAAGCAGCAAAAGGTGCTTTCTCTGTGTTGGATTCCCAAGTAATTAGCTATGCCTTGGTCTTCCTTGTTTAGAAAAGTGTTCTCTTTGCTGAAGTGTTGTATTTAATAACTCATTATACATTTTTTGCTTCCAAAGGATCTGGAAGATAACTTTTCTTGATGTGTATTTATTTATGAAAATAGATTATTTGTAATTAATATTGCTGCTTTCTTTCAGACACCTCTGTGACATCAAGGCCACTGTGTTGTTCATTTCCTCTAAGCAAAAACTTCCATTTGATCTCCTAGATAAGAGGTTTGTCCAAGAAAGATTCCAGCAGTTGTCCTGGGCTGCTTCAGTAATTCTGGCTATGTCTAGGAGGTGAATTTTTTGGAACACAGTTCTTCTGTAGAATAGTTTTGGGCTTTAATGGGTAAAAGCTGTTTTTTGAACACAAACTGAGGCAAGTTTCAAGCCAAAGGGGAAAAAAACCAAACTAGCTATCACTAGTCATAGCTCTCACTGTGGAATAGAAACCTGGGATTTTGCCAGGAGACAGGAGGGACTGTGACAGTCCAGTGGAGCTGTGCCTGACAGCCTGGGCTGAACGTGGTCTCTCACACCAACCTCCATCTCAGGTTATCCCAACATACTTGCAGTCTGTACAAAGTGCCTGTGGGGTTCAGGTGCAGAGTGTGGTTACTGCTGAAGCAGATGGGGGCTGATCTCTCCTGTCAGCAGCACCGCGCTGCAAAGCGTTGACAAGGTCACCCGTGGTGCCTTTGTATTCTAAAAACATAACTATAAAAACAAAACCTGCTGGGCTGTTTGGTTTTTTTCAGCAGCAGTCATGGTTCACAAGCAGCAAACAGCTTTCTGCTTGGTGTTTTCACAAGTCCTGGCATATGGAAGCCAAACTGGATTTTCTCAGCTCTGCCGTTACATGCTTTAGATCTGTTCTATTCCTGATGTAAATCTGATGGTGAGGATTGTAACTGCAGACTCACAGGTGTCTGTTCATGGAGCACTGGAAGCATTGCTTTGGTAAAGGCAATAAGGAAGCAGCATTCCAAAACACAAAATCGTGGTAGTAGCCCCAAAATGTATTTTCCCATCCAAGACAGAACTTTACCTGTTCTGTCTTGGGTAAAAAGGCCCCTAAAATCCCCCACTAAAGGAAGAAGACCTGACTTGGAATTCACAGTAAAGCATCTGATTGGAAGGGTGTGGTCAGGTGTAAAAATTTTACTTCTGTCTGTAAATTTTGTATTTAGAAGTTACATGGTTCTGAATGGAAGTCCAGAAAATCATTTCTCTGAGGTTATTTTGTACAATTCCTTGCTGTTCTGGATAAGTAGCTGAATTTCTCTTTGATTTGTGGATCTTTTACAAAGTGAGAAGTGTGGGGGTTTTTTTTGTTGTTTAAGACACACAGAATTAGAAGCTAGTGAGACATGGTTATTTTTAGTTTCCTCAAGCTGATAGGCTCTGAGCTAATGGCGCTGTTATTACAGCTAATTTTCTGACTATTTTCTGCACTTTAAGCCATGATATCAAGTATGTTCTTGTCGTTTTCCACCTGTGGAAATGATCATGAAAGTTATACCTTGGGTACCTTTGTCACTGTGTACCCAGGCAGTAACCAGACACAGACACGTGGATCTAAACATTGAGTGCACTTAAAATTTTTTATCCCTTATTTATACTAACGGTGTTAGGCATTTACCTCAATCATTTTAAACATTGGTTATTGTATATCACTTACTTGGGTATAAAATATTTTCATGAAATAAAATATACTCAATTGTTGCGGATTATTTGTTATCTAGAGGCCTAAAATATACTTACTAATTGAAACATGAGCTGTTGTGACTTCAGAAGCCATTTTGGGTCACAGGTTTGTATTGGGCTGTGTTTGGGGGGAGTGGGGGACACAATTACTTGATTGTACTTCTCTAGATGCTTTTAAAACACATACTAGAAACCCTCCTTCTCTAAAGCAAAGACCTTGAAAGCAATAGGAGTGTGATTTCTTTGCAGGAGGAATAAGAGGAGCAAGGAGTCACTCTTCCAGCATTTGGGTGCTTGTCTTTTGGGGTTTTTTTCCCTTTCTTTTCCAAAATAATGGCAGTGGGAGGAGGCTACTGAGCAAAACCACCTGCAGAGGGAAGTGTACCTGAACAGCCTTGAGGGAAGAGTGAGGCAGACCACAACACAATAACCACGGTGTGGGTTTGAGACTCGAAGGAATAAAAAAACCCAGGATCGTGGTCTTAAATCTCTTATTTTTCTTCTTTTTCTTCATCATCTGATTCTTCATTTTTGCTGTCATCAAACATTGCCCGAGCCTCTGCTAAAACAGCAGCTGGATCACGTAGATCAATCTAAAAAAACAGAACACAAATCAGTTATACAGTGTAATTGAAGAAGCTTAAGGTTTTATAGATCCTGATTCTTTGAGCATTGTTGGAGAGTCTCCCACGTATCAGGACTTCAGCTCATATTGCAGCCTTTCAATTATTGTTTTAGAAACAACTACACTCCCCTAATTTTATTAGTGTGTTGAACATCACTTTACCTCCTCGAAATAGCTCCGTGTGAGTGACTTTAACAAAGCACACTCTTGGGTAAAAGTGTAACCTATTGGGCCTCACCTATAGTTTTAATAAAGGGGGTGGTTGTGACAAAAGTTTATAAAAACCTGAATTCAGTTTTTCTTTTATCCATATTCTGAGAGCAACAGAGTGAAAGCACAATAACAGCAGTGAAAGTTGGTGCTTTGTTTTTGCTTATAGAGCAGAAGAGAATTGGATAATCACTTGGTCTTCAGGGAGTAAAATAAACATCCAGATTTGCAGCATCCTGCCTTAGTGTACCAGCAGTTCATCCCCAGGCTGTTGGATTGTTGAGGCTCTTCTCAATGACCTTTGACAAACCACATACAGTAAATATTTTTAGCTGCAGAAGTGCTGCTCCTTTCACTCGTTTTGCAAAATAGAGATTGTGTTTTTCTCTGGTGGGTATTTGGGGTTTATTATTCTGCACTGCCCACGGGTGTGCCTGGTACTTACAGGATTAACTGGCTCTTCAAAACTGCTCAAAGGGACTTTAGCTATAGAAACCAGATTTTAAAAGGTAGGGGCAGTGAGGATGTAACAGCTGTGAAGTTTGGAAGGCTGTGCATGTGCCTGGTGTCACTTTGACCAGCCCTGTCCCTGGGCCAGAGGAAGGTGAGTAGCTTTACCTGCCATGGGGCTGTGCTATTCCCCATGTTACTGCAGCAAAGTGGTAAGCTGTGATTATCCAGGGTGGTTTTGCCTGGCTCTAAGTGAATGGGAGCTTCCCCAGCCTGTCCTGCACTGAGCATTTTGTTTCACATCTGGGGTTTGCAGGCCATGAGGGTCCAAGCTGGGACTGTTACAGCCAGCTCTCACTTGGAGTCACATCTGTTCACTGCTGATTCCCATTTCCTCTTCCTCCAAGGGTACAGACTCTCCTGTCCTCCAGGTCCTGCACCAAAGTGACATGCAAGGACCCAGTGGCTGCCAGGCTGATGGCCCAGCATGTCTTTGTGTCTCACCAAATCTTTGGGGTGGGGATAGGGCCTGGCTCTTCCTCTGCAGTGTGTGTCAGTCAAGGGGAAAGAGGAGCAGGGAATGTGGGCTCTAGGACACCATCTGGCCCCCTTGGGCCCAGGTGGAAGCTGCACACACCCCTCTGCCCCTGGAGCTGCTGGGCACGGTGGTGAGCCCCTGACTTGGAGGAAAGAGCTGCTGTTGGCCCTGCAGCTGCTCAGGTTCCTGCAGGCTCTGCTCAGCCCCAGCAGTTGGGCTTGGTGAAATCATTTGGTCCTGACGCAAATCCCACTATTGTCTCTGCCTCTATTGTCCCCATTTCCTTTGTGCTGCATCAGGTCTCTGAGCAGTTCTGGTGCATGAGAACTGCATTTTTTCAGATGTAGGCAATTGGGAGGCTCCAGCAGAGGCTGCATGAGCTGTTAGTCCCTATGGGGCCATTTAGGATGCTGCAGGCCAAAACACTGAGCACACACCCCATGGGGGAAATCTCTTGAGGAGTGAAATGCCACCTGGAGAGCTGACCCGAGCACTGATGAATGCAAACACCAAAATTTCCAAGTAATTACCTCTGGGAGTGGAAACTCAGTAGGGGCTGCAGCGTTATCTCTCTCAAAGTCAACCAGAGCTCCACACTTTGGTATATCCTCTACCCAGGTGCCTTCTAACAGCTGTCCCTTATCTGGGTAGAAGTATTTCCCTGGGCCATGCTTCTTGCCCTCTTTCCAGCCTCCTTCGTACCGATTTTCATTTGCTGCAATTAAATACATGAACAGACCTTGAAATTTGCACCATTTTGTTAAGGGGTTGCAAATGAAATCAATCAGCAGAGTAAACCAGCAGAGGAGAAGATCATGTATTTGGTTCCTCTTAGTAATTTCAAGGTAGCTGTGGCACTGTGTGTTATTTTGATTTTGCAGTGCTCCATTTGCTGTGCCACAGAGGGAGGAAATGCTGCAGAAGGAGCCCTTGCTTGCTCACTTGGAACCAGGACTGTGCTCACCCGCTTTGTTCTCACAGTGATACTCATTGTTTGCTGACACAAGGAGCCCAGTGGGCTCAGGGTAAGGGATTGGTCCTTGAGTTACTCTTCACAACATGAAAAATTACAGAACACAAGTTTCAGATTTGTCAGTGCAACAAATCACACAGGATCTCTGGCTTGAAGAGGTTTGCTTGTCTGGGCAAGGAACAGAGCACTGATTGCTGTCCAGTCAAAATAATCTCGATTTCAAAGAATACTTTTAGTTAAATTTTTCCTCAATGAATTACGGGGTGAGAATTGCTGCAAGAGTCTGAACAGTTCAGGCAGTCAGTTACAGGCTGTTTTTCCAGCTGTACTGCTTCTCTTGGCATTTTTCTGCAAGCTGAGAGAGGCTTTTTTTGGGCTCTCTGCTGCTCTCCAGGAATCTACCCATCCATCACTAACAGGGAAAGCAGAGCTGCAAGGGGAAGAGAGCAGCCTCATCCATGGATGCTGGTTGAAAAGGGGTATCATACCCATGGTGATGCTGGGATAGATCCAGACCACCCTGCTGTCACTAGGACAGTCCCCTGCTCACCCCTTTTACTATGTACAGCGTTTCTAAGCCTAAACCCATGGGGATTTGTGGCCATGTTAGTGGAAATACCTTTAAGTCTCAGTTGCACTCTGCCACTTCATCACAAGAAGTGGCTGAAATACCAGGACACCCCACATGGTGCTGCAGAGACAACTGGGGCCTGCCAGGATGGCGTAAGGGAAGAGGGGAAAACCAAAAAGGCTTCTGGAGAATGTGGCTGCTGGGCTGCCCAGGCAGGGCCTGGTTCACAGGCTGGAGCCTTGGTGATGGTTATCTGCAACTCTGATCCGGTTTTGTGCTTATCTGCAGCACCAGGCTGCCCTACCCACCAGTGGGAGCAGCTTGGCTTTTGCTTCCAGCCACCAACGAGTGAGAAACCACCAAAATCACAGCGCTGGCTGCAAGGAGGGGGCAGCAAACACCCTGACTGCACTGCGGGTGCCGGGCTGCTCCCATCTGCTCCCCTCCCAGAGCACCCGAGGCTGTGTTGCTCACCAACGATCCCTGTTGATGTGAAGTGCTCTGGTACAAAGCTGTTGGGGGGAGTGGATGCAGCAGAGGCGGCAGATCAGCGCGGTGCTCTCAGCCAAGCTCACCCTTCGCCGGGCACGCTGCCACTACAAGCAATTTAATCTTGAGCTGCAGCTCATCGTGACCTCCACTGAAGAACTCCTTTTCTTTCACATGGCAAAGCCGCCGGCACGTGGGCGCACTTCCAGCAGCTGAGCTGAATGCATTAAGCTCGTGGGTATGAAATAATTGCTCCGGCTAATTTTAACCAAAAGGAACCCAGCTAACAATCGGTTGCAGGGCCAGGCTGGAGGCAACTGGGCTCTGAAGTGGTGTATGAGCCACGGCTCAGCCTGCAGGGGCTGTTAGTTTATAACTAACAGGGCCTTTGACAGCAGCACAGCAGATCAGTAGATCCTGACTTTCCCCCAAAGCCAAGAATCCCCCTGGAAGCAGGTGCTGATATCATCCAGATGAGCCATCGGTCCAAAGCGACTTTACAGTCAGCACAGAGAGCACAGTCAGGCATGTGGTGTGCAGAGAAGGTCATGCTCATTCCTCCCAGCTGCTTTGCTTAGCTAATTACTACCCTTGAGATCACTTTCAAGCAAACAAAAAGAATAGATGAATAATAATATGGAGATAATATTTCTTCGGATGTTCTTGGAATGCAATGCCTGGTATTGCAGAGATTCTTGGGATTCTTGGCTTTGGGGGGAAATGTGTGAAACTCCAAGGAAAATAAAGGGGGAAATTTTTAAATTTCTGTATTTATGCTGAGATTGGCCCTAACATTCCCAATCCATGATGTGCTTGGTGTTATTTATGGAAAGGGATTGTGTACTAATGAAACCCCTGTGTTCACTCAACACGAGCCACTGTCGGAAGTAGACAGAGGGGAATGGAGTGAACTCAAAAAGAAAACTATGTTGTTTTGTTGTGGTTTTTTTTCCTGTGCTGGAAACTGAACTCTTCTTTGGTATGCAGAGCTAGAAAGCCTGTCTGGCAAAGTGCCTGCCTTGAAAAGAGAGATTTGCTCTTCTCTGACCCAACAGTATATTATCTCTAACCCGAACCATCCCAGTCATTTAAATGTAAATCACAGCAAAAGTAAGCTTTCATGCGTGTGGGCTTATGGGCTTGAGCAGAGCAGTGCCGGCCCTTGCTCAGCCTGTGCTGCCTCCCGCTCCGGACCAGGAGGGGAGGGATGACACGGAGAGGCCACAGTCCCGCTGCAAGGCTGCAGTGAGTGCAGCACCCAAAAATCTGGATGGCGGAGACACCGAACAGCTCGGAGGGGGCAGGGTGAGGGTGGTGGGCACTTACGGAGCCGCAGCACGCCGTGCCCGTTGGGTTTATCCTTCAGCCACTGTCCCTCGTAGACGGAGCCGTCCTTGTACTGCATCTTTCCCCAGCCGCTCCGCAAACCTTTCTTCCACTCGCCGTCGTACTGCTCCCCGTTGGAGTAAAAGTACACCCCCTGGCCCTGGACGGCAGCACAGAGGTGGCTGGTTAGGAGCTGCTCCACTGAAAGGGGTCAGTGTTCGATTTTGGGACATCACTTCGACAGAATATTCCTTTGTTTATTACTCTTACACGTGGCTGCTGGCAGCCCAGCTCTGTGGCTGTTCTCGTCCTGAAGGAAATGAGATGTGGTAGTATGGGATTTTTTTTTTTCTTTTGGCAGTTTTATTCCCTTGACAAAACCTTGGGTTTATATCTCAGTGTGTTATTATTGGCATGATTGCTGCTAATATTTAGCTAAAAGCAGGTTTTACAAGTATATAAACCTGCCTGGGGATAGGCAGCATTAAAGGATGTGTCTCTCAACATGGGGATTTCATGTCTTTCAACCCTGACAATGTTTCCAGCTCGGTGTATCCCAGGCTGGACAAAACCCCTTGTTTGTTTTACATGTATGTTTGCCATTAAGAGAAGTCCAGAGGTACCCCCTATGCCAGGCAGTGATACCAATAAGAAATATTTCCTTATCACTAACACATTTTCCCATAGGAATAAAATGTTCTCTTTTCTCTGAACAAATAATAAAACCAGTGCTGGAAACAACTGATTTTTCTGGGTACTAATTGTATCAAACTGCATGAATGTAAGAGAAAAACTTTTTCAGAAGAAAATTCAATCCTAGTGATATTTGGATGTCATTATAAATCTTTCACCAAAGCTCAATTATGCAAAATCTAACCTTAAAGAACAGGAAAGGAAGCTCCCTCCAAGAGACAGGAGCTATGGAGCCACATGCCCATTAAAAGTGTTGGTGGAGATGAGTTTAATTTAAGAGCAGACACAAAGACAGACAGACACAAGGTTTCCATTGGCAGATCCAAAAACGTTCCTACAAGGATTTTGCACATTACATTGCACTTCTACCAGATGACTTTCTCATTCTGTTCCTCTTAGGAAAAATAGTGATTTATGTGACAGGCTTAATTTCCAAAAGAACTCAAGTTATTTGCCTATTATGCTGCAAAACTGCTAGAAGAAGGTATTTATAATACAGGTTCCTCTGACTTGTTCTAGGACAAGAGGAATGAAAGGGATGAGTGGGGAAGATTAAGGGACAGGATGTGGAACCTCCCATCGTGCTTGGCCGAGCTGCAGGTGAGTCTGAGCAGTAACCACTGCCCTGTGGCAGCTGGTGGGAGCTCGGGGCTGTAGCCTGGTAACCAGCAGATGGGTGAGGATGACTCCCTCTCCAGGAAGGACATGGCACTCCCATAAAAATCCTGGATTTTTGGTCTTGACCATTCAATTCAGCCTCAGTATTGCAGAAGTTAGTATTTTAAGTAATCTTTTTGCACATGTGCACCCAACTCTTCCCCTGTTTTGGACTACTAGCAGAAAATCTCACTTACACCTCTTCGGTCATTTTGCCACCAGCCAGTGTACACCTTCCTGTATTCCTTGGTCACAGGGTCAGGAACACTGTATGAGCCATAACCATCCCTCTTCCCAAACTTCCAGTCACCACTGTAAATAGCTCCTGTGTTTTTCCAAATCTGGGTGCCTTTACCTGTTTAATAAACAAGAGGAATGACAGGGAGACCATCATGGTTAGGAGAAGGGTGCACAGGGCTGCCCTTCCTGCTCCATCCCAGGCAGGGAAGCACTCCCTGCACGAAGTCAGGCTTATGTCTGGGATTCAGTTTAGCTTCCCAAGTTGGAACCATCGTTAATCTTGATCAGGGGCTTCCTGTGTGGCCTCTGCTGAATGCACTGAAATCTTTCCAAACCTCAGTTTACTGCTTGTAAACAAGTCTGTCCTGCCCCGGCTGCTCCTGGCTCGGACAGGGTCTCCTTCTCCTGCTCTGTCCCCTGCAGCCCCTGCCACATCTTGGGAATAAATTAAGATTCCTGGAGCCAAGTTAGAAGCTGAGAGAGCTCCAAGGACTGTGCAGCCAGAGCACATCCCAGTGCATGGAGCTGACTGCAGTTTGCTGTATTTGGAAAGGATTTTTAAACATCTCTAATAGAGATATTTTGGGTAGTTGCCCCTGAGTGTGTGCAAAAAGCTCTTCAAGTTACGTGTTAGAAATGTTTCTGCATTTTTGCATTACATATATCAAATACATATATACACATATGTGTACATATAGTCATACATAATGAACACTCTCCCAGGAGCATATAGAGCACTGACCACTTCCTGCCCCTAGGAACCTTTGTAAGGACATCTAAGTTGCTATTTTTTCTCAAAATTATCTATCTTACCATGTCTCAAGTTGTCTTGCCATTCTCCAGTATACTGATCTCCATTTACAGCATAAACTGTGTGTCTTAAGCCACATTTCTGGGCTTTCCTGTCCCATTCATAAAAGGGAGGGTCTCTAAACCTGGGGTACTTTACAACGGGCATATTGTTGGTATCTGGAGAAGAAAACAAATTATTATCAGCAATAAATCAGAAATTCCTAAGGCAGGTTCAAGAAGAAGAGTATTTGTGAGCCATGCACAGAGATACAACAAACAGGAGGCAACTAAAGGTACTGAAGTACAAACCAGCACTGTGGAAAATGGACTCGTAGCATAGCCCGGCCTGTAAGAAAATGTTTAATAGATCTCAGCAGATCAGGTTTGTGGTGGATGTTGATCTCTGCACCTGGCAGAGATCTTGGGGAGTGCAGGGAAAGGTATCTCCTCTGTACAGCTAATAGAATGGGTCAGGGAAGTTGTCCAGTGTCCGTTAGGCCCAGCTGGAGCTGGGACACTTCATACCCCCAGCAGTAATGCATCTCAGGCTCCTTTGCTGCTAAAAATATCAGTCCTCCAGCTGCCTTGTTAAAAGGGCTTGAAACCACAACGTTTCCCTCTCCCAGGAGGCTGTGGATTTGCCCAGAGCAGGCCAAGTGCTCGCCAGCCCATCAAGCTGCCAAGGAAGTGAATTTTGAGGTGACTTCACAAGTGATGTGGGTTTAAAGCAGGAACAGCAGGCAGGGCATGGTGAGCACAGTGGGGGTGATTCGGGCCTGGAGGGAAAGGGTCAGTGTGGGGAGAGAGGAGGGAAAAAGAGATGTTTTGCCTCATAAATACAGAGTATAATTGTGGAGTGCAGCATAGTGGTGATTTCTGAGCACTGCCAATGGAACTGCTTTTCAGCACAGTGGGAACTCGGCACAGACTCGGAGGCGAGAGTGGTCTCCTACAAACCATAAACAAAAGCTAAAAGGTGGATGTAGAAACAAAAGCAAGTTTCTATCAATGCCATTAACAGCCAGAGCTCGGCTGGAGCCCGGCAGGGTGGGATGCTCTCCGATTTTGTCTCCTGGGCTCCCCCTTCTGTCCTGATTCGCTGGACTGAACCATTTCGAATCATTTTGCTGTGCCTTTCACCTCTCGGCAGAGCAAAGCTCTGGTTCCTGCTGTACTGCGGGTGCCGGGGAGCCCGGCAGAGGAGGAGCCCTGGACCTCTCCTGGAGGAGAGAGGAGAAGAAAGGTGCTTTAGGTCCTTGCTAGGAAATAAAAGGTAGAAATTCTAACTAAGAATATAGTGTTAGAGTTGAACCTCAGTTCTGCATTTTCCAGCTGTGGGAAATGGTCATTCAACAACTATTTGGGAGCATGGCATTGCTAAATAAAAGGACTGATGTGTCCAGAATGAGTCTTAGAGGACACCGAGGACAGGATCTGTCCCTCGGTATGATGGAGTCACAGCCCACCACAGAGGATGTTTTTCCAGCAGTGCAAACACAGGATACAGTACAACTGCTGAGTTCCTCCCTCGCTTTTGAGTGATGCAGCTCCTGGAGAAGGGGGTCTTGCCAATATGTTTGCCAAGGGCTGGGTTTTTTCAGGACACTGTGGCACACTTTGCTGGTTTGAGCCTGTCCTGCCCTTGCTGGGGAAGCAGAAGAGCCGAGCTGCAGCAGCCTGAACCCACCCTGACACTGGCCATGACCTCTGAGCAGCTCATGCCTGTGATAAGAAGTTTCTTCACTACCCCTGCAGGATGGGAGCATCGCTTTCCCATCAACACATCCCACCACTTCTTAAACTCAAAGCTTAGGATTTACAAATCCCAGGGAGGATTCCCAGCTGCGGGGGCAGCCCCATCTGCTCACCACGTCCTGCGAGGCACAGCCCGCGCAGAGTACCCGAGGTAATGCGGGCTGGCGGGAGCTGCCTTTATTTGCTGAATCCCCTTCTAAATTTACGTCAGCGATGCCAGGTTTGCGTAAGTGATAACGCAGTCGGTATTCGCCTCCCTGGATGTTCTCAGCCGCCCACTAGCAGGGCGCGGGGAGGCTGGCAGCGAGAGGCAGGCGGCGCAGAGTCGCTCCGGTGGCTGCCGCTCCCCTGCGCCTCTGCCGCGGTGCTCGGGGGTGACTGAGGCTCGTACAGACCCCGCGTCCCCCTCCAGACGCTGCTTTGCCACTTTAGTCGGGTCTCTGGTAAAACGCAGCTTTAGTCTGCACGGCCCTACAGGAAGCCCATTTTTTTTCCCCTGGCTCTTCGAGGAACTTCAGAACAATGCGGTGTAGCTACTTTCTTTCCATCTTACATCTTAATGAAGAGCAAGGAGGGAAACACACCTGGCTGCAGAGAAGCGGCTGCTGACTGTCCCTGGCCGAACCCTGCCCGGCACCGCAGCCCCGTGCCCCGTGCCGGACTGTCCCCCGGGCCCGAGGATGCCCCGGCCGAGCTCAGCCCTTGCCGTGGCCCAGCACCGCGGCACTGCCCTGCAGCGGGGTCCCTTTGCCCGCACCCGCCGGCGGAGCGGAGTCACCGCCATCCCCTCCTGGCCCCCGGGGCGCTGCCTGCGAGCGGAACGCTCAGGGCTCCTGTTTGCTGCTCCTCCCCAGCGGGAGCCAGGCAGGAGGGCAGCGGGGCCAGCGGCCGACAGGGAAAGCCCAGCAGCTCGGTTTGCAGAGCACTCTGGAGCGAGGGCTCCGCTCTCCTCCCCGTTACCGAGGGCCGAACCGCGGACACCGACCTGCGCTGGTGGTGGCTCGGTGCTGACTGCGGGGTCGCCATAGCAACGTGCCAAACTCCGGCGCTAAAACGCCACGGCAGCGGCCCCGGGCGACAGCGACGTGCCGGGACACGGCATCACACGCTGGTCCCCTCGCCGAGCACCGGGGATGGAGCCAGAGCCACCGGGAACACGCAGCGCTGTGCCCCGAGCTCGGGATGTTCCAGCGGAATATAAAGCGCTAATAAGCAACGGGTGTTTCACCTCTGGTTTTTCGTACGCCCAGGAGCAGAAGGTTGGAAATGAAAGCTCTGATTACAGCACCGATGAGTAACAAATAAATCAGCCTTGCAAATGTCAGGAGAAAGAGGAGAAAGCCCCTGAAAATGCATATCGGCGGTCTTAAAGGAGGAATCTGAATAAACCTGACACTAATTCCCTCATCCATTACATTTCTTCCACAGCCATGGTGAGCAGGGATTGCCACTCTGGCCTTGTGGGTGTCTGTAATCATCTTCCCTAATGGGTAATTGACTGTGCACATTTCTAGTATCACACCAAAGCTCTTCTATGACTCCCAGGAGCCAAATGCATTTGATTCTCATCCTTTCACCACATTTTTTTTGTGCACAACTCTGCAGGCTGTGCGGTAAAAATGTCGAGGCAGGTGGGAAATCTTGTGATGAGTCAAAGCAGCTGCCTCTGTAAAGATGAGATACAGCTCAGTCTTCCCTGACGGGTGTTCCTTTGCCATCTTCAATATCTGCGGCATTGAATATGGCTTAAATGTTGTGTCCATGCTTGGACAGGACAGAGAATGGATTTAGTCCAAATGTGAGTGTGATTAAAGGCAAATATTCCATTTCCCATGTCATGTGTGAGGGCCCGTGGAGCCAAAGGAGACAATGCCACTGCCTGGGAAATCAGGTGCAGGAAAATGAAGTGGAGGGAAGGAAGAGGTGCTCCACAGACAACACGGTGTGGAAATGACAGAGGGAGATCTGCACCGAGGGAAAATACACACATGGAATTTCTTGTGTTGGATTAGATGAACTGGGAAGATGGCAGGTGCTAGCAAGCATTTCCAGGGATGTAGGAAAGGCAGAACTTAAAGACTTCTTTAAGCGAAAAAAAAAAAAAAAAAAAAAAAAAAGAGAGGAAAAAAAGGAAAAAAAAA
>VWZU01014496.1:434838-455823 GCA_013397095.1 Sterrhoptilus dennistouni | reverse complement strand
CCGGCACCGCGCACGGCCCGGGCCCCGCTGCCCCCGGGCTGGGAGCTCATGGGACGGCGCACACCGAGCCGTGGTGCCCCGGGTCCCTCGGAGGATGATGCACCGGGATGTGCTGCCGCGGTTCCCGGTGCTGGGATAAGGATGGGAAAAGAGGACGCGGTGTGGTTGTGCTCCCCTGGAGCGGTGCAAAGAGCAGCGCCTGTCCCGCCAGCATCTCCTGGCGGAGTTTGAGTTCTCCTGGTGGGATATGACGGATCCAAGCGCTGTTTTTTCCCCTCTTGCAAAAGTGCGTTGAGGGAGAGAAAGGTCTCGGAGTAGGGGCTGAGAGCTGTTCTATAAGATGCTTTTATCTCCAGAAACCTTCCCTTCCTTCCCTGCTTGTCATCAGTGCTGCACCCAGACGCGTGCTTTAAATCTCAAAGCCAGTTTTAAACTATGACCGGCTGTTCTCACTCTGGAGGTTGTTTTAGCCTCTTTTAGACTGTTTAACAGAACGTGCATGCAAAAAAGAAAGAAAAAAAAAGTGTAATTTCCAGATTTAGCTTGTTTCTTAATTAAAACTCAGTTCAGGTTGCACTCCCGTTAGCAGAAACAAGGGCTGGGTGCTGGGGGAGACCAGCTGGCCTGGTTGTGTTGGTCACTTGTTTGCTGTGTGCACCTTCTCAACAAGCTCCCTGCCTGAGTCTGACCTAAACCACAGTAAATGTCAGTGACTTGTCCCTGCCTCAGTTTCCCCACCTGTAAAAGGAAAGTAGAAATATTTTCCGGTGGGGTGGCAGCTGCTGGTGGTGTCATTGACCAGGGATTAGTGCTGTAGAGGTCTGCTCAAACCAAAACCAAAGAGGTCTGCAAAACCAAAGTGAACCTGAAAGGTGAGAGCTGCAGTGCCTGTACAGGGTTAATTTGGTTATTAAGGTCTTTAAATCAGATACTGGAGCTTGTTTTGGATTGTTATTCTAAATAAAGAACAGCTACCAGGTGTGTCCTAGCAAGGAGGAGAGCAAAGATTTGGTTTGTGTGGTTTCCCCACCATGTTTATGCTCTGAGAATTTCCTGTGGCTGCTGATGGGTGAAGCAGCCATGCAACCCAAACTCTGCAAACTCTGTTTTCCAACTTAAAATTGGCTCAGATGTCATTGCTTGGTGCTTGGGGAGCCCTTCCTGAGACCTCCCTCATGGGGAAGGGGGGTGAAATCCTTGCAAAGGGTGGAAAAGCAGAGCCCAGGTATCCCTGAGTGCAGAGAAGGGTGAGAGCAGAGGCTCTGCTCAATGGATTTGCAGTTGGTGAACATGTCCTCGTTATGGCTGAGCACTAATTGGGGGCTTCAGGGGACCAATGAGCTGTGGTAAAGCAGTTCCTTCCAGGAAGCATCTGAGGCCACAGGCAGGGACATCAGTTCAGCTCTTTAAACCAGAATATGGGGCAGTAGGTTGCTTGAATATCTGTGGGGTTGGGATGGCAGTGGTGGCCAGGAGGTGCCTAAATCTCCAGCCATGGATTTGTGCCTGGTGTTGTGTCTTTCCCCTCCCCCCCAACTCTGTTAGGTCCTCATTTTTTATCTCCAAGATTTAATCTGGCTGTGAAATTGGAGTGCCTGCTCTGTGATTTAGCCACCATTTGATGGGCATGGATCAGGATCAAATGGAGGATTAGAGGATTCAAGGATTAGGGGCTTCATTGCAGGGTGGGATGGGAGTGAGGAGCTCCTGAGTGGGAAAGCTCTTTAAAGAGGAAGTGAGATGAGTGTAGAGGGTGCTTTTCCTCTTGCAGGAATTTCATCAGTGTATCTGTACTGGTTTGGCATCTCCCTCTCCTTGCTTGTTAAAGGGGTGCCTGTTATATCCCATAAAACCACAATTTTCCTTGTTTCCTTCAGAGGTGAGGACCAAATGCCATGAATAACCTAGAAGGGCTCTTCCTATCAATCATCTCCTCTTTTCCTTCAGGAAACACATAAAGTTTACAGGCAGAAACTGGAAGAAGTCACCAGCTTGCAGACAGCCTGCAGCAGCTCCATACACAGGCAGAAGAAGACCCTGAGGGATCTGAAGCACAGCCTGCAACGGTAACAGGAGACCTGGAGGGTGGAGGAGGCAGGAATGGGATATTTCTCCTTCCCAAAGACTGAAATGCTTGGGTTTTTAGTACTTGTAATAGACAATCTCTATTGCAGTGCTAAAGTTGTTCCATATTACAGCCAAGTAGAAGGTTTATACTGCATGAGAGAGGGAATCCTGTAAATAAAGTTTAAGGGAGAGCTGGTGTGGATCCTTGCAGTGCTGTACATTCAGGACTGTGCAGCTTTTGGCCGTGCCAGGTGAACAATGCTTTGCTCTGTAAACCGCACTGGAAGAGCAACATCAGTCCTTGAACTTGAAGGTGTAACTTGCTCCTGGGTGGATTTACAGGAGGGAACTGTCTCTGGCTCCTTGGCTGATCCCAGGAGCCACAGGCTGAATTCTTTGTGTGCAGGCCTGAGTGCAGTGCCTCTGACACCACGGGCTGCTGGCTCTGCTGCTCACTGCTCTCTGGTTAACATTAATTACTAAAAACATTACAACTAAAACCAGCTGATCAGTAAATCATCAGCTCTGTTACGTCCTGAAATACTTCATACCTGAGGAGCTGCAGGCTCTGCAAGGGCAGTGCCTGAAACCAGGCACAAAGTTCCCAGGGTGGAGGGAGCTCCTTCAGAAAAACACAATATTCCCACGCAATCCTGTCACTGAGCTCATGAAAGGAGAAACTGATTTATAAACCAACTGGTTGAAGTGACCTACAGCAGCATAAACCTGGCCGTGAAATAAAGTCGTGATAAGCCAAATGGTGCTGCAGAAATACAGGAGCAAAGCACATCACCTCACAGAGCCAGCTTTTTAACCCTGGATTTTATGACAACATTATTTTCCTTCTAATAAAAAGGAGGTGAGAGCATGAACAGGAATATCTTGTTTCTGTGTTCTTGCAGGTGCAAGCCCAGAGCGAGTCCTGAGGAGTTTGCTCTCATTCAGGAGATCAGCAGCCAGATCAAGGAGAGGCAGAATGTCTTCTTTGACATGGAAGCCTACCTGCCCAAGAGGAATGGGTATGTGCTCCAGGAATTTTGGATGTTTAAATGTTCACAGCGCTTTGTTCCTGAAGGAAAAGGTTGAAGAGAGACGTGTAAAATTGGATTAGTCATAAATCTCTTGCTGAGCTGCTGTGTCAGTTGTACACAGAATTCATTAGCTGTGAGTGGATGTAAATGTGTGTGGGCAGTGCAGGTTTTCTGTTAAAATGACAGTAACCTGCACTGGCAAGGGATTGTGCAGCTCAGTGTTCCACACTGATGTTTTCCTAGGATCATTTTTTTGAGGGCTGAATCAGCACAAGACTTTTCTCTTTTTATTTTTTAATAATGTTTTAAACCAACTTTAACTTTTTCTTCAAGCAGGGTTGCTAGGGCAGAGTTATGTCAGTTGTCAAGGGCTGTGTGATGCTGCAGCCCCTCAGAAGTTTCTGTCAGAAACTTTTTTCCCAGATCCTCCCTGTGTTTGGGTTTGGACAGTGCACACTATATATATTGCCCTTAGACTGTAGTGGAAAAAAGGGACCAGGAAAATAAACCTTTCCAGTAACTTCCTGGAAATGCTGACCAGTATTTCCATGTGTAAAGCCTCTTCTGTGGTCTTTCCCTCTAGTTTTTTCTTAATTAAAAACCTCCAGCAAGTGCAGCTTTGGCAGAGCCACTGTTTCATCACTTTGTCCTGTGGTGTTCAAATAACACTTATTTGGATCTGCTCTTGGCTTTTGTCTTCCAGCTTGTACTTAAATCTGGTGCTGGGAAACGTGAATGTCACTCTCCTGAGCAACCAAGCAAAGTGAGTGAGCCTCCCTACATGTGTGAATTTGGGTTTCTCTGGGGCCAGCTGTGGGTGTGGACTGGAGCCCAGAGAGAGGAATAGGTTTCTGTTAGACCTGATAAGTGAAATGTTGAGGGTGGGCAATTGGACTGTGCCATGGGGATAAGCTAACATCTTATGTAGTTCCAATTGATTCCATCCATCACTTGTTTTTAAGCCCAGCTCAGCCTGTGACCATAATTGTAGAAATGTTTTGAGTTTTTTTGTGATGAAAAATAGTACTGTGACTTCTAGGCATCTAGTGCTCTAGAAAATGGAGATATATATGTATTTTTAAAATCTTGTCATGCCAACCCATAAACTGGCTCTGATGGACTTGAGGCATTGTGTTGCAGCTGAGACTGAGCTGACCCTCCCTGCAGGCAGAACTCTGCCTTTCACCACTCTCCACTGCTTTTCTAAGTGTTTCAGCAAAATCTCTGTCTCTGGGTTTGGCATTTGGCTTTGTATGTGGTTTGGGAAAAGTGAAGCCACATTCCAGTCAAACATCTGTTTGTGTCTATAAACAGCACCTGTTTCCTTCCAGGTTTGCCTACAAGGACGAGTATGAGAAGTTCAAACTTTATCTGACAATAATCTTGTTACTAGGGGCTGTTGCCTGCAGGTTTTTTCTCCACTACAGGTAAGCTGCATTTTTAGTTCTTATCAAGTATTTTGCATAAAATTGTGCTGGGTTTGAATTATCTCGTGTACTGTTGAGGACAGTGAGACAGCTCAGGTGGTGTTTAGGCTTTGAGCAATTGGGCAGCAGGACACCTGCACTTCTTCAGCTTTGGCAGGAGCTGTATTTTAGCTAATTGTTTTTCCTTTTTTAAAGAGTCTTTTGTAACTGAGAAAGTCCAACGTCATGTTTCCTAATGATGCTAAAAATTTATGTTATTCTGGCATCCTGCTGTCCTTGGGAACTATCCATTGGTTGTGCTTGTGGGTTGCCCCAGGCAGGGACCAACATGGTGCTGCAGCTCTGAGGTTACAGAAGCAACAAAAGAGAATTTGTGTGAAATAATCAGACCTGAAGCATTATCTCCAGGTTGTGATAAAGTGTCTGAACACCAACAAGCTTCCACTATTCAGTTTTGCTTAAAAACCAGGAAGGTGTTGGAGCCATGCACTGCCACTATGCTCTCTGTGTGTCTGAGTGAATGCAGGATTGTACCAGGAATGATCCTGCCCTGTACAGAGGCTGCCCCAAGTCCCCTTGGCTTCAGGAGTTTGCAAATGGCAAAATAAAGTTTTGGTGGTTTGGGGTTTTTTTTGCCCCAGACCATAATGCTCTTCCATTCTTTCAGTTGATTGGATTTATATAGATCTCATGGAATCTCCTCATTGAATTAGCCTGGAAAGGCCTCTCTTAAATTGGATCATCTGCTGCTTCTGTGGTGCTTTCTCTCCTTGAGCAGCACTTAATGTCATCCCTGCCTACCTGCTTATCAGCTCAGGATCTGCAGTGTTGGATCACGGGGAGGGGGAAAGGGGCCTGGAGCCTGGTGGTGCTGCCCATGTGTGCAGTGCTGTGTGTGGGTTAGAAATGTTCAGGATGGGACTTTGTGTCCACAGCCTCCCTTGGGCAGGTTTTCATCTACCCAGGAGGAGGAAGGAAAAACAGGGAATTTTAAAATGCGTCTTCATAATTAACAAGATGGTTTTTTACTCTGTTGTTTTTTTGTTTTGTTTTGTTTTTCTGTTTAACAGGGTGACAGATGAAGTGTTTAACTTTCTGTTGGTGTGGTATTACTGCACACTGACGATACGAGAAAGCATTCTCATTAGCAATGGCTCAAGGTACAGTGCCACCTGCAAAAACCATGGAAAGCATGAAATGTCCCTACAAGAAAACCAGGCAACAAAAAGGGATTCAGCTTGGCACTGAAGCCCAGCAAATCTGAGATGCTGATGGCCTCTCTGCAAAGTCTTTTGTTTCTCTCCTGCTCTCTGGTCACTTCCAAGGGCACCTGTGGCCACCTGAGTTTGGGGGAGAGAGCAGCTGCAGTTCCTAAGAGTCCCTAAGTTAATTGGTCCAAGGTGTTGGCTGGTTTTGGTAGCTGTGGGTTAGTTCTGGATGTGGTCTGGGGTGTGTGTGCTGCTCTGTGTTAGAGGCCACACGTTTTTGGTTGGAGATGCCTCAGCATCCCTTGTGCTTGAGTTGGGACATCTGCTTTGTTCCCATTTTTTGGATCTTTTTTTTGCCTGTAAGGCTGGACTTGAATACTGAAACCCGTGTTTCTTGTCTAACTGCCATATTTTTTCTGCTCAGGATCAAAGGCTGGTGGGTGTCTCATCACTACGTTTCCACATTCCTGTCTGGAGTGATGTTAACGTGGTGAGTCTCCTCTTGCCTGCTCGAGGTGCTTCAAGCCTGTTTCATGGTGTTTATATCATCTCAGCATTTAAATCCAGTGTGACCATGAAGATGTGGCCACAGGACACATGGCAGAGTGTCAGCCTTAATATTTGTCTGATGTTACAGATGTTTTTCAATGATAAATACAACACTGCAAGTTTGTATTTACATTGCTGGTTTAAAAAAAAAAAAAGAAACACAAACCCTGTGGCTGTAATTGGGCTGGTGATAGCAAAATCTTTACAAGTCTCCCAGTTTCTGTCTCTGTAACTAAGGAAACAAGCAGCACTTTGCCATAGAGGAAGAACACCACAAAATGAATGTTTGGTGCCTTTACTGAGCCTTGATTAGAGAGTTTAAAGCCAAAAATGCAAGTTACCCCCTTGCAGTGGGTGGTGGTGTTGGTTAGACAATCCCCCCCGTGCAACCTGTCTCAACTTGGGCATGAACTGATGAGTTAATTATTAAAAATTGTTTGAAAACAACAAAAGCTTCTTCTGAATCTGTAAGGGGCTTGACAGAGTGGCTGGGGCAGGAGGTCCCTTGCCCTCCATCCATCCTGAACTGCCCTCAGGATAAGCAGCACAGCCACCCCCTGTTGCAGTGCTGGGATTCTCAATGCAGATGATGCTGAATGGCTTTGCTGCCTGGAGAATACTGTGATAATGAATAAGAGGGGATGGCATTTATCCTTGTTAGAGAGGGGAAACCTAATCAATGAGAGCATTTCCTGTGTGGCTGTAGCACCTCTGTGGGCTCCCAATGGGTGGAATGGGCTGGGCACCAGCTGCTGGTTCATTTGCTAATGGGATCAGGCCTGATTGTGAAGGGGAAGGGTTGGATGCACTGGATGCTTTTAGCAAACTAATGGATCTCCCCTGTGTTCTGCTTCCAGGCCAGATGGACTCATGTATCAGATGTTTCGCAGTCAATTTTTAGCATTTTCAATATTTCAGAGTGAGTAGATCTTACCTTGATAATTCAGGAGATGAAAGTCATTTTATGTTGTACGTGCTTAGAAGAAAACAGTTTAATTTGGTAAATACTGGAATATTAAACTGTAGGAATATAAAGATAGTGTAAAAATATGCAATCCACAAATATAAGCAATAATTAAATTCTGTTGGATTAAATATTATTAAAGTAGTTTGATACTTACCATACTACTGAATAACCAATGTAGTGATGTTTTCTCTCTCCTTCTCCAGGCTGTGTTCAGTTCTTACAGTATTATTACCAAAGGGGGTGCCTCTATAGGCTCCGAGCTTTGGGGGAGAGAAACCACTTGGACCTTACAGTAGGTGAGGTCTCGTGCTACACTTTCTCTGCACTGTTTTTGCACAGGTTTTGGATGCACTGATGGGGAGGGAGAGGGCTGTGTGCGCCCCAATTGCAGAGCTGCCCCCTGCCTGGCTGCCTGTGTACCAAGGCAGAAAGGGGCAATGAGGCTTTATCCCCCTCCTTGGGTCTTGTGTGTCAGGAGCAGAGAAATCTGTTCTTTGGCAGCATTTGAGGAGACTTAGATGGAGGTTTTGGTCATCCCCAACTTTATCCTTCTCCAACTACAGCAATTTCAAGAAAATATTTTTACGTGACAGGAATAGCCCTTATGGGGTGGTTTGGGTGGGGAACAGCTGCAGGTCCAGTCCTGGCTGTTCATGCTCATACTCTGCCTCTTCTGTCAACCTTTTCCAGAAGGATTTCAGTCCTGGATGTGGCGGGGGCTGACGTTTCTTCTTCCCTTCTTGTTCTTTGGACATGTAAGTTGGGTGATCCCCTCCTCCCTCTGCGGCACAGTGTCTGCTGCTGCACCACCACACAAGGGTGCTTTGGATCACACACAGCCATGACAAGTGTTTCCAAGGTTTGATTCTTTTTGCTCGTAATTAAATTGCCTTTCTCTTTCCCCCTTTGCAGTTCTGGCAGCTATACAATGCAATCACGCTTTTCAGATTGTCAAGGCACAAGGAATGCAAAGAATGGCAGGTGCGTGTTGGCTCTGCTCAGAAGAAGCACAGAGCAGGGCAGAGGGGGTGCTTGAGCCCATCCTGAAAGATATTTGGGCATCTGACTCCATTTAAATATCTCAGAATAATGCAGCACAGAGTCTGTTCTGTGTCTGGCAGAGCACAGCAGTGCTGAATATAATCCATGTTGTAATATTACAAGGTAATAAATGCTGCTTCCTCTCCCCTTTCAGGTTTTTGTGTTGGCTTTCACGTTCCTGCTGCTCTTCCTTGGGAACTTCCTCACTACTCTCAAGGTGGTGCACACTAAACTCCAGAAGAACAAAGAGAAGGTGAAGAAGCTGTGACTCCCCCTGTTCCCAGTGAGCATCCATCCCTCTTCCCCCAGCAGGGCTGGGTTTGGGACACATCCTGCTCAACCCCAGCCAGGTGAGGGATGGGCTTGGAAGGACTCGCCTGTCCCCGTGTTTGGTGAAGGACTCTGCCAGCACAGACTCAGTATTAATGCAAGCATGGCTCTCCAGTCACACTCCTGCTATTTATGTATATTTAATATAAAATGTATTTGCTTCTGGGGGTTTTTGTTCTGTATATAGAGCAGCATGCACCTGCCTGGCGCAGTGCCAGCGTTGGGGAAAACGTGGGATCTACTGTAATTCCAATTCTGGAATGATACCTGACACTTTTCAGTTTTTTTTAATTTAAATTCTGGGTATTGAATTTATTGAGGTTTATGAACACTCCAGCTGGATCAGTAATACAGAGCGAATGCTGTTTTCCAAGGCATTTGTTTAAGGCATATTCTCAGTGGCAATACTAACCTATGTGTACTGTGAAAAGAAAATGCTCATCTTTGTACCATTCTGCTGCTATATACACTTCTAAAAAGTTATTTAAAGAAGAGAAACTCCTCCTTTGAAAACAAAATCACGCAAGCAAAAGCAGTTTTTAAATGGCAGGGAAGTCTGCTAGCCCTTTTCCAGGGAGACCAGGTCATTTGTCCAGGCCTGAAGGAACCTAAAATAAACCATTCAATATGCAGCTGCCTCTGCCCCTTTTTAGTAACAAACACACGGTCCTTGGGTTGGTTTTTGAGGCACAGTTCTGGAAAGGGGGAGGTCAGGCTCAGCTCAAATATTAAATACTTTCTTTAGCTGCTGCACTTGTACCAGTAAGGAAGAGAATGGAAACAGGGGGTCAAGGGGATGGCAGGGGACAAACACTGACTGCTACCCTGCTAGAGTCCTTGTGCTGCTTGAATTTACACACACTCATTGGAACACCCTTTTTTGGCTGCTGTAACTTCTGTACCTCCTCAGGCAGCCTTGGGCCATGTCTTTCCCAACAGTGAAGGCTCCCTTTGAGCCAGCACAAAGCCCAAACTGGGCACATCCTCTGGCAGTGTGAGTGCCTTCCTCCCCAGAGTGTGCTCATGAGGGGACAGATAATGCACCACAGGCTTGACATGGATTCATCAGTTCTGTTGCTGCAAACTAGCAAAATTACCTTTGCTGCATCACTGTCCTGTGGGCATGAACAATAAACTGCAACTTGCATATTTTCAACAGTTTTCACACCAGTTGGGTTGTATTTTGCTATTTTTGCACACCCTGTGAGGTTTGTTTTTTTTTTAACTCCCTGAGCTCTCAGTTTATGAAATGTAAATTGTTTTCTGTTGAGAGCAGTGCTGGAACCTGGTTCTGCAGGGGTAATGTGAGTTCTGCAACCTGAGAAACTCAGATTAAAAAAGCCAGAGATTTCCACTGTGGAGCTGATGGTGAACAGGTCACTTCCTGAACGTTGGTGTTTCAGTTTCATACTGGGTGAGGTGAGAGGTGGTTCTTTAACTCACAACTGGAGAAAAGGCTGCACAATTCTCCAAGGCTTTTCTATAGTCAAGGATGTGCACAAACTTCCAGTTAATTTAATTTCCCATTTTAGGCTCATAGGTATTCACAAACCTTAATTAAAGCAAGTTAGGAGGAAAATGGAAAGAAAAAGGTTTTTTAAGGGTCAATCTGTTTACCCTGCATGTAAAACAATAACAATGGCTTGCTCCAAAAGAGTTTTGCACCAGCTGGTCATGTACAGTTTGCCTTACACAGAAAGCTTTCAGCAACACCTGCACTGCAGGAACCTCATTTCCCCTCTCAGGTTTGGTTTATGATGACTACAAACTAGGGATTGCTTCTACAATCCGAGATCTCGGTGAGAGGATGTGCAAAAGAAGCAGGAGATACAAGGCACATTTACCAGGGTCTGCAGTGGGGGTCTTCCTAGTCCTTAAGACAACTGACACCTTCATCACAAAAAGGAAAATTTTAATTTATACCAATAGAGATTATTTCACAAATGAATGAATTTTCCCCCAGTGTATACCATGATTTGCATCTGTCTTGTATTAAATAATCTGTAAATGTTTATTATAAGATAGACTTGACATTACATGTAGTAGCTGCTTGGAGTACTTCTAAATTTGAGTGCTGTAAATTAACTATTTCCCATGATATTGCATTATTTAATTGGAGCAAGTGACGTATTTCCATTGATAAATGCCACTTTCCATTCCAGCAGTAGGCCTTGAAGAACTCCGAGGTGCAGGTCTGCAAAGCTGGTCCAGGGAGGTGGTGGATGTTCCATCTGCACTCAGGGGGCAGCTTGAGGCCAACTCATCCCATTGCCACCAAGTTGATTAACTTGAAAATGTTAAGACAAAACTTTCTCTGTCTCTTCAAAGGTGCTTGATAAGCTGCTTTAACATTGCTTCTGAAAGATGTGAGTCTTCAACTGGGAAAACGCAGTAAATTGTAGCTCTAAAGTGCCACAATTATTTTGCAGAGGAAGAAAAAACCCAACACTAAGTTGTATAGTAGCAGTTGCTGTTCATTGCAGTTTAAATAGTGAGTCGTTCACACTTGAAAGCAAAAGCCAGATGGGTGAAGGCACACAGCATGAGTTAACTGTGATAAACAGCTTTGAAAACTCTATGAGAACAATGTAACAAAAGTGCAAAAATACTAAAAATAATTAAAATTTAAAAATAAACATTTTCCTAGGAATACAAATATGTAAAAAAAAAAAAGGTTTTTAAAGTTAAACTGGTTATAAAATCTGAATCATTTTGCTCTCGTGCAGTCCAGATTATAACACTGAGCACACTTTCCGTTTCTTCTGAGACTTGGCTTTCTTCATGGCACTCAGAGCAATGGTTGTGGCTTCTTTAAAAACATTTTCTATGTTCTCACGACATTTTGCTGAGCATTCCAGGTAAATTTCTGCATTAATCTCCTTGCAAGCTGCCTCACCCTGTAAAGAACAAAAAGGTAAGAAAAGATGCAGGTTTGGTGGATGAGAGAAGGACGGTGAGTTGGGAAGAAAGGGAGTTAATTTGTACATCTTTGCAATCATGAAGAAAGAAGCTGCCTCTGAGTGCAGTGCTAGAGTGTGAGTGGCATTGGTAATAAACTGAAGCACTGTAAATAAACTTGGGGTTTTTCCACTACGCTGAACCAAAGCCTGGCCTAAGAGTTCAGAGTGTTAGGGACTCTTGAGATGCAGAGTCCTGATAGCACAAAAATATTCTCAGTATTGAATTTCTTTAAACTAAATGCTGAGGTAGGTACTTGAGTGAGGATAAGATGTCTACATGGTGGTATTTTTTTCAGGCCTGACCTTAACTATTCTGTGATGTCACCTTTAGTACTATGAATGTCACATGCAAGAACAGAATCTGCACTGACGCCTTGCCTTGTTTTGCTGGTGCACATGCAGGAACCTTGACTTTTGCTTTGAAGCATCACAAGGGCACAGCCAAAATCCTCACAAAAACAAACGGGTGCCTCCATTTCTCAGCCATGCAATGGGAACAGGCTTGAATCTAAAATATTTTCCATGCAATGCTGGTTGTGTGAAATCACTACAGACAAACCACAGTGATTTCTTACTTGTGATCCTTTTATTGTCCCTGCAGAGCCAGCCCTCAGGTTTGAATGCTTGTGAGCTTTTTACTGTGAATTCCAGGTCTGCAACCCATGGCTCACAGAGTCTGCATTTATTCATTATAATCTGGCAGTGGGGTCACTTGGGCTTTTACTGAGGGGTTGGGTGTTGCTTCTTCATATTTAAGCAGTTTGTCTCCTTCCAGTTGTTTGCAAGCTGCAGTGGTGGCAGATACTGTTCAGATCCTCTGTGCCTGCCATGGGAGGCACCACGTCGTGTGGCTCAAGGTGCCATCAGCTGTAAAAAACTGAGGTAGAGCACATTTCAGGGAGGAAAAAACAAGTGAGAGGGCTCACATAGGAGACAAAGTTTGTAAAACATGTGGGTCCTTCAGTTTAACTGCATGAGGCCTCAGCAGACTGGCCAGAAGTGTCAGTTTCTTGCCTGGAACCTCTCTCATGTGAGGATGATGAAGGGATTTATTCATGCAAACAAGGGACAATCTGCAACTGTTCACGGTGACAGGCTGGGACCTCATCTTGTGTGCAACTAAAAGGCCCAGCGTGGTTTTGTGGTGATGCAGTTGCAGTTTATTTCCCTGCTGTTTAGAAGAAGTGGTGATTCACTCAAGGTCGTAGTGCACTTGACCCTGTTCCCTGGACGTGTGTCTCAGTTTGAAAGCTGCGGTTCTTGCTCTGAGGTGAGAGGAGAAAGATGGCTTTGTAGTTCAGCAAAAAGAAAAATTGGAGAACCAGAGCGGAAAGGTCTTGTGTGACATGGGACAAGCTGTTTCTCCCATACCAATGACAGCTATGCCACTGACATAACACTACTCATAAATCTCATTGATTCATAATACTTAGAGATACTGATAATAAGTAGTTTTCTTAAGATTACTTTAGAGACATCAAAACACAGTCCTTCATGTCAGATGAAGGATATATGACAAATATATCATGTCACCTTGCAGATGTCCTTGCTATTGGCCTTGAAAGGATTTATTTTTAAGTAGGATTTGCAAAATACATTTATTCCAGAACAGTCAGTGTATTTAGTACTGGAATGTGTTTCCTAACATCTCCAGTCTTTATCACAGTACTGATCAAAGCAGCAGTGATGGCTGCAGTGTAGGCTAATAACGGTTATGAAGGAAGTCCAGCAAACTTGTTAAGGCTTACAAATCTGTAATAGTAATAACCCAGCTGTGAAAGAAGAATGAGACATAATGAGCATAGAAGGCAGATAGCTGTGTCCTTTAAAACTGCTCATATTCCTCTTTACTTTGGCACTAAAAATGGGTGGTGATTTGACCACTTCCAAAAAGAACTTACAGAAACCTCTGTCAGTGCTTTGATCATTTCTTTATCCAGATCACCCCAACTTTGCAGTGTCTGTGATCACACCTGTGAGGAGCAATGCCATCTCCCGCCAAGAGAGGCAAGCACCACTTTAGAAACACTGAAGTTTATTTACCTGGTTGTAGGTGATGGGCTCCTGCTTGGCAGCCCTGAGCTTGCGCAGCTGCTCCTTGTCCTTGCGAAGGTCTGTCTTGCAGCCGATCAGCACCAGCGGGACACCCCGGCAGAAGTGATTCACTTCAGGATACCACTGGGGGCAGAAAACCAAAAACTTTTACATCTGGATTTTATTTTGTTGTTTGTTTCCTGAAATCAAAACAGTACAACCAAGCAGCATTTAATCTAAGCTGCAATTTCAGAGTTTTGGGGTTAGTCTAGTGAGGGGGGGCGACATGCACTATTTACATCTCAGAAATGTTTAAAGGTCCTACCCAAAGCCAGCTGCTTTATAAAAACATAGTGGCATCTGTCTCTATGCAAAAATGTTTATTTACTGTCTGTTTAAATTCTGAGGAGCTCCTCTAAAGTCACATTTAAAAACAGAACTTGGATTAAGTCTTGCTTTGTTTTCCTGGTACTATGTCCAAGAATGCTTTGGAGCTTTGAGAAATCCCAGCACCAATAAGTGGTTGCTTTCAGCTCTCCCCTGCAATTAAATACACGTGTGATGGAAGTAGTCTTGACTCTAAGATGTGCAATGTTGGTCGTGTGAAATTGCTACAGATAAAGCAGTGATTTCATTGCTGGTGTTTGATCTTTTTAGTGAGGGTTAACCCCAGTTGTGAGCACTTAGGAGCCATGGAGAGGTGGGCACCAGGTCTAAGGTCTGTGACCTGCAGCTCAGCACATGATGAGTGATCTGGGCATCTACACACCCAGGGTACAGGACACTAAAAGCACCAGCATTTCTAATGTGACATCTTGTCATATATCAGGCATGTGTAATTCATTTAGAAGCCTCTTACCTTGGCTGCTACATTATCATAGCTGGTGGGGTTCATGACATCGTAACAAATTAACACGACATTGGTGCTGTGGTAAGAAAGTGGCCGCAGCCGATCGTAGTCCTCCTGCCCTGAAACACACAGGATGGTTTGGATGAAGAAATCTCTGTCCTGAACAAGCAGAACAATGGGAATATGTACAGACACATACCTGAGATCAAGAACAATGGTACTATAATTGCACAGACTGCAAGTTTTTCA
Source organism: Sterrhoptilus dennistouni (assembly GCA_013397095.1). Taxonomy (NCBI): domain Eukaryota; kingdom Metazoa; phylum Chordata; class Aves; order Passeriformes; family Zosteropidae; genus Sterrhoptilus; species Sterrhoptilus dennistouni. The sequence continues at coordinate 441,110 of VWZU01014496.1, read as the reverse complement.
TACTTGTAAAATTCCTTGAGTACAGGAGATTCCCCTTCAGTGACAAAACTGATGTCTTAGAATACAGAACACATCTTTGGCAGGCTTTAATAAAAAGCCTGCTTTGTCCACTTGCTGAGGACTTAGAAGCAGTTCTAAACACTGACTGCCAAGTTGCTGCTCATAAATAAAGTCATCAAGAGGAATCTGACAATTATTATTAAACATTTTCAGTTTGACAGTGGCAGTCCCCAAAATCATTTGCACATGTGATGCTGTGAGGAGAAGAAACACTGTATTTGCTAGACAGGAATGGTGAAGTAGAAGCCTTAGTGGCAAACTTGCTTTTCCCAGCCTGGTGAGTGGAGAGGAAGCAGCAATTACACACAGGATTTTACAAGCCTTGCTGCAGCATGAGCCAGGCTTAACTGGCCTTTGAAGCAGGACTTCCCAGCAGATCTAAGGGAATTCTGATGAATTCTGGAAAAGCAGGGGATTTGTCATACTTCTGATTAGGGATATTCTGGCACGTGATGTGACAAGAGGAAGCTGATTTGCTTCAGACCTGAACTCTTCCCCTTACAATAATCACTGTGCAGGGTCTGAAGGTGTCTTGCTTTGAGAGATTAAGTTCAAGAAAGCACTAATTCCCAGATAGTGCTGGCAGCTCAGGGAAAAATAAACCAATCTTTTTTTAATTTAATAAGGAAGAAAGCATGATTCAAGCAGCCTGTAGAAGGTGTATTTGTCATCTGAATGCTGGAATCAGTATGGGTCTGTGATGTACTGAATTTCCACAAGGAGAACTGGGAGTGCTGTTCCTTTCCACTATTACCACAATCCACACACAGACCAGAAACTGCCCTACAGGGAAGTTCCACATCTCAAATCTTCATGTTGATACTTCAAGTGAAGGAATGCAGAAAATTTCAGTGTGCCCCAACTTTACAGCAATGATTCCTGCTCTGGCACCTGCCTCAGTCCAAAGTCATGTACTCATCACTTGCCAACATTTTTGTCTCCAGTCTGAAGAACTGCAGATACCAGAAGTCCAACAATACTACAATATTTTTCTCCCATCCTTAATTTAAATGATTGGTCGAGATACTGTTTATTCCAAGGCAATCCCTGCTGGATGAGGCAATTACTCAGTTTGCCTGAGATCTTTGCACAATGGGAACCTTGGATTTGGATCACTTTGTGTTTAGGCTTCCACAAGACCCATGTGCTCTGTGGGGAGGTACAGAATAAAGAGGGATTGATCCCTCAGGGTTTAATCCAGAAATAATACACAATTGACAAAATTATGCATGTTGTATAAACATTCAGAGCAAAGACTGTACTGTTTATCCCCTCTTATTCTCCCAATCCATCTACTTGTTTGCAACCGATTTGCCATTTTTGTTGCTGAGATAATCCCTTAAATGCATTAAACACATCAGGTGCCAAACTCTTTTTGCTCCCCTAACTTCCTCTAGTGCTGTGTAAAGTTTTCCTTGCTGAAGTTTAGGCCTCTGAGTTTCTAACAACACAGCTTGTAAAATTAAAAGGTCCTCTGAGTTCAGTTTTATGAGGCAGACAGGGTTATGAGGCTGTCCCCTTGGGAGAAACATGTTTATTTGTTTGGAATCAGAACAAACCCCTAAATTCGCACTCTGCTGGATGGGATAACAGAAAAAGTGTCTTTAATTATTGACACAATATGCTGTATTGCAAGTCAAAAACTATAGAATATGCTCTGGTGAACTGTTCCTTCATCTTCAAATCCAGCTTTGCAGTTATGGGTTTTTAAACAAACAATAAATGCATGAGAAAATGCTGTATGGAACACGTGTGCATTTGGAATGTTGGATACAGAGCACAGGACAGGGTGGGGTGCAGAGAGCAGAGGGGGAAGGTGAGGTGGCAATTGCTTAACCTGTGTGTGTTACAGTCCTGTGGTTGCAGCACTCACAGGGAAGCAGAAGGAAGTTGCTCTTTAGGAGCTCAGATGCAGCTCCTCAGCTGCTGAGGATGTAATGGAACCCAGATCAAGCTGTGTCTAAACATAGACATCCCCCCTCTCTGAAAACAATCCCCTTCACCCCCTGTTCTCAACTGCTGCTGGTGAAATGCAAGGAAGGGCCTGGGAGACTTTTTTTTCTCTGTAAAGCTGCTCAGTCTGTGGTCAGAGCTAATTTAGCACAGATTTAGGTATTTTTACTGAAAGAGTTTTAAAAAGGAGAAACAGGGGTGAACCTAAGAAGTAACTGAATGTCTATGCAAAGCCCTGTGTGTGCTTCCTCAAACACAGGTAGCTGTTTTCTTTCCCCAGTTAACACAAAACATGCTGTGGAGGAATTGGTAAAGTATCTGCCTACTTGTGAGCCCATCTGTGACCCCTCTGCCTTCCTCAATTCATTGTACCATCAGAGACTTTTTGGGTTTTTCCAAAGAAAAAACTCCACCCAACTAAATTCACCCAAAATTTGCTAATTCTCTGCCAAGCTCCCAGTCCTGCATGCCTCTGGGAGATGCTGTGTAACCACATCAACTGCAGTCAGGCCCTGTGGTGGGGAGAGAGCTGATGGCTGAGGGTGAACAGGAGAAGTGAAACCGCAGGTTTCAGTCTCATGTGCATGTTCACCTCTGTCTTCTCTTCCTCACCCCTTTCCCCACTCACCACCAAAGAAGTGCCAGCCTGTGAGCTGCTTGCCAGCTCTGTTTTTTCCCTATTCAGTTTAAAACAAATTGGGAAACAGACATTCTTGGCAGGAAGAAAGCTGGTATAGGAGGACGCTTGGGGCAGGAGAGGCACATGTCAGTTATTGAACTGGGGTTTTTGTCTTACTTAGGCATGACTTCCTTCTCTAAGGTATGAGAAATTATTCTTGCATTCACTGGCTTTTAAAATTTCTCTGAAGACTTCATGCTTCCGTCATCAGAGACCTGAAAAACCTCACTGGAGGCCTTCCATGTGTTTCCTGTCAGGCAGAGCAAGTACCCACAATGATGAGGCACTACTTCCTCCCCAGCTCAGCAGTGCTCTGCTCTCTGTTCTGAGAAATTCCTGCACCAGGCACTGAGCCTCGTGTCTGAACTGCACCTAGAGCATTGACACTGCTCCCTTGGCATGGAAAAACTACAGAGTTCATTTACCTCTCAGTGCTTTTGCCTCTGTCATGCATAGCTGGAAGTGGAAAGTTTTAATTGAAAACACAGCAGGAAAGACTGTTTGAAGACCAGACAAGGGATGTTACAAAGCCTTTACACGTTGCTTATGTGTACCACCAACTTCCTGCAACAGCAAGAAGTGTTTGATGAGGACGACACAGTAGCTCAGTACAAAACTCTCACTAAAATTCTTTTTCCGGTACATTTTAGACTAATCCATTAAGTTCATTTGTTACCAAAATTCCTGTCAAGGAAAGAATACCTTTTGTATCATGAAACATTTGTTTCTTAAGCTTTTTGTTTGTGTCCTCCTTCCTCAGTAAGTAGGACAAGCTCAAAGGTTTGAGCAGCACAGGACTTGACAATACAAAGAATCCTTCCAACTTTAAACAGCCCATGGAGCTGAACCTGTCCTTTACCTTTCCATGATGCTGAAGTACACACAGCTCTATTTAGTGTTGCTCCAAGCAAGATCCTAAAAATACACAGCTCTGGGTCCTAGTCTAACCCTCAAGGAACTCAACGTCAGTTTTGTACTATTAAAAACAGGATGAGATTAAAACATGTGCTCAAGTGAGTCCTTCCTCTAGCAAAACAGAAAGAGGCTGAAAAGCTGCTTGAATTAAAGTTTGACAGAGTTTACACATATGTAACATACAGCTATGTAAGCAGCTTTGAAACAGAACCAAAATTCAGGTTTTTCCCCTTCCCAATTAAATGTCTTAACCGGGGTGACAATTTCCCTGCTTTCTTTCTTGCTGTGTCCTATGGAAAGCGAAAGACATTTAACAGGAAGGGAGGAGACAAGTGTCAACAGCCTCAAGAAATGTACAGCCTTGTGGCCATGATGCTGTTTTGGGAGGTGAAAAATGTTGGGTTTCAAGGTTTCCAGATGAGAAATGGAAAGCAATTGTTCTTTCACACCAACAATGGCAGCTCCACTTCCCAAAGTGTCTCAGAAGACACAAAATCCACCCCACTGTTCTTCAGTGGAGCAGTGCTTTAGTCCGAATCAGTTTTTACAGTTATGATTTCAATGTGGAAAGTACGCACTGCCTGATAGTTACACACACAAACTAGGAAACTACAGGATGTGGGGTAATGGTTTTGAACTATCAGAGGGCAGATTTGCAATAGATATAAAGCAGAATTTTTTCACAATGAGGCACAGGCTGCCCAGAGAAGCTGTGGCTGACATCCAAGGTCAGCTTGGACAGGGCCATGAGCAACCTGATCTAGTTAAAGATGTCCTTGTTCATTGCACAGGGGCTGGACTACATGACTTTTAAAGGTCCCTTCCCACTCAAACTGTCCTGATCCTGTGATAAGCCACCAGCACCAGGCTCAGTGAGCAGTCCCTGTGCTGCTGGTGGGTGCAGGTCTTGTGCAGAGCTGAGCTCTGAGACACAAGGAGCTGTGCACTCCTGCCAGGCTCAGGAGAGCTCAGTGCTGCAATGCTGGACCTGCCCAGCCTACTGCCATCTCCAGATCCAGCCTGTGCTCCTCACAGCCTGGAAGAGACTTCAAAGGCAAACGCTGGAATGTGTGGCACGGGGATTTCAAATGAGAGCGAGGAATTACGTAACAGGCAAAAAATCCACACTGACGGCAAACAAACGTCAAAATGACAAGTGCAGTGGCAGGTTCTTGGTGCCAACACCTTGTCTTAAGGAAATCCCTCTTTGGTTGCTCACACCAGATTCCAGTCCTTCTCTTTTCCTCTAAGACTTAGACTCAAACCCTTTGCCATTCACTAGAAGGTATGTTATCCCAACTAAATGGACTTAGAATAGTAACACTGACACAACAAGACACATTGGCAAACTGGGCGCTCAGGATCTTACTACACTGTAGTAAAAGTTAGCAGTGAAATTCACTTTTGGATTAAAAGCCTTTTAAATTGTGCTTTCAGCTATCACACGCAGTATACAAGAAGGTAAGTGTGTTTTATTGCTATTAAAAATGACTGGACTGCATCCAGTTCTTATTTGTCTCGGTGTAAATTTGGAACAACTCCACAGGCTTGAACTGAAACAGATGATTTACACTGAGCTGAAACCAAGCACGTGTCAATTTTAGGGTTCATTTAGGAACGCAGCTGGATAACAGAGCCTGGCAACTTTGAGTGAAGTTGAACACAAACCATTTCACAAGCTCCTCAAATGAACCTGAACAACTATCAGCATTTTCAAATAACTTTTACTGCCATGGCCTTTTGATTTTGAACACAAACCAGCCTTTTTCTCCTTCCCCACTCAACACATGGCAGCAGATTAAAATATTTTCCTGGTTGATTGTATTATGCTTTGCATCTGGGAATTGGGTTTTTAATACTTTCAGATATGTTTGCTATTTGATGTTTCTGAATTATTTGGGTCGTTAAGATACCGAATGAGTCGATGACCAGAACTGCCATTAGACAAATGATCCCTTTTTTTTTTTCCTGGAAGGCACATTGATGTGCAACAGGTAATGGTGGTTTGTTTGTACTTCAGTCTCTAGCAGACCTACCTGCAATGTTATGGTTAAACTAAGCTGGTAGAGAAGCAATTTGAAAATCTGTCCACCTTTACAGTCTTCAAATATTGGTCTGGTTTAAGCTGACACTGCAAAATCCGCTGGAACAGAAATGGGGGTGCGTTCACCGGAGAAACACTTTACAGTGATACAATTTCTGCTTATTTGCCTTTAGTTACGAAAGGTTGGGCTGTGTTTGGGCTCAGTCCCAGGCCAATGTCCCCGAGCGGTGCCATCGCAGTGGCCGCACAGGAGCTGCCCTGGGGAAAGCAGAACCCCTTACCTGCCGTGTCGTACAGGTTCAGGGTGACCTCCTTCTTCCCCACCGTCACACTGGTCGTGTACTTCTCAAAAACGGAGGGCGCGTATTGCTGCAAAGGGAGCAGAACGAACGCGATGATCTCAGAGGCCTTTTCCAGCCTCAGTGGGCTCTGTGATGGTGAGGAGCGAGCGCTGGGCCGGCCCCGGCTGTGCCCCCAGCCCCGCGGGTGTGGCAGACCCTCACCTCGGGGAAGGAGCCCTTGGCGTACACCATCAGCAGCGACGTCTTCCCGCAACCTCCATCACCCACGATCACCACCTTCACCTCCTTCCTTCCCGACGGGGCGGCCGCGGGGCCTCGG